>JAPPVO010000007.1:19259711-19474074 GCA_030407325.1 Camellia japonica
GCCGTGTATACAGCAGTTTACTTGATGAATAGATGTCCTACAAAAGCTCTTAAGGACAAAACTCCATTTGAAGCTTGGAGTGGAAGGAAACCATCGGTGAATCACTTGAAGGTGTTTGGTTCCATTTGTTATGCTCATGTTCCAAAAGAAGTGAGGCACAAGCTTGATGAAAATAGTAAGAAATGCATCTTTGTGGGTTATAGCTCGAAATCCAAAGGCTATAGACTCTTCAGTTTGGATCAAAAGAAGGTGATTATTTGTAGAGATGTTCTCTTTGATGAGAAGGCGTCTTTTGATTGGAAGGAAAAGAAAGTCCAAGATCAAAGCATTGCTTTCAATGAAGAATCGGAAAGTCCACAAGTTGAAGATGTTGCAACTCTTGAATCTCCACAAAGATTGTCACCAATTGCTAGTTCACAATTTTCTCCAAGTTCAAGTTCAAGTTCAAGTTCTTCATCTCCAAGTTCAACTCCAAGAAATATAAGGAGTCTTAGTGATGTGTATGCAAGATGCAATTTATGCATTGTTGAACCTGAAAATTTTGAAGAGGCAATTAAAGATGAAGCATGGAAGAAAGCAATGGAAGATGAAATTCATGTGATTGAGAAGAACAAGACTTGGGAGCTAGTGGAGAAGCCGAAAGAAAAAGAAATAATTGGTGTGAAGTGGATTTTCAAAACAAAGTTCAATCCGGATGGCTCTATTCAAAAGAACAAAGCAAGACTTGTGGCAAAAGGGTATTCACAACAACCTGGAATTGATTTCCAAGAAACTTTTGCTCCTGTGGCTCGACTTGATACAATTAGAGCTATCATTGCTTTGGCGGCTCAAAAGGGTTGGTTCTTGCACCAACTTGATGTAAAATCAGCATTTTTGAATGGAAAATTAGAAGAAGAGGTGTATGTTGATCAACCTCAAGGCTTTGTTGTCAAAGGCAAAGAAGATAAAGTGTACAAGTTGAAGAAGGCTTTATATGGCCTAAAGCAAGCACCCCGGGCATGGTATAGTGAAATTGATGCTTACTTCAATGAAAAGGGTTTTCAAAGAAGCAAAAGTGAGCCAACTTTGTACATCAAGAGGCAAGGTACAACCGGTATTCTCATTGTTTCACTTTATGTTGATGATTTGGTTTTTACCGGTAGTGATGAAAAATTGATTGAAGATTTTAAAAGGGAGATGATGAAGAAATATGAAATGAGTGATTTGGGGCTATTGCATCATTTTTTAGGCATTGAAATTTACCAAAACAATGGTGGTGTTTTTATTTGCCAAAAGAAGTATGCTCAAACACTTCTTGAGAAATTTAAAATGAAGAATTGCAAAGCAGTTGCTACTCCCTTGATTGTGAATGAAAAGTTGTCAAAGGAAGATGGAAGCAAAGAAGCTGAAGCATCTTGTTATAGAAGTTTGGTTGGAAGTTTGTTGTACTTAACTGCTACAAGACCGGACATCATGTATGCTACAAGTTTATTGTCTCGGTTCATGCACAGTCCAAGCCAAATTCATTTTGGGGTTGCAAAAAGAGTGTTGAGATACATTCAAGGTACACTTGATTATGGAATTTTTTATGAGAAATTTCTTGATGCAAAGTTAATTGGATTTTGTGATAGTGATTGGGCCGGATGTGTTGATGATATGAGAAGCACTTCTGGGTATGCATTTTCTCTTGGATCGGGCGTAATTTCATGGTCATCCAAGAAACAACAAACTGTGGCACAATCATCTGCTGAAGCCGAATATATTTCAGCATCATTGGCAACTACACAAGCAATTTGGCTAAGAAGAATTTTGGATGATTTTGGTGAGAAGCAAGGTGAAGCTACTCCAATTATGTGTGATAATAAGTCTGCTATTGCTATGGCAAAGAATCCCGTCTACCATTCTCGTACCAAACACATTGCTATCAAACATCATTTCATTAGAGAAGCTGTGGAAGATGATGAGATTCAAATCAAGTATTGCAAGACTGAAGATCAAGTTGCGGACATTTTCACTAAAGCTCTACCAAGGGACAAATTTGAATTTTTTAGAGAAATGTTGGGTGTCACACAATATGGCATTAAGGGGGAGTGTTAAAATTAATGCCATATTTACATTAGATACATTGGATACATTGCATGCATTGGATACATTGAGTTCATACATTCTTTGTATTCATGTATTTTTATATTCATGTATTTTATATTTATTAAGTACATTGTCTAGATTATATTCATGTACCTAATTAATTGCAAGGTTGTTTAGGTTCATGGATCTTATTCATTGAACTTATGTATAACCTTCTCTATATAAAAGGATGTAAGCCTTTGGCAAGATATATGAATCAATAAGTGAGAAAAATTCAATACAAAATATAGTTCATTCTAAAAGAGAGCTAACAAAAGGGCTACCCAAAACTTTTTGGGGGTGAGGCTGTGATACAGCAGTTTCACTTGAGAATAGATGTCCTACAAAAGCTCTTACGGACAAAACTTCGTTTGAAGCTTGGAGTGGAAGGAAACCATGGTGAATCACTTGAAGGTGTTTGGTTCCATTTTGTTATGCTCTGTTCCAAAAGAAGTGAGGCACAAGCTGATGAAAATAGTAAGAAATGATCTTTGTGGGTTATAGCTCGAAATCCAAAGGCTATAGACTCTTCAGTTTGGATCAAAAGAGGTGATTATTTGTAGAGATGTTCTCTTTGATGAGAAGGCGTCTTTTGATTGGAAGGAAAAGAAAGTCCAAGATCAAAGCATTGCTTTCAATGAAGAATCGGAAAGTCTACAAGTTGAAGATGTCGCAACTCTTGAATCTCCACAAAGATTGTCACCAATTGCTAGTTCACAATTTTCTCCAAGTTCAAGTTCAAGTTCAAGTTCTTCATCTCCAAGTTCAACTCCAAGAAATATAAGGAGTCTTAGTGATGTGTATGCAAGATGCAATTTATGCATTGTTGAACCTGAATTTTGAAGAGGCAATTAAAGATGAAGCATGGAAGAAAGCAATGGAAGATGAAATTCATGTGATTGAGAAGAACAAGACTTGGGAGCTAGTGGAGAAGCCAAAAGAAAAAGAAATAATTGGTGTGAAGTGGATTTTCAAAACAAAGTTCAATCCGGATGGCTCTATTCAAAAGAACAAAGCAAGACTTGTGGCAAAAGGGTATTCACAACAACCTGGAATTGATTTCCAAGAAACTTTTGCTCTTGTGGCTCGACTTGATACAATTAGAGCTATCATTGCTTTGGCGGCTCAAAAGGGTTGGTTCTTGCACCAACTTGATGTAAAATCAGCATTTTTGAATGGAAAATTAGAAGAAGAGGTGTATGTTGATCAACCTCAAGGCTTTGTTGTCAAAGGCAAAGAAGATGAAGTGTACAAGTTGAAGAAGGCTTTATATGGCCTAAAGCAAGCACCCCCGGCATGGTATAGTGAAATTGATGCTTACTTCAATGAAAAGGGTTTTCAAAGAAGCAAAAGTGAGCCAACTTTGTACATCAAGAGGCAAGGTACAACCGGTATTCTCATTGTTTCACTTTATGTTGATGATTTGGTTTTTACCGTAGTGATGAAAAAATTGATTGAAGATTTAAAAGGGAGATGATGAAGAAATATGAAATGAGTGATTTGGGGCTATTGCATCATTTTTTAGGCATTGAAATTTACCAAAACAATGGTGGTGTTTTTATTTGCCAAAAGAAGTATGCTCAAACACTTCTTGAGAAATTTAAAATGAAGAATTGCAAAGCAGTTGCTACTCCCTTGATTGTGAATGAAAAGTTGTCAAAGGAAGATGGAAGTAAAGAAGCTGAAGCATCTTGTTATAGAAGTTTGGTTGGAAGTTTGTTGTACTTAACTGCTACAAGACGGACATCATGTATGCTACAAGTTTATTGTCTCGTTCATGCACAGTCCAAGCAAATTCATTTTGGGGTGCAAAAAGAGTGTTGAGATACATTCAAGGTACACTTGATTATGGAATTTTTTATGAGAAATTTCTTGATGCAAAGTTAATTGGATTTGTGATAGTGATTGGGCCGGATGTGTTGATGATATGAGAAGCACTTCTGGGTATGCATTTTCTCTTGGATCGGGCGTAATTTCATGGTCATCCAAGACACAAACTGTGGCACAATCATCTGCTGAAGCCGAATATATTTCAGCATCATTGGCAACTACACAAGCAATTTGGCTAAAAGAGAATTTTGGATGATTTTGGTGAGAAGCAAGGTGAAGTTACTCCAATTATGTGTTAGTAAGTCTGCTATTGCTATGGCAAAAGAATCCCGTCTACATTCTCGTACCAAAACATTGCTATCAAACATCATTTCATTAGAGAAGCTGTGGAAGATGATGATATTCAAATCAAGTATTGCAAGACTGAAGATCAAGTTGCGGACATTTTCACTAAAGCTCTACCAAGGGACAAATTTAATTTTTTAGAGAAATGTTGGGTGTCACACAATATGGCATTAAGGGGAGTGTTTAAAATTAATGCCATATTACATTAGATATATTGGATACATTGCATGCATTGAATACATTGAAGTTCATATTCATGTTTTTTATATTCATGTATTTTATATTTATTAAGTACATTGTCTAGATTATATTCATGTACCTAATTAATTACAAGGTTGTTTAGGGATCTTATTCATTGAACTTATGTATAACCTTCTCTATATAAAAGGATGTAAGCCTTTAGCAAACTATATGAATCAATAAGTGAGAAAATTTCAACACAAATATAATTCATTCTAAAGAGAGTTTTATCAAAAGCTAACAGAGCTAACGGTGACTTCTTCTAGATTTTTCAAAGTCCCACTAGAAGAGACAAGATATTTTAAACTGTTACAACGGGACAAACATGTTTTTCCTAGTTTAGAAAGTTGGAGTTCGAGAAGGTGAGCTAGTTCGGAAATGGACCTTAGATAAGACACACCATGGAGAACAAGTTCCTCAAGGTTAGGTAAGAGGTCAAATCGATCATCACCGCTTCCTCTTGCTGATACAAAGGAACACAGTTTGTGGTTATGATTGGTGTTAGAGAGAGTTTGGAGAATCAGAGGGTTTTGATTTCTTGGTTCTCTGAGTTGTTGTTTGGGTTCTGCTGTTGCTTATTCCGACTTCGTTTCATGCTCTCTCCAGTTACTTAAGGATCGTCTCATCTGGTGCATCCCTATTGCTTCCACCGTGAAGTCGGCAGCATCGGTTGCTTCAGCCATTGTGGACAGGGATAATAATGATGCCAGCCACGATCAGGTCCGGGTTTAAATTGATTTCATATCTATTATCAATATAGTGATGTGTATGGCAACTTTATTTTGAGATAATGATTGAAATGAAACTAGTGTAATTTTCACCTGAAATGATGATACGATGCAATTATTGTTTCGTGGGTTGAATCTTGGAAAGTATGTGGCCATTAATTTCTGCTTTCAATTCTTTAATTATCTTAATTAGTTGTAAAGATTATATATACCTATTAAATGATGGTAAGATTCTGTTCTTGATCTCGTACAGATAGAAAAATAGAGTAAGAACATTATAGGTTAGCAATCTAGATTATGAGGATGTGAACCTGGATTATTACGTGGTGGGTATGTGATACAATATAAGGAAGTGTTAAGAATGGTAAGACATTGTATAGGAGTTCCATAACTGAAAGCTAGAGAGCTAAGAAATAATCTATGCATTTGATTATTGTTATATAACCTAGTACAATAGATTAAGAAAAGTGAAGATTGAAATTATGCAAAATGATCGTTTCTGGATGAAATTGCTGTGCATGCAAGTTTTGTTTGTTTTTGTGGGGGCAACATTCATTCAGTCCAATTGTTTGTCAAGAAGATTGAGTCTTAATACTTCAGGGTTTTTGCAAGATGTTTGACCAATTGATGATTTTCTTCTTACAATTGTGAGAGCACTAACACGTGCTTTGTTAAATATTGGTCAATTTTGTTGTATTATTCTGTTATTTGAGTCATTTGAGGATATAATTTATGATATTTCCAAGTGCACTTTTCTTATGTGTTTATATAAACTGTCCGTTGGACTTCGAGATGCATGCATTTGAGTTGACTTTATTAGATTTCCAAGTGGACTCACCTTGTTTTTCTTGATAAGCAGACAAATATGAAGATACCTGCAATTTAGTTGAGTTGTTGAGATATATTTAGGGGTACTTACATATAGGTCCTAATAAGTGGGCATGCTTGATTTGATAATCGGACCAAATTTCAATACACAAGCACTTTGATTGTGCTGGAATATGGAATATTGTATATTTAATTTAGGAATTTAATTTTAGGGTTTGATTGTGTAATTATTTAATTCCTTTTTGCATGTATCTCATATTGATTATATATAGATATGGTCTCACCCAAATTAGGGTAAGCCAATATTTTACAACTCTTTTCTTGGTATCAGACCCAAACCCTAGCCACCCACCAACCTTGTCTTCTATTGCCAACAGCCCTAAACCACCTACCCAGCCACTCGACAGCCCTTCTTCTTCCCTCTACCCAGCCGAAAGTTTTCCGCTTCCTTCTCAGCCCCTCGGCAGTCCCTTTTCCTCACTGCCGCAACTTCTTTAGGTGCCGACTAGACCCTTCCTACCTTGGGTCTAGTGCGGCTTCCCCTCTTGGGTGTTGTTCTTCTCTCTTTACCTTTCTAGGGTTCATGTGCTGATGTGGTAAGCACTTTCTAATTTGATTTTCTGTTGTGTTGGGCTACCGATGTGTTCGGTAGCATCTTTTTTGTGTGACGCCGCTACTTCGGCTTCATGGTGTTTCAGCGTGTCTGGCTTTGTTACACAAACTCAGAGCATTATGCCTCGTTCAGATGTTTCCTTGGTCTCCCATGGTCCGGTTCATCGGATTACCAGTGTGTTGCTCACTGGTCGTAACTTTGCGGCTTGGAGTTGGTCTATACGTCTCTACCTTGGGGGTAGAGGCAAATCTAGATGGCTTTTGGAAACCGAGATACAACCTCACGCTGATGATCCTAAGCGGGTTCAATGGGATATTGACAATTGCACCTTACTTGGTTGGATGTTCAACTCTATGGAAGAACGCATCTACAACATGTTTATGTACTATGATACAGTTCCTCGGTTGTGGAGTGCTCTTACCCAAATGTGCGCACATGTCCACAATGATGCTAGGATTTTCAAGCTCTATCAGGATATTTCTCATGCCTCTCAGGAAGCTTTGGGTTTTACCGTTGCTGAATTTTTTGGGTATCTTCAGTCTCGCTGGGAGGAGTTAGCACAGTATGAGCCATTGAGTGATTTTCCAGCTGTTGCCGCTTCTATTGTGTCTGCTCGTTTTGCTTGCCAGTACACTTATCAATTTTTGATGGGTTTAAAACCTGAATTCGAGTCTCTTTGTATTCAGATTTTGAACACATCACCTATGTCATCCTTATATGAGGCTTTTACTACTATTGATAGTAAAGAGCGTCGTCATCGATTGATTCAACCAGTGGCTTCGCTTCCTTCCTCTGTTCCTGTCTCATCTTCTGTTTCAAATCAGATGGCTCTTGCTGCCAAGTTTAGTTCTCGTGCTTCTAGTAGCAAGGTTATTTGTCACCATTGTGGTGCAGCTAGTGATGTCCATGCACGGTGCTTCAAGCTTCATCTTGAGTTGAAGCAATGCTTTGCAAGGGCACGCCCTTCAGGCTCTCCTCATACTGCTGTTATTGCAGACACCTCTAGTACTCCTTAGCCAACTGATCCTATTGATATTCATCAGTTTCAATCTCAGATTGGTCGCCTTCAGGAGCAACTTGGTTCATTCACTACCATGTCTCCAAGTGTTCCTTCCACTACTACACTCGCTACAGGTACTTCTATAGCCTTTCATGTTTGCACTGCACCTACTTGGGTATTGGATTCTGGGGCCAATGATCATATGACCGGTGAGTTTTCTTGTTTATCCTCTCTTGTCTTTACTACTGCTCAGACTGTATGTCTTGCTAATGGGTCTGTTTCACATGTCTAACATAAGGGTGATGTGTTCTTGTCGTCTGATATTACACTTACTTCTGTCTTACATGTGCCCCGTTTTGCTTATAATCTTCTCTTTGTGAGTCGCCTTGCTAAAAACCTTCATTGTGCTGTTATTTTCTTACCTACTCATTGCTTATTACAGGACCTGACTTCAAAGAAGAATTTTGCCAAGGGGTTTGAGCGTGACGGGCTATACTACTTTAGGGACCCACCACTTTCTTATTCTACCACTTTTGGCCTGCAAGCAGCTATGTTACTTGAGTCGTCTTTCTATATGTTTTCTTTTCAAAATTTAGCCTTGTGGCATG
This sequence comes from Camellia japonica, assembly GCA_030407325.1. NCBI lineage: Eukaryota > Viridiplantae > Streptophyta > Magnoliopsida > Ericales > Theaceae > Camellia > Camellia japonica. The sequence continues at coordinate 19,268,010 of JAPPVO010000007.1, forward strand.
CTTGTTTAGGATATGCAAACTTTAATTATTTAGCCTTGTGGCATGCTTATTTAGGTCAAACTTTAATTATTTCCGTCACTTAATAAAGCTTGCAAGGATCATCAGTTTCATTATGTTGTTTGTGAACTGTCTAAACATACTCATACTTCTTATATTCCTCGCATGTATCGTGCCTCCTGTATGTTTGACCTTATTCACTTTGATATATGGGGTCCTTCTCCTCTTTTGGCTTTTTTTGGGCATCGCTATTATATAACTTTCATAGATGACCATTCTAGGTGTACTTGGGTTTATTTGCTCAAAAAGAAATCTGATGTGCTTCCACTTTTTATTCAATTTCTCCAAATGGTCAAAACCCAATTCCACACCATTGAACGCAATGTTCGTTTTGATAATGGGGGAGAGTACATCTCTGATGCATTTCGCTCCCAACTTAATCAGCAGGGAATTTTGCACCAACTCACTTGTACTTACACCCCTGAACAAAATGGGATTGCTAAACGTAAAAACCGTCATATTATGTCTGTTGGCCGGTGTCTTCTTTGTGGGATGAATGTCCTTAAGTCCTACTGGCATATGCCTGTGCTTACTGTTGTTTACCTCATTAATCGAACACCTAGTCAGATTCTTCACGGGTTGGCCCCTTTTCAATTACTTCGACCAGATACCATGTTATTTCCTCTTGTGCCTCGTGTGTTTGGTTGTACTTGTTTTGTTTAGGATCGTAGTCCAACTCGGACCAAGTTAGATAACAAGTCTCTTAAATGCATCTTCTTGGGCTATTCCGCTCTCTCTAAAGGCTATATGTGCTATGATCCGTTGTCTCGTCGTTTTTATCATTCTATGGATGTCACATTTTGCGAAGGTATGCCATTTTTTGGTTCTAACCTTGTGTTTCAGGATTCCACCTCGCGTGCACCGCCTCGTGCTGTGTCACCGAGTGCTCGCCCTTTTCCTATCATTGATTCCTTTGCTCCTTCCTCATCACCTGTATCTGCACCTGTTAGTCCTCCGCCATTACAGACATACTCTCGTCACTCTCGTGCTCCGCCCCCTCCAGCATCTTCTTCGCCCTCAGGCCAAGGAACACCCTCTACTATTCCCTCCCCAACTCCTTCCCGGTATCCAACCCGTGAACATCGTCCCCCTAATCGGTTTAGTTGGTTTAGTAGTACTAATCACCCTATTTCCTAGTTTTTATGTTATGATGCCATTTCAGCTTCTTATCGGTCTTTTCTTGGCCACCTTGAGTCAGTCTCTATCATGTGGTCTGTGTCTGAGGCTCTCCAGAATCCCCAATGGGTTGCTGCTCTGCAAACTGAAATGACTGCTTTGGAGCATAATCACACTTGGGATCTTGTCTCTTTACCTTCTGGTGAGACGACTGTTGGGTGCAAGTGGGTTTTTACTGTCAAATACTTGGCTGATGGTACAGTGGATTGCTATAAGGCTCATCTTGTTACTAAGGGCTTTACACAGGTTCTTGGCAAGGACTTTGGGGCTACATTTGCACCGGTTGCTAAATTGACCACTGTTCGTTTACTTATTTCCTTAGCTGCCTCTTCTTCTTGGCACCTTCATCAATTTGATGTCAAGAATGTTTTTCTCCATGGGGACTTACTTGAGCTGATCTACATGGATCCTCTACTCGGGTTTCGGGCTGAGGGGGAGTATGTTGGCAAGGTCTGTCGTTTGAGTAAGTCTCTATGGCTTGAAGCAATCTCCTCGTGCATGGTTCCATCGTTTCAGCTCTGTTATCCTATCCATGGATTTTACTCAGTGTCACTTCGACCATACATGCTTCATTCGTTGTCAGCCCACTAGTCGATGTATTATTTTGTTGGTCTAAGTGGATGATATCATCCTTACATGAGATGACACCATTGGTATTGCTAAGGTAAAACAGGAGTTTGGTCGAGTTTTTGACATCAAGGACTTGGGTCCTCTCAAATATTTCTTGGGGATTAAAGTAACTCGTTCTCGCAGTGGGATATCATTGTCCCAATGGAAGTATACTTTGGATCTTCTTCGGGACACCGATATGATGGGGTGCAAGCCTGCATCTACTCCTATGGATCCAAATTTGAAACTTTCGGCTGAGTCTGGTGAGTTGCTTTCTGATCCAACTCGCTACCAGAGATTGGTTGGCCGTTTGATCTATTTGACTAATACACGACTAGATTTGACATTTGCTGTAAGTGTGGTTAGTCTGTTTATGCATTCACCTCATACTGCTCACCTTGTTGTTGTTCACCACATCTTGAGATTTCTCAAGTCATGTCCAGGTTTGGGTTTATTCTTCAATGGTGGGATTCAAACAGGGTTGTCCTGTTTTACTGATGCAGACTATGCAAGTTCATTGATTGGTAGACGTTCCACTTTTGGAGTATGCACCTTCCTTGGTACCCATTTTCTATCATGGAAAAGCAAAAAACAAGCGGTTATTTCTCGATCATCTACTAAAGCTGAATACCGCACCATGGCTCATGAGACATGTGAGCTACTATGGCTTCGATCCATTCTTACTGAGTTAGGCTTTGAGGAGAATAATTCCTCTAAGCTATTTTGTGACAATAAGTTTGCTATCTTACTTGCCTCTAACTCTGTGCTTCATGAGCGTACTAAGCATATTGAGGTTGATATTCATTTTATCTGGGAAAAGGTTCAAGCTTGCATTGTATGTCCTTCATTTGTTCCATCTTCTGATCAGACTGCCAACATTTTCACCAAATCTGTAGGACCATCCCTACTTCGATCTTTCATTGGCAAGCTGGGGTTGGTTGACATCTTTGATCCAACTTAAGGGAGCGTTGGAATATGGAATATTGTATATTTAATTTAGGAATTTAATTTTAAGGTTTGATTGTGTAATTATTTAATTTCTTTTTCCATGTATCTTATATTGATTATATATAGACATGGTCTCACCCAAATTAGGGTAAGCCAATATTTTACAACTCTCTTTTGATTGTGCTATCGAGATAAATGCAGAACATTTGCTCGTGGATATTCCATGTGTTTGTTCTGATAATCCGACAAGTTTTCTGGGTTATCGGCTGTTGGTTGACTCATTGGAGATTTATCATATTTGTTAGTGGACTTGCCACGTATATGTTTCAACAATCAGACAATTTTAGAGGTGTGTCATTTGTGGCAAGTGGGCTCTTTGGTTCTTGTAATTGGACACCTTTGAGTCTTCTACCGTTGGTTTTTTAATCTTTTATTATTATTATGTTTTTAGATGTCACATGAAGTGGGTGATTTTAGTTTGTTCTATTGACACGGTATTATTTTGTTAAGTTTATTGTTTTTTCTTTTGGCCACAAGGTCTCAACCTTTCAAATGACTTTCTTTGCATAGTTCTCAACTCATTAGTTCTCATACAAAGCGTATGACCATAAGACTTGTATTCAACATTCTTTTAAATTTACCCTTTAAAATCTATATATGAAAGCAAAAGAGGATTCACAAATGAATTCTTACACCAAAAATGAATAATAAGCAATAAAGACATTTTGAGCTTTCATATTCCACTGTGGTGTATATATCCAAAAAAAAAATAATAATAATAATTCCACTGTGGTGTTGAAATGGACTGTTAATGGTGATGCACAGAGATGTTATGGGTATGGGTATGCTCTACATTTGGAATAGATGATCTATTATCCCAAGGGTTCTTCAACTTGTACTTTCACGTCTCCATTAAGTATACAGCATGTCTGTGCATGTCCACGTGCATGGCCAACAATATTTATGAGTGGTTTATGATAGTTAAAGTGCAAGCTGTCTTTCTCTCTTTGAGAATTAATTCTTCGGAGGTTCATTTTCACTATAAATTCATGTTTTTGAGTTCTCTGGGCTGGGTTTGACAAGTTAGAATGCGAGGGGGGCATCGCCAGGCAAGTTCTCTTGCTCGGCTATCGGTCTGGTTTTCAAGTTTGGGATGTTGAAGAAGCAAATAACGTATGTGAACTTGTTTCCAGACATGAAGGCCCAGTTTCATTTATGCAAATGTTACCTAAACCAATAGCATCAAAGATATTTGGTGACAAATTTGTAGCTAGTCGACAACTATTGGCTGTTTGTACAGATGCCCTTTCTGGAGTTCAGGATACATTAGCAACTCCATATAATGGGAGCACCTCAAATTGCCATGATCCACTGAATGGTGGTCTTACGCAAACTGTTATTTCGTTTTATTCCTTGAGATCTCAATCTTATGTACATGAGCTCAAGTTCAGATCAGATGTTTATTCAGTGAGGTGCAGCACCTGAGTTGTTGCTGTCTTACAAGCAACTCAGCGTAGCTCGACTTTTTCGTGCTCCTTTTGAAAACTCGGAAATAAGCCCTACAGTCCGGACTCCCGTGGTTCTAAATCTAATCTCACAAGTGCAATGTGAAATTGATAAACACCAAAGAGTCCAAATCTAGCAAATCATTTTGGAAAATCTATTTTTGAATCAAAAATTCCAAAATTGAACTGCTTTGCCAGATACAGAGTCGCCACCTAAATATTTTCTTTTGAGGAAATTTAGGAAACCCATGACTCGTGCCAAAGGCCACGTGTCCGTCATCACCAAAGTTGCCTCGGCTCAGGAACTTAGGTACGAAAGGAGAAGGTCATGAATTGAGCACCCCCGTTCACCCGATCAAAGATCGGCCTCTACTAATCTTGATATGATTTTTTATCAATATTATCTGCTCTTGTTCTGGTTTTTAAACTAGCATTACTATGTGATGCGCACAAGCAAGTATAGACTAGTTTGCCTGAATTGGAATAACTAATTTCATGTTTATTTTGCGAAAATGGTTTGATTTTGCCACCTCAAGTGGGCTAAAGTTTGCAAATTTGCCACTAAATATAGTGGGCTTAAAGTAGTGAATTTGCCACTAGACATAGTGGGCTTAAACATACATTCGTTGAATCGTTCCAATTCAACTTCATCCACAGGCATCCAAGTAGTTCATCACTTAAGCATTTAGCCTCATGGCAAGCATGCTAGTTATGGCAATCACTCACACTCATGCAAGTATGCTAAAGTACTAAAAACTCACTTAGTACTCCAAGCTAAGAAGATATGAGTTAGAAAAATATGCATAATTCCTAACTATGCAAGATGTCTAATGCAACACATGCGATATGCAACTAATAGGCTCTGCCACTAATATGGCATATAAATCGATTTTAGACATGCCATTAAAGCACGTATTCGAAGAAGTATTGAAATGACAATACAGTTAGAATGATGCGCCGAGCCTCGATGCATGCAATACGAATGAATGGATGCAAACATAAGGCATAAGGTATGCTAATTGAAACATGTCCCTAATCTAACCATCAAAAGTGGATAAATAAAAAGGAGAAAGACGTGGGGTTAGAAGACATACACATTATTATATTACGCTTTCACGAAGGAGAGTTAGAATGAATAAAGTTAACTAAGCTAACTAAGCTAAGCTAATTAAGCTAATTATTACAAACAAAATAAATAACTAGCTAAACTAATTAACTAATTATTATTACAACACTTGAACTAATTAGCTAACTAACTAATTAAGGAGTACAACACAAACTAATTAAATTACAAAATAGGCTAATCATAGGCTAATTAAATTAAACTAATTAACTAGATAACTCATCTCCGAAAGTGAGGGAGGCCCATGCATGCTCGATTTCCACCTGAATAACATCCGCTGTCTGCCCTTGAAAGCCTCTGTTTGCACAACCTTTGCACTATTTCCTTCTCCAGATCAACTCTACCATGCCTCATAAGCACACTGCTCAAAATTCATTGGTGGCCGGCAGGCCAAAAGTGGTGGCTGGCCGGCCACCACTGAGGGGTTGCTGTCCAACATTGACGGCCTGCCGGCCAGTAGTAGTGGCCGGCTGGCCACTGATGACACACCTTTCCTTGCTGCAACAGAGAGCAAACAGGGCAAAGATAGGGTATTCTCACAGGTTGTTTGTACTCTGTATCTCGCATTATCATCAAAACAATCTCAAAGGAGTGATACACTTGGTTCCAAAACCACCAATCAAGCAATTTCATTGCATGAAGGCCAAAGAACCAAGATGTACAAGTTAATGAATGCACAAATAAAACTCAACAACCATCACCCTATCTGTAAGTTTTTTGAATAAAACTGTATATTAGTCTTGAATTGATTGAACAAAGAATACATACATCATTTATATAGAGTACCACTAATTCCTAACCCTACATGAATACATTACTGAGATATATAGAAGTCTAATAGATATAGGACACTTATTCCTAATCCTAGGAGAACACATATTCTCACACCTTCGCTCAAACTCAAGGTGTTTTAGCAGAAAACACTGAGAGTTTGTCAAGAAAAAACCGAAACCGAGTAATGGTGTGAGTCTTAGTGAAGAAGTCAGCAAGTTGTAGAGCCGAAGAGACAAAAGGAAGCGAGATAAAGCCAGACTGCAGATGCTGACGGACGAAGTGACAATCAATCTCAATATGCTTTGTCCGTTCATGGAAGACAGTGTTATGAGCAATTTGAATAGCACTTCGGTTGTCACAATAGAGAGAGGTTGGGGAAGATTGAGGGATGCCCAACTTAGATAAGAGATGACGAAGCCAGACAATTTCAGCAGTAGCATGAGCCATAGTACGATACTCAGCTTCGGCAGTAGAACGGGCAACAACAGTCTATTTCTTGCTTTTCCAAGAAATTAGGGAATCGCTAAGAAACATACAGAAACCAGAAGTAGATTTACGATCATTAACATCACCAGCCCAATCAGCATCAGCATAAGCCACCAAGTCTAAGGAAGAAGTAGAAGAGAACAACAAGCCCTGAAAGATAGTACTGCGAAGATAGCGAAGAATCTGAAGCAAAGCAGCCCAATGTGTAGAGCGAGGGGCAGAAACAAACTGACTAATCACATGGACAACATAGGCAAGATCAGGGCGAGTAACTGTCAGATAGACTAAGCAACCCACAAGCTCGCGATATAACGTAGGATCATCTAGAGGAACCCCATCAGTAGTGTTGAGCTTTACATTAAGCTCAATGGGGGTATCAGACAGCTTAGTGTCAGTAAGTCTGGCACGATGGATAACCTCGTTAGCATACTTAGCCTGGGACAGAAAGTAACCCTTGGGAGAAGAAGCCACCTCAATGCCAAGAAAATACCGCAATGGTCCCAGATCCTTCATTTCGAAGGTGCGAAAGAGATGCTGCTTGACCTCAGAGATAGCAGAAGAGTCAGAGCCAGTGATGATCATATCATCTACATATAGTAAGAGAGCAACAAAACCAGCCGAGGTATGTCTTAGAAATAAAGTAGAGTCGGAAGCAGAAGGATGAAACCCAAGCTCGGTAACAGCAGTCTGAAAGCGATCATACCAAGCACGAGGAGACTGCTTCAGACCATAAAGAGTACGCCGAAGACGACAGACTTGGCCAGAGGAATGGTGAAGACCAGGGGGAGGACGCATGTAAACCTCCTCAGTGAGAGTGCCATTAAGAAAAGCATTCTTAACATCCATCTGATAAAGGGGCCAAGAACGAACAGCAGCGACAGAAATCAAAGTACGGACAGTAGTCATCTTGAATAGGAAGCAGAAAAACAAGTATTAGACCAACCCAACCTTTTTGGAGGATGACGCGCTCGAGGAGGATATCGGTGTGCAGCAGGATCAGAGTCGTCAGAAGCAGGAGGATCAGCAGCAGGGGTAGAGACAACTAGTAGAGGAGGAGCCTTGCGACGAGAATAAACTAACAACGGAGGAGAAGAAGAAGGAGAAGGCGAAAGAGGAGAAGTAGTTAGAGGTGAGTAGAAGGAGAAGACGGAATAAGCTCAGGAGGAACTGTGGAGATGTACTCATCAGATGGGACCTCAGAAGGAAATGGATCAATATGAACCAAATCCTCTTTGGAAACTGGGGCGGTGAGAGGAGGAAGCTGAAAGTAAGATAGACGTTTGAGAAAGGCAACATGGCGGGAGACATAAAGGCGACGAAAAACAGGGTCATAACAGCGATAACCTTTCTGAGTGAGACTATATCCCCAAAAAACACATAGGACAGACCGGGCACTAAGTTTAGTCCTATCTTTACGGAGTAAAAGGACAAAACACGCAGACCCAAACACACGAAGGAGGAAGTAATTAGGAAGTTGAGAAAAGAGAGCTTCATAAGGAGATCGACCAGAAAGAAGGGGGGTAGGCATACGGTTGAGAAGAAAAGCAGTAGTAAGAACTGCCTCACCCCAAAACGGAGCTGGAACGGAGGCAGAGAGAAGAAGAGATCTAGCTGTCTCAAGAAGATGACGGTGTTTACGCTCAGCTCGACCATTTTGGGCAGGTGTATCAGTACAAGAAGTTTGGTGAATGGTACCCAAGTTGGCCAAATATTCACAGAATTCAGTTTTAAAGTATTCCCCACCCAAGTCAAACCGCAACAATTTAATAGTAGATCCAAACTGTGTAGTGACCATAGACTGGAAAGTACGATATATTTGGTAGAAGTTAGACTTATGAGTCATAAGATAAACCCACGTGTAACGGGTGCAATCATCAACAAAAGACACATAGTATACTGAACCCCCTTTAGTAAGAACAGGAGAGGGTCCCCAGACATCAGTATGCACAAGAGAGAAAGGAGAAACAGAAATAGACGTACTTTTATTAAAAGGTAAAGCTGACATTTTGGCAAGTTTACACCCCCGACATTCATCAATTTGACTAGGAGAAACTTTACCCAACAATCCTGACTGAGCTAAAGACTGTAAGCGGTCAACAGACAAATGACCAAGACGAGAATGCCATAAGTAAAACTGACTCGACTGAGAATCTAATTGAAACGAGGAAAGTGCAGCTGGAGAGGTGGATAAGGGGAGATGCAAGCTTTCAACCACATAGAGATCTCCAATTCTACGGCCGGTCCCAATCTGCTTCTTGGACACCCGATCCTGCACACAACAGATAGAAGAGGAAAAGATAACATCAAAACCAGACGCATCAAGTTGACTGATAGATAACAAACTGACAGATAACTGAGGAACATAAAAAACAGAAGGAATAATAACAGCAGACATGGCAGAGGGTAAGACAGACCCAACAGATAAAACAGACATACCAGATCCATTAGCAGTATTAATAGTAATAGGAACGGATGAGGGAATACAATTTTGAAGTAAGGAAAGGTGAGGAGTCATATGATGAGAGGCACCAGAATCAAAAATCCAAACAGAAGAAGGGATACCTGAAGAGGACCCAAGCAAACCTGAATGAAGAGAGGTAAGAGCGGAGGCAGATGGGGATGACTGAGAGGTGGACAAGATATGCTGAAGTTGTGCAACCTGAGCACTTAGGGAAGCCAAGTCAGGATCGGGAGCCAGAGTAGATGCAGTGTAAGCAGCAGGAGGTCGGAAAGTACTCGAAGTAGGACTACGGAACTGTGTCTGAGAAGACGGAGCAGGCTGACGTCCTTTTTTGGGACAATTGTTCTTCCAATGACCCCTCTGATGGCAGAAAGCACACTCATCTGGCCCTAATGGTCCTCTCTTGGGTTTCGCAGTGGTCTGAAGCTGATGAGGAGGAGGGGTCGATAACAAGGGCGGCTTGGCAGGAGCCAAGAACACAGAAGGAGGCAAAGTCTGACTGGCCGTCTTAAGACGGATTTCCTCGGAGAGGAGTTCACGAACAATAGCATCCACAGAGGGAAGAGGAGATCGGTGAAGGATGCCACCTCGAATAGCCTCATACTGAGGGGAGAGAGCTGTTAAGAACTGGACTAAACGACTTTGTTCCCGAAACTCAATATAAGCGTCTAGTATCTTGAGACTAGGTGGTTCCATAAGAGCTAATTGATCCCAGAGACCTGTCATCTCAATATAAAAGTCCTGGATAGTTTGATCCCGCTGACGAGCACTCTGAATAGTTGTTTCTAACTTATACCGCTTGGCAAAGTTGGACTGCTGATAAACACCGAGTAAATAATCCCACACTTCCTTAGCAGTACTGTACTTGGAAAACATCATTCCAATACGGTCATCCACAGAGTTATAAAACCAGGTTAGAACTTGGGCATTATCACAATCCCAAGTGTCACAGGAAGATAGATACCCTTCTACCTTCGGGTCCGATGGACGAGGAGCAGAACCAGAAACATAGCCCCATTTTTTTTGACCAAGAAGAAAATTCTTCGTAACACTGGCCCAATAGGCATAATTGCCACCAGTGAGTTTTAGGGTCCATTATAAAGCAAAGTTATAGAATAGTTGGGTCAAAGTATAATAAACGAAACACTGAAGAACCAAACTGAGATGTGTCACTAACACAGTTAACAGACGGAGCCAAGAGAATCAAACTAGAGGAGTGAGAACCTGAAGCCGACACATGCGAACTAGAATGAGAGAGAGAAGACGGCGAGTCGAACAGATGAGTCGACCAGTTGTGTCGAACAGTTGTAAGGAATCAGATGAATCAGACCCAACCAGATGATCGACGAAGCAAGAAGCTTTGTCCGACAACCAGGGCAGAGAGAGAGAGAGAAATCGCGAACCAGACTGTGCCAAGGAGAAGATTCACGACTGACGATTGATGAAGCAAAGGGCTTCGATCAATAATCAGGTTTGAGAGAAGGAGAGAGACCGACGGCGCTAGGGTTTCTCAACCTGCTCTGATACCATGTAAGTTTTCTGAATAAAACTGTATATTAGTCTTGAATTGATTGAACAAAGAATACATACATCATTTATATAGAGTACCACTAATTCCTAACCCTACATGAATACATTAGTGAGATATATAGAAGTCTAATAGATATAGGACACTTATTCCTAATCCTAGGAGAACACATATTCTCACACTATCATGCATGATCAAGGGCAATGGAGACCTTGCAAATTTGGCACATTTCATCACTTTGAGTATAAAATGCCCAATTCTCCTTGTGTTCAATTAACGTCCGATTGAACACATGCAACCCAAACAAATGCTTACCTTGCACAATTTTACTTGCCACTTTTATTTACTCATTTTAATTACCAACCATTACTTAGTCAATTAAGTCCATTGGTGAGAGTTTTCTAAAGTGAAAGAAGTGTCAACCAAGGGGTGGTTTAAGGCATGAGAGAAGTTTCATGCCGTTGGTAATGAACCCTCAGAAGATGATTAAACCATTAAGCATGGACCTCAATCTCAAGCTTAAAAAAATCTCAAGTTTGAAACAACCTTCAAAGCAAATAAAAAGTGAAGAAATGAGGGAGGTTGCAGAGCTTTAGGTGCTGATATGAAGTACAAAACAACACCAAAACATGTAATCAACTCAAACAAGGGGTGTCTAATGGCCTAAAACACCAAGCTTGTGAGGACCTTTACACTACAACCATGCAAAACAAGACTTAACTGACCCAAAGAGCCCAAAATAGAGCTGAAGCAATCTGAAACAAAGGCAAAAACATACTGAAATGTAGCTACAAAAAGTTAGAAAATCATGCTAACATATGGAGTTAACTAGGCTAGCAAACAAGACACAAGGAAGGGAGGCTAACCCCTACAATTTTGGACTTCAAAATATGTTTTTTGCCACTGAAAATACTCTAAAATTCAGTGGTTAAGGGCCCAAAAAAGGTTGGTTTGAAAGTGGGAAACAAATGTGCAAAAGCCTTAGAAGCAAGGAATAAAGAAGAGTGAGACACCTCCTAACCTTAAATGGCTTAAAACACCAATTTCAGCCCATTAAAACAGAGATTTTTACAGCTCAAAAAAGGCCCAAAAACAGTGGGAAAAGATAGAGAAACAAGTGTACTAAAACAAGTTTAAAAGACAAGTGTTATACCTCTTGAAGCCAAGCACAACTTTAAGCACAAATACAAGTCAAAACCATCTTCAAGAGCTCCAACAAGACCTTAAGGGACCTTAGCTCAAAGGTGATCAATTTTGGTTAAGGATGTGTATGCAAAAGAGTGATATAACTACGCAAGTGTACACAAAATTGCAAAAGAGAGAGAGAAATCTAGAGAAAGAGAGCTATTTTGGTCCCAAATTTTATAACCCTCAAAAATGGGGGAGGACACCCCATATATATAGAAAAACATGCATTTGGCTGAGTTAAATCAGTCCATACATGTGTATGGTGATAAAGCTCATTGTGCCAACAGCTGGCACAACTATCAATACAAAAAGGCATCAGTGGCCAGCAGGCCACCAATGATGGCCGGCAGGCCACATCATTGGCCAACAAGGCACAGTGGTGGCCGGCAAGGCACTAGAGGTGGCCTGTTGGTCCCAAGGTGTTGAGGTTTGAAGAATTGGAGTTTTGGGTGTGAAAAATTAAGGTTTTGATCCAAAACAAGGCACAAAACGGATACGGTTTTAGGGCTCAAAGGCAGGACACTCCGCCGAGGATTTCGAGCACTCAAAACAAACACATGCAATCACAATTATCGTGTGCACAAATGATGACGTTTAAGTCTTGAGGACGGTCAAAAATAGGGCGTCTACACTCAAGTACGTTCGGTCATATACTTTTCAAGTGTTCATATCTTTTCTCATATCAGAGCATGAAAGTGGAGTTTCATGTGCTACAGATACACTGTTTTGATGCTGCTACGTTAGAGAGGGAGTATACTCTCCTTACAAATCCAATAGTTACTGGGTGTTCTGGATTTGGAGGTATAGGCTATGGACCTCTTGCAGTGGGACCCAGCTGGCTGGCTTACAGTGGAAGGCCAGTTGCAGTTTCAAATGCTGGCGTGTCAGTCCACAACATCTCACCCCATCTGCAAGTTTTTCTGGTTCTTCAAATGGGAGCCTGGTTGCACACTATGCAAAAGAGTTGAGCAAGCAACTTGCTGCTGGGATTGTGACCCTAGGGGACATGGGATATAAGAAGCTGTCAAGATACTATTCTGAGCTCTTACCTGATAGCAACAATTCTGCACAATCAGGGAGTCCTGGCCTTAAAATCAATGGGACTGTCAATGGCCGTTTTCCAGATGCAGAAAATGTTGGAATGGTATATATTCTTTTTCTCAAGTTTGTTTCCACTTGTGTCGTGGTTGTAACCATTTTTAGCTGCTCTCTCTCTCTCTCTCTCTCTCTCTCTCTCTCTCTCTCACACACACACACACACACACACGATAATGTCTTATCATGAACTCGGCTTTTCTAGCCTTGCTTCGGTCAATACACAGTTCTGCTTAATAGGAATTTTGAGTGTTACATTTATTTGTTTCTGCACTCATTTGAATTGGCGTCTTAGGATGAACATTTATCTCAATTATTGATTAGCACCTGGTTTTCTGTGAGCTGTGCTGTTTTGGCTTTCTTGTGATGAAGTTACCTGCGAGGGGAACTGATTCTAACTTGATCCATTTGTCTCGACACATGTATCATTGTTGGAATTTATATTTTAAAGTCTTTTTGTTCTTAATATGACCTTTATTTTTCAGGTCATTGCCAGAGATATTGTCAGTAAATCTGTTATCACCCAATTTAGGGCACATAAAAGTCCCATTTCATCGTTATGTTTTGATCCTAGTGGGATGCTTTTGGTGACGGCTTCAGTTCATGGCCATAACATAAATGTATTCCGAATAATGCCTGGACCATTGGGAAGTTCCTCTGGACCAGATTCTAGTGCATCTTATGTACATCTTTACAGGCTGCAACGTGGTTTTACAAATGCAGTAAGGCATTATATTTGTTTCATCATTTGGCTTTAATGTGGAATTTCTAGCTAATATAAATTTTCTAATCTTTAGTATTATTTTTTTTTCCCCAGGTTATACAGGACATCTGTTTCAGTGATGACAGCCACTGGATTATGATAAGTTCCTCAAGAGGGACAAGCCATCTGTTTGCTGTATCTCCTTCAGGGGGTTTAGTTAATTTCCAGTCGTTTGATGCTTGTTTTACCGATAAAAATTGTGGATCAGGTGTTATGACTAAGCCTGCTGTACATTGGCCACCAAATTCAAGTTCACAGATGTTTAATCAACAGAACCTTTGTGCATCTGGTCCTCCTGTTACCCTTTCTGTTGTTAGCAGAATAAGGAGTGGAAACAATGGTTGGAGAAGCACTGTAACTGGTGCTGCAGCCACTGCAACAGGAAGGATGAGTTCACTTTCTGGGGCTATTGCTTCTGCTTTTCACAATTGCAAGGGCAATGATTTACATGCAGGTGCAAGCTCCTTGAAGGCAAAGTACCATCTCCTGGTTTTCTCTCCTTCTGGCTGTATGATACAATATGCGTTGCGGGCATCTTCTGGGCTTGATTCTGCCGCAGTTGTGACTGGATTAGTTTCGTCTTATGACTCAGCTCCTGAAAGTGATGCAAGATTATTAGTTGAAGCAATCCAAAAGTGGAATATTTGTCAGAAACAGAGTCAAAGAGACACAGAAGATAATAGTGACATCTATGGTGAAAATGGATATTCAGACAGCAGTAAAATATTTCCTGAAGTAATAAAAAGGGAAAATAGTGGCTACCTTGAGGCTAGGGGTTCAGTTGGGAAAGTAAAGATCAGTCCTGAGGAAAGACATCATCTATTTATTTCTGAAGCTGAATTGCAGATGCATCAACCCCGGATCCCATTGTGGGCAAAACCTGAGGTATCCTTCATGATGTGCAGGAGAAATTGAGATTGAGAGGATTCCAACTCGCATGATTGAAGCAAGGTCAAAAGATTTAGTTCCAGTTTTTGACTATCTTCAAACTCCCAAATTCCAGCAGGCGAGGTGTGCTGAGGTTCTATGATTCCTTTTTATTCAGTGATTTTATTTTATTTATTTTACTTATGTTTCATTTTGTAGTTACTGTTTTTTGTACTTTTGTTTAACAGTATGCCATTCTACTTGTTTCTGAAATAACATTTTTTCCCCCCTTCTTTGTCCCCAGGACTCCTGCTTCAGCTAGCAATACTAATAACGAGTGTCTGCTGCGTCAGACATCTGGGCTGTCTGAAAATGGAAGGCTTTCGTGCAGTAGCGGCTCCAGCTCTCTCGACTCATTTACTGATGGTGGTGTTGCAGTCACTGAATTTCACAGAGCCATTGAAGAAACTAGGTGGGGAGGTTCTCATATGCCCACAGAAACAACCAAGGGCTTTGTAAATAATAACAGCTCAAAATCACACACTCAGGTTAAGTTTGGCATAACACAAAAAAGTCAAAAAGTCAAAAAGTTATCATCGTATTTAAGTCACATCATCTTATTTAAATCACATCACCTCTCTACCACATCACTTCAAACCCAACCCATATTTCATAAAAAGTCAAAAAATGCATTTATTTAGATCATCCCAAACAACCCCTCAGTTTGGGATTGTAAATAATAGAGAATGCCCAATGATGGAGGCCCAAACCAAGTTTGTAAATAATAACATAGGCGGCCAAAAAATAGGGAATTAATTCAAAGAAGAAGATGATGAGTTTGATTAGAGGTAAACTTCTACATTTCGTTTCTTATACTGTTTTCAGGATCCAAGTTATTTGGTTTCTGTTTTTCTTAGTTGTTTTCACAGGTTGTGCAGCTACTACTGTTTTGTTATCCCGGAAGGTTGCTTTAGCAGTGTTAATATTGTGGGTGTTAGGTGTAGGGGAGGGAGTGAGTGAGTGAGGTGAAGTATGCTTGACCGCAATGCCAAATTGTGGATAGTATGTTGTTCGGGTATGATCTTCTGTTGACTCTGTAAATAACAGACAATATATATAATGTTCCAATAATCAGCTGTAATATGTAAATAATAGCATCACCTTCCAACTCTTTATTGCCGTCATCTTATTCTATTAATTTGAATTTTACTACTATCTTTGTGCACTTTAATTCACTACAAGAAAAAACATCTTTGGCGACTAAATTTTTAGTCGCCAAAGGTCCTATTTTAGTCGCCAAATGTCGAAATTTAGCTTTTCCCGACTAAAAATTTTAGTCGCCCGTCTTGTCGCCAATAAATGGTCGCGGATGCCTTTGGCGACTAAAAAAACTGTTAGTCGCCAATATATGTCTTCAGCGACGAAAGAAATTGTCGCCAAATGCAATTCCATTTTTGGAAATTCGACCTTTGGCGACTAAACTTTTAGTCGCCAATAGTAAAATTTTTTTTTTATTATTTAAACATTTGCCGACTAAACAGTTAGTCGCCAAAACCTATACCTTTCGGCGACGAACGACTTTAGTCGCCAAAACCATTTTAAAAAAAAAAAAAATTTGCATCAATTGCTCCCACAAGGTTCGAACCTGCGACGTCCCAAGCCTTGCACCCCACTCCGCCTTTACCAACACTTGCCCCACTACGCCACTCCCAAATCACATGAATAATATTGCAACATATATTATTTATATACTATATTCACTGGTATGAATACAAAATTCTATAATATAAAAATAAAATTTTTTATTTCATATATTTTATGTAAAAAAATAAAATATTTACAAAAAAAATTGGATATCACTTTTGGCGACTAAATGTGAATTTTAGTCGCCAATTCTCCATTTTTTTGGCTACTAATTTCTTTTCTGTCGGTAAAACAATTAAATCCCGCCTAAGAATTCGACATTTGGCGACTAAACAGAAATTTGGTCGCCAAAACCCCTACTTTGGGAGACTAAAATGGATTTTAGTCGGCAATTCTTGACTTTTTAGCTACTAATTCTTTTTTTGTAGCCAAAAAGCTTCACTTTCAGCGACTAAATTGTTTTCAGTCGGCAAAACTGCTATAATCAGCGACTAAACCTGTTTTTAGTCGCCAAAAGCATACCTTTTCGCTACTAAATTATTTTAGTCGCCAAAAACCGTGACTTTTGGCTACTAAACAAACTTTAGTCGCTAAAAACCCTATATTAGGCGACAAAACTTCCTTTTAGTCGCTAAAAACCTGCTGTTCGGCGACTAAACTCTTTTAGTCGCTAAAACCCTTATGTTCGGCGACAAATTCCAATTTAGTCGCCATTTCATGCACTTTCAGCGACGAATTTTAATTTTTTGGTCGCCATTTCTGTTTTTTGTTGTAGTGATTGGGAGGTGTTAAAAAATTTTAGTAGTTTCATATTGGGAAATTTGACCATAAACCCCTCTTAGCTTCATTTTCTTGTTAAAAGGACATAAAAAAATTATTTTCAAAACCTTTTTATAATTATAAAATTCTATATAAAGGATAAAATCTGTTATTTAAATATTTTATTTGACCATTATACACTCTCTTTCTCCCATTTCTTTTACAGCTCTCTTTCTCTCTCTCTCTCTCTCTCTCTCTCTCGCTTTTCACCAACTCGATGGTTGTTCATCGTCTTCACTATCTTCATCGTCTATCAACGTCGCTTATTCTCATCGTTGGTTGGCAACCACCATTTTTACTGTTAAACCACTACCATCTCAGATTTGATACCTATGAACTCATATTTGAGATCAATAACTTCAGATCAGAGATAAAAAAAAAAAAAATTTAGATTTGATAGAAAAATGAGAAATTGAGATATTGTAATGAAAAATTAGGAGTTTTTGGTTTGTTTGTTCGTAGATCCAAAAGTAAAATTTGACTCTGGTTCGTTCATGTAATATGTACTCTGTTTTCGTAACAGTAAAATTTTACTCTGGTTAACAACATACTGATCTGCTTAATGACAGTAAAATTTTACTTTCAATTATAATAAATTTTACTCTGTCTTTTTTTTTTATATATTTTAATTACAGAGTAAAATTTTACTCTAAATCAAAGTAAAATTTATTATAATTCAAAGTAAAATTTTACTTTGAAACAAGTTGCGATGATGGCTTTACAGAAGAGCTTTATGTCATGAACCAAAGCAAAATTTTACTGTTGAAAGAATAGAGCATCAAAAGAAGAAGAAAGAGAGATAGAGAGAGTGTGAGAACCCGAATATAAAAATAAAGTAAATAATTAAATAATAATAATATTACAATCTCAAAATATTTTTGTGGTGAATCCTAAAGTGCAAATTAAATATTTGGAAGGTCTTTTAATTAATTTTAAACCTAAAATAAATTTATGGTAAAAGTCTTTAATTTAGAGGCAAGGTTTATTATAAATAAAAAAAAAAATAGAGAAGAGGGTGTGACTTGAACTTTAGACCATAAGGTTAATAAATAAGGCTCTTACTATTTGAGTTGCATATAACTTATACATATATTTTGTATATTTATCTATTTATTTGACCTACACATGCTTTAGGTATACCCAACCATTAGTATAAAATAAAAACAAAAGAAAAACCCTAACTCTCTTATTATTTTCACAACACAACAGCAGCCACTTTAGGTTTCTTAGCAGCCGTGAGTCATTGTGAGGGGGAGAGAGAGAGAGAGAAATTTCTAGCATCTTGTGGTTCTACAACTTTAAGGTATTGTTCTTCTATAATATATTATATCTATGATTATTGTGTATAGATGTTTCGGTGTATTGATTGAAAGAAAAAGGAATGGATTGGCTGATTGTGTTAGTATTCTGTGTATATTATTATCATATAAAATTTTAAAGTGAATTAAGGAGCTAAAGTCGTTAGATAAGAATTCTGCACAGAACCACAAACTTTAAAAAATCAAGAAACCATATCAAACGAATGAATTTTGAACTGCAATTTTTACAGTAGATCAATTACATATTGAATTGCATATCTGAATTTTTTCATAATTTTTGAGAGTCAAAATCCATATAAACTGATGCGTTCAAATCTGTCCAGAAAACTGGTTTTAAACAGTAAATTCGGGAGTGCTGTTCTCTTTGGGTATAAATCCAAAAATTATCAAATCAGCGTCATTAGAATCAGTTACGAATCTAGTTTCGTACATTTTTGGCCTTGCATTGATTGCTTATGTATACTAAGAGAACCATTAATTTTTTTAAAGTGCTACAGAAAATAACCTGTTTAGATATAATTAATTGTAGATAATTATTTTGATAAGCAAATCAAGTGAAACCATTTGGATTTGAAACTTAGGATATATTAGTTGATATCTGGAGGGTTTTGAAATTTTTCGAATAGCGTGAAGTGAGTTTTGTAATTTTCAAAGTTAGTGAATAGATTGGGAATGCTTGTTTAAAACTCTGTTTTATCTTAAAGTTATTTTTAGTTAAGTTTCGATTAGAACCCATGTCTTGGGTGATTTTAGACCTTGAAGAACATGAACTTAAGTAATATTTAAGAGTAACGGTGAGTTGGGTTGAGCCGTGTTAGTGCGCTTTAGTTTGGGGTTACTTAGTTCTTATTCTTTAGTATTTTTAAATTAGTAGTAACGTGTAGTTTTCATACTTGGTTCAGGGCACTAGTTGGACTTTCATACTCTATTCGAGGATTATATTATTTCGTTTTCAGGTGAGTAGTTTCATGCTACATATTTTTATAAATGTTCCCCTACTCTAAACTATTAGAAAATTAAATTGTTATTTCATGACTAAATTGTTTTGATAAATTATTATATTATCAATGGAATCAAATTATTTCTGAAACATGTGTAAGCTTGACATACTGCAAACTATTTGTTTTGGTCTCATGTTTATAATGATGAACTACCATGTTTTGTGAAACTGATGTGTATTGATTATTGGGACCAGATGTGTATTTAGTCCAAAGAAATTATTCCACTGTGTGTGGTGACTCTGGCCACTAGGGAACAGATCCGGGTTGGGCCGTGATGACTCTAGTACTCAACGATTGTAAGGAAAAGACCTTAAAAAAAGTTAGGTGACCTTCAATCGGATCGTCTTAGAGAAAAGGCCCAGGTTGCCACCCTGAGGATGACTCTTAGTTCGGTATTGGATCCAACGGGGCTTATAGCCTTGAGAACAGTGTGGCATATTATTTGTTTTTCTTGGTACCCAGAAAATTATTGGTGTTCATGTTATAATCTGTTTTAAGTGGAAAATGTCATTTATCATGTTCTTGCAAGACATGAGTATTTTAAGTGTTAAACTGTGGAACCTTCTTTTTGAAACAGATTGTAGTTACCAAACTGTATGTCAATCTAGTTTCTGTGATATATATCTTATTTTGGAATCGAGCCATGTTTTCAAAACTGTATTTACTATCTATGTTGCTACTCACTGAGCTATCAGCTGACTTAGTTTTTATCACTTCCAGGTGTTAGAAGGACTTAGGGTGGACTCATGGCATAGCTGAGACTCGATTGCATTGTCCTCTAGGACATACATTTATTTTGTTTTAGATTGTTATGTCAAGTTTATGCATACTTCTTTAATTTTTATTGAGGTTTATTTGGGATTATTTTGATAAGTGGGCTGTTTATATTTCATAAGTTTGGATGGTATTGATTATGGTTGGTTTTGCCGTTTATACTTGTGGCATGTCACTGGATTGAATTTGGTTATTTATTACTGGACTTTTGTATAGTTGCTCAGTGTGATTATGGATTAGTGGTTAGGCTTACGTGTGCCTTGGGCTGAGTCCCTGTGGGCCACGGCCGGTCATACTCGGATTTGGGGTGTGACAGACAGAGTTCGAAAATAGAGGATCAAGAGAAGAAGAAGAAGAGAAAGAGAGAGAAAGAGAGCACGAAGCATCAAAACCAAAGAGAGAGA
The DNA here is from genome assembly GCA_030407325.1 of Camellia japonica. Lineage (NCBI taxonomy): Eukaryota > Viridiplantae > Streptophyta > Magnoliopsida > Ericales > Theaceae > Camellia > Camellia japonica. Next base: position 19,288,551 of record JAPPVO010000007.1, read on the forward strand.
GAGAGAGAGTGTGTGCAAAGGATCTCAGATTTAAGGTTTGCAAACCGTCGCAAATCATCATTTTCTGGTGACGACAATTGTGAATGATCTTAGATCTGAAGTTGTGGATGCAACAAATGATGGTAGTGATGAAGACGGTAGAGAAAGAGTTCCATGGTGAGCGGCGGTGGTGCCAATGAAGAGCAGCGATGGCACCGATGAAGAGAGTAGTGATAAGTGCGAGACAGAGAGAAGAGTGATTGAGATGAGAGAGAGTGATTACAAGTTGATACACACACACACACATATATATATATGAGGGTATTATAGTAACAAAAATAAGTTTTAAAATACTAAGAGATTTTGAAAGGATCTATATAATTCTTGTCCTTTTGAAAGACAAGTTACACACCAAGAGATCTATCACCAAATCCCCCTTTCATATTTGGGTGCATTCTTTGTCAAGTTGCGTGGTCCATGTGGATTTAAGCACTACATTTAATGCTTGTATTTTTTTGTATTTATTTTTCTTTTGTGGGAACTTTTATATATATATATATATATATAGTATTAAGAGGAGACAATTTCCAACCAAAAAAAAAAAAAAGGAGTATAAAAAGAGAAAGGAGATGATTTATTAATGCTTTCAACTCAGAGTTTTGGACAAGGCATGAATTAGAAAAAAGGAAAGAAAAATTGTTGTAAAGAGTTTTTAAAGGTTAGGTTACTGTAGTATATCTGAAGTGGATTTGACTTTTTTTTATTGTATCCTTTTGTCATTCTTTTTATTATTTCGAGAATGAATATTTATATTAATGTATGTGGTTTTAATGTTTTATGTGTGTGGCATGTTACAGAAAGTAAAACCCGTTAAAATAGTTGTAAATTGGAGTTAGGACCGTGACAGATGATTAATTGGTAGATTAATTTAAGAGTGGCCCTTCTTGCTTGGGAAATTTTTTGTTTTTAGTGAAATATACCTAATCTTTGATTTTAGCTTTGTTAGTTTTTTCAAAATGTTTTTGTTTTTCTCAGGTAATGTTGGTTCATGGATTTGAGAAGAAATTTAAAAAAGAAAATGAAAGACGGTGTGAAATATAAGTATATTTTATTTACATTTTTCCTTTCTCTTTTCAAATTTTTTCCAAATCCACGAACCATGTATGGCCTTGGGAAAATCAAATGAAATTTTTTTGAGCAGCTGTAAAATTTCGCGAATTAAGCACTGGCAACATTCAAAGAAGTGAAGGACCACAAAAAGAAACAAACAATCATGTTAAAGGTTGTCGCTGATAGTTGAATTTCCGTGTTGGTAGAACACCCTTGAGGGTATAGGGTACACATGCACAACCAGTGTTTTGAATTGCCTTGGGACTGAGTCAATTATTCCTGTAACTTACGATTCCAACACTAACATATTTTCTCATATCCTTCTCATAGGCTTTGCAATGAATCCTTCAGCCCCTTGCTTAAGGAGGTTCTGTCCCTAAGTATTGCCAATGGTGAAATAGAATACAGTTTTAATGGCCGTACCAGGATTTAGGACCTCAAAACTCCAGAGGAACTTCATGTCTCACTTTTCAAACAAAGCAAGTTTGTGATTCAAAGAAATAAAACCATCACAAGCACATGGTCACAATGCCCAATCACAACAGCAACCACCGCCATCATATATAAACTAACAGAAGATAACAATAAGAGTAAGTAATCAAACAACTGAACAATCACACAACACGAGCACCCAGTCATGGACATATACAATCGTCCATCCTAGGGAAATTCCACACAAGGGCAACTACAATATTCACTCAAAATTTTTGCCTAAATTCAACATGTTACAAGAACTCGCAGAAAGTAAACTGGACTGACCTCCCAAACAAACACTTTTCGAGCTAGTTGGAGCAAGTTCAACCTGCATTGAGCTTCAAAAGTGTGGCCTTTGAGTAGACAAATGCACAGCTCCTTTCAGTTTATTCTTGACTTGCTACCCAGCAACGCAACAGACTTGTGAAATCTTTGAGCAATCCCGAAAGCCTGTACCTTCCGGCATCAATAGAACTTGAAATACTACTGCAGACCTGATTTTGTATCTTCATCATCCCACTCCAAATCATTCCACCAATACGATGCACCTCTTATTTCTTTTATGGCAGTTGCATTTTGGGTAGTGAATGGCAACTTCTTGATTTGATTGCAATTGATCACTTCAAGTTTCTCTAGATGATGCCATGACTGGTGGTGCCCGCCCAGGGTCGCTAATTTGGGAAGCTCCTTCAATTTCATTATCCGTAGGTTTGGAACAATGCAACTCGGAATCAATGTCTGGCTTGAAGTAGCATTCTCAACAAGCTCCTCTAACAACCCCTCAGATGACTGGCTTGAACTAGCATTCTCAAAGAGCTCCACCAACTTCCTACAATGGCTAATTGTGACTTTCTCTAGATTTTTTAAAGTCCGTATAATACTAGTTGAAGAGAAGAGAGATTTTAAGTAGTAGCATTCAGACACTTGTATTATTCTAAGTCTAGAAAATCTCAGATGGAGATGGTTAACTAGTTCTGAAATGGACTCTAAATCCAGACGACGAAGAGTAAGTTCCTCAAGGGTCCGTAATGGGTAAAATTTGGTACCACTAACTCTTGCTGGTTGAAAATTTAGGTCACAATAAATCGATATTCTTCAGGGAAGTCCGTAGGAATTGTTTGCAGATTTGGTTTTTGCACCAGCAACTTCATCCAATTCTCACCATGGTCGGTACTAGTAGCCCAGTTAGACCACCTCATCATATGTAATGCTTTTGCATTATCTGGACGTGTATCAATGACAATATGGAATCTTTTTAATCTTTCTGTCCAAGAAAGATCTTCGAATGCGAGGTTATAGTAATTGCAGTTAATGAATAAAGCATTCAATCGGTCGAGGCATCATAGCTCATCAAATGGTGTTTGTCCCCTTTCTAATTCACTCATCACACCCCAAGTGTAGAAACTTCTTGTCGTGTCTATAATTTCTAAACGGGACAACTGGGATATAATTCCATTTGGAAAATATCTCAAGGAAGTTTTTGATAGATCTAATAGCCTGAGATTGGTTAAATTTTCTGTTCCTTCTGGCAATAACTCGAGATCACTGGAAGAGCAATCAAACACTTCCAAATTACGAAGATTTCCAACCGGGGGTAATTTAGCGAGTCTTTGACATCTTCGTAGTATAAGAGCCTGAGTTGACTCAACTGGACAAGGGAAATAGGCAGTGTACGGATGTGAGTTCGACTCAGATTCAAGACATTAAGTGCTTGAAATCCTAGAAGGAATCCTTCTGGAACTATCTGAAGACGAAAATTAGCTTGTAGAAGCAAACTTGATACCATTGGACATTGTGTTGTACAATCAGGTAACATTGCTATATCATTGTACATGAAAGAAACTCTCTTGAGTAATTTTGACAATGCACCCATTGAAATTCGATTCAAACCAATTCCTGACTGAATGAGTGACCTATTATTACATCCATCTGACTCCGAGGAGGAAGAGGATGCAATCCATAGGGCGATGTCACGAACTATGTCATGCATCTTCACTGTTTCCATTGTACTACCTTTTTCCAACAAGCAAGAATCCTTGAGATTTCAACCAAAGCAATTCCCCTATTCATTGAATCCTCATAGTTTCGTAATTCATCATCTACCAAACCTTCAGCAATCCAGCATTGCACAAGTTCCTTCACTTCTATTTCAAAGTCCTCTGGATATAAAGAGCAATACAAGAAACAACATTTGATATCCATACCTTGAAAAAATAACGAATCATAACTCCACTTGAGGGGCCTGTACACCTTATCCTCAATACCTTTGATGCGAGGCACTGACCTTCGCAAAGCATTTAAGGCGTCGTGCCACAATGCCTCTGTTGTCTTCCCTCTCATGGAAGCCCCAATAATGATGATGGCTAGGGGCAATCCACCACATTCTCTGCTAACTTTCCTTGCGATTGGCTCAATATGTTGTATACCAGCTACCTTCCCAGCATTTTGAGTAGACAGTTGCCAAGATTCTTCCTCGTTTAGAACATCCACTTTAACATCTGTATCTGTCTTCATTTGCCGACAAACATCCAAAGAGCGAGAGGTCAAAATTATCTTGTGTCCCATGTGAAATTCATCACGTTGTGGGACACCTAAATAATCCAAATCAATTGCCTCCCAAACATCATCAAGAATGAGGAGGAATCTTTTCTCCCTTTGAAATCGTTCATGAAGTTGGCTTGCTGTACTCTCCATGCTTTCCCCTGCTTTTACCACCAAATTCAATCTTTCCAGGAGTTGTGTTTGGAGCCTTTTCAAGTCCAATTCCTTGGAGACGGTGACCCATATAATGATGCTGAAAGGTTGAGCAGAAGAAGCAGCGGTCTCGAGATGGTTGTTCAGGTTCTTGACCAGAGTAGTCTTGCCAACGCCGCCCATACCCCAAACGCCGATCCTACTTGCACCATCATCATCATTCAACAAATCCATAACCTTCATTAGATTTTTGGAAGCTGTCGATTGCCCTGCAATTGAAGGCCCCGGGATGTGCTCAACTTTTTTCACTTGGTAGTTTTCAACCACCATGCCACTTGGAAAATTGGCAGCTTCAATGAGTCTTCTAACCCCGGTGAGGTTCTTGTCTACTTTGACACCCAGTGTACAGCCAAGGCAGCAACTTGGTGTTGTTGGACAACATTTACCGCCGTTGGATTCCACACTTGCTTCTACAGAATTCACTTCATTCTTGATGTTTTCAAACTCTTCAAGCCACTTGGTCACTGCTGGTGCAGCTACATCGCCACTTCTTTCTGCTGCCTCAATCTGTCCTTTCAAGTTGTTTCCAAGACTTAATAGATTTCCCATTTCCTTCCTGAGTTTTTTGAGGTTTGATCGGAATCTGATCATGCTCTTGATCTTAGGATAGATAAAGCCACAAAAATGCTGACCAACTGCTACAAGTCCTCCAGCCATAGAAGTGATCGCAGATATCATAACTAGTGAGATGCAAACAAAATCAAATGCTGGAAGAGTGATGATGAAGAAGTTTCACAACGAAATGGAATTTTTTATTTTTTATTTTTTGGAATAAATAATGAAACAGAATCAGAAGACTTGTTATTTCTGATTTCCCATAGAGTATTTTTATTAGAAAAATTACAAATTAGTATAAAAGATTAAAAATAATTATAAATATATGGGGAGTGTAATTTTTTCTATGAAAAAAATCACAACAAATATTGCACTATGACATTTTGATAAATAATTTCTTTATTTCCTACTGTCTTATAATTTTCTCATTTTTAGTCCATGAGTACTGCTCTATTATCAGTGCATTAAATACAATTACCCAAAAAACAAAGAAGATATTTAAAATATTTACACAAGCGTAAGACTGTAGTTTCTACTTATTAAATAAACTTAAAAACTAAACGCTTTAATTTTTACTTTTTAATTATCCTTTTAATTTGAAAAAGAAAAGAATACCAACTAGGAGCTATGAAAAGTAATTTAAAGTTAATGAGCCATAGTCTTTTTTTTTTTTTGGTTGTGTTTTTTGGCAAAGCGGAAGAGCCTTTTCCTCCTCTTTTCTTTGAAGTTTCCTGCATCCTATGAATTCCACCAAGTCAAGAAAAACACGCAAGTCCAGAAAAACGCATAGAATGACGAAGGAGCCATTAGTTATCAATCACATTATTAATACTCAGAAGTCGTCATTTAAAATTAAAGTCATTTAATCATTTTATGAACAACTCATCAGAGTCCGCGGGTTTGCATATACTTTCCGTAAAGTTAATGGAATTAAAAATCAAATACCTCTGCATCACATTACATGAAAAGAATGTAGAAGGTAAAAAATGTAGGATTCACACAAGGACAAAAAGGAGTTAAACTAAGTGAAATGTAAGTATGTTTTATTCATATTTCACTTACCTTTTTCATTTCCCTTTCCAAATCCCTCCTCAAATTTTCCAACCAAACACAGCATTAAGGGTATATAGGGTACTCGCAACACAACAAAAGTTGAATTGCCTAAGGACTGAGTTTGGTCCAGTTAATTTATCTTGTAACTATGAATACTTCCTTTTATCTTTTTCTCAATACTTCATAGGCTTTATAATGAAGACCTCAGGATGGTTCAAAGTAGCTAGCTCCTTCTTCAACCCCGTTGTTGCTCAAGTAATGGTGAAATAGAATAAAGTTCAGCGGGTATTAGGATTTAGGAACTCAAAACTCCGAAGGAACCCCAAGCACAAAGTCACAATGCCAAAGAACAAAAGCAGCAACATTATCATTAAGAAACTAGAGTTAAAGAGATGAAGTAATCAAACAACTGAACAATCACACAACACAAGAGCACCCAAGTAATGGGCATACACAATCCTTCAATCAAGGGAAAATCCACACAAGGGCAAGTGCAACATTCACACCAATTATTTGCCTAAAACTCAAGAGGTGTTACAAGAACTTGCACAAAACTAAAATGGAATTACCTCTCAATATTTTTCTGAAAATGCTTCTCTCACTCGCCTAAAACAACACTTTCCGAGCTAGTTGGAGAAAGTTCAACCTGCATTGAGCTTCAAAAGCGTGGCTCTTGAGTACACAAATGCAGAGCTCCATTTTCTTTATTCTTCTTGACTTGCTTTGCTACTCAGCAGAGCGACAGACATGTGAATTCCTTGAGCAGTCTCGAAAGCATGTACCTTCAGCACCAACAAGGATTGAAATACTGCTGCAGACTTGATTTTGTATCTTCGTTGTCCCACTCCAAATCGTTCCACCATTGCAATTCACCTCTTATTTCTTTTATGGCATTTGCATTTTGGGTAGTGAATGGCAACTTCTTGATTTGATTGCAATTGATCACTTCAAGTATCTCTAGATGCTGCCATGACTGGTGTTGTCCGCATAGGGTCGTTAAGTGGGGAAGATTTTTCAATTTCATTATCCGTAGGTTTGGAACAATGCAACTCGGAACCAATGTCTGGCTTGAAGTAGCATGCTCAGGAAGGTCCTCAGAAGACTAGCTTGAACTAGCATTCTCAAAGAGCTCTGCAAACCCCCTACAATAGCTAACGGTGACTTCTTCTAGATTTTTCAAAGTCCCACTAGAAGAGACAAGATATTCTAAACTTTTACAATGGGACAAACTTATTTTTCTTAGTTTAGAAAGTCGGAGTTCGAGAAGGTGAGCTAGTTCTGAAATGGACCTTAGAGAAGACACTTCATGGAGAACAAGTTCCTGAAGATTAGGTAAGAGGTCAAATTGGTCATCACACCTGAGCTCCTCAGCCTTTGTCTCGAAAGCCTCTTCCCTCAAACTTTGTTCCAATTTATCTATGACCAAATCATCCCAATACGCAGAATCTTTATTTTTGAAGTCATCGAAGTCTTCGATGAAGTTTTCTGCTTCGTACTGGGCATGAATTCGGAGAGATGAAAGTTGATCCAAAGATTGGATGGTGGCCTTGGAATTCTGATGCCAGTGGAGGAGTAGCGGAAGTTGGTCCAAGAACATGTGAAGTTCTGCTTGGGCAATGGGATTGAGGACATGGCCCCTAGTCAGAATATCACAGGCCCATCGAAAGTTCTTGAGAGGGAGGTCATCCTCAAGAACATTAAAGGGCAAGTGAGAAAAAGCCGCAAGCAGAAGTTGAGCTTGTTTCCGCTCAGCTGGAGTGGGAGATGATGGAGGTTTGTAAGGTGGAAAAATTTTGTCCATTGGAAGGGCAAGCCTTAATTTCTCTATCCAGGAAAGAGTGGGAGGAGAAGAAGGAGTAGATGGTTCTGCTTCAGAAGATGGAGAAGGAGTAGATGGTTCTACTTCAGAAGATGGAGAAGGTGTGGATACTTCTATTCCAGAAGGTGAAGAAGGAGGACTTGGCACTGGAGCAGAAGGAACAAAGGCATTAATATAGTCGAGCCAGTCAGAAGAGCAAATTTTTGCCTTCTTGGCCAAAAATGAAGGAGTATACCCTTGTGATTCTTCCAGATGCCGGGCAGTGTGCATTATCCTTGTGGGCATGGAGGATGTGTACCATGCCACAAGCAGATTCTCCTCCAAACTACGACGAAGGTCAATAGCACATAAGGATAGACCACAGAGCTTCGAACGTAAGAAGGAAAGTCTAATGGGTCAGTGATTAATTCGTTCCCTCAAGTCCCAGGACTCAGGTGCTGACCAGTTTGTCCATCCGGAAACCCCAGAAGATGAGGAAGTTGTAGCTTCATCCCAAGTAAAGGTTTGTAAAGAAGAACTTCCTAAGTCCATATTTGCAACTTGTTGAAGCAAAGGCTTGAGTGTAGTTCGTTCAAAGTACAAGGGGAGTTTAGAGGAAGAACTTCTTATATCTGTAAATTTGTAAATCGAAGGGTTAAAGGCAATGTGGTCGTAGTCCAAAGGTTGATAATCTGCAAAAGCCTCATGACCTGAATATAGAAGGGTGGGTAAAGGTGGCTAATGAATGCGTGGAGATTCTTTCGAGGGGAATAACATTTACTCAATGGCTCTTCGTATGCTTGATCAGTAGAGTGCGAAGTTGATTGAGCCATAGTCCGTTCGAATGCTGAAGGTATTGGGATATTCGTTAAATTGAGAGTTAATGCGAATGATCATCAAATAGGTGACGGTTGTGTTTCCTGAAGATAGATCCCATGCACATTCCAAAAAGCGCGGGAAAAGCTTTTGATCCACTAATATTTCCAAGTATTGGGTATATTAGTGCGGGGGGTAATGTTGGCTACATATTTTGTAAAGCCAAATCATAGTTCGACACGTGGCAGAGTAAGGGTATTATGGGAAGATAATTCAAGTCTTCGATCCTGATCGAACACGTGGCAATGAACATTGGTATTTACATGATCTGAGTAGCACTAGATCAGTAAAGAAATACAGAGTGACGTGGCTTCAACAGTTACTCTATATTCAAATTCAAATACAGGAGGGAAGCTCAACTGCAAGAGATGGCGTAGTGGGGCTACTTCTAAGGCAACATGATCATCGATCATGGAGGAGCAGTTCGACGGTTCGAAGTGCAGTTCGAAGGTCATCTTTGACAAGTATAAATAGCAGGGAAGCCCTCAGAAAAGACCCCCAGACTCAGATCATACAAACCAGTCTTTACTTCATATTTTCCTTTCCAGTCTTACATTTCCTGTACTTTAAATACCTGCACTTTAATACCAGCACTGCACTTCGATTCATAGGAGTAGTCTCAAGTAGATTCAAGTAGACTGTTGCTGTAAACCTCTTCGAGGCTGAGTTTGAACTATTGTAAGTGTTCATTTTAATGAAATACTTCGATTGTTCTTCATATTAACTGTCATTTCTCTTAAATCCTCCTAAGTCAAGCCACCAGTAAAAGTCCTCTTCATTGAGGCTGAAAGAACTAAAACACAATCGTCTGATAATTGGTTGGCAATTATAATTTCTGTAAGGACTGATTGATCCTTGCTGGCACGCTCGCATTTACAAAATTACCCTTCGAAAAGCCAAAAGCCAACAATAATATGACTTACTTTTTTCAACTCCAATGTACTAGGCATATGATTAGACATTTTCGTTCAACTCACATTCACTAGTTATATATGGCTAGCCTTTAAAGGTTAGTCAAAATTTATTTAATCATTAGGATCATTTCTCACTATCTTTGTTATTGATGTGACATTCTATAAAATTAATCACTTTGTTTCTAGTTTTCATAATTAACTTTTTAGAAAATTCTTTTTTTTCGTTTTTCGTATTTTTTTGTTTTTATTGATTTTTTTTAATATTTTAACTAATTTTTTTAATTTTTAGATACACCTAACATTAATACACTTAGAAAGTATAATATTTGTAAAAAAAAAATCTTTAACAAATTCACTAAATATCAAAAATACAAAATTCAATACATTTTTCGTATTTTTGTGTATTTATTATTTTTTTAAAATATTTTTTTCACAAATAATTTAATATTTAAATACATCAAAGTAAAGTACATCTAAAAAAGTAAAAAAAAATTACTTAAAATTTTAAAAATATTTATTAAAAATAAAAAAACACGAAAAACAAAAAAACTCAATTTTTAGAAAACTGAATTAAAAAAACTGAAACCAAACACACTGAATAATATTTAGATGAATAGTTAAAATAAAGAGTATAATTGAAATAAAAACATAAAATAACTGATAGGCAAAATAAAATATATATTTTATAATAATATTTGAATAGATAAAATACATATTATCATTGGAGATGCTCTAATAACTCGCTAAACCTTGTGGGTTGTGACCACTTACGCTGTATTTACTTGAAGATTGGGAAATAAATTTGAAGATGAAAAGGAAAAATATATATGAAATTAAATAAAATATAAGCATATTTCATTCATATTTTATTTCTCTTTCCCTTTTCTCTTTCAAATCTGTTTTTAAATTCCCAATCAAACGCAACCTTGAGAAGCTAGCATCGATCCAAGCCCCGGGCGCAATTTAGCCCATTCCGCATAACGAATGTCGTTTCGTTACAAAGGATAAAATGAGCCTACTGCGCACGGCGCAGCTTAAGCAGCTAGTCCACTCTTCCAAAAGGATAAGGCAAACCAAGGCTTCTTCGCACTCATCATCGTCAGAGTGGCCTCTCTCACTCCATGAATTCATCATCTCTTCTCAAATCCTAACCAAGCTCTGCCTCTACTCAAACCATGGCCTCTAACATTCTTCCTCAGGCACTCTCTCTCTCTCTCTCTCTCTCTCTCTCTCTCTCTATATATATATATATATATATATGTGTGTGTGTGTGTGCGCGTGTGTGTGTTTGTGTATAGGTGTTTGTTTGATTCTGATTTTGATTTTAAAGATTGATTATGTGAATTGCAGGCGTTGTTTATGATTCCTAGAAACCCTACGCAATGCCATCCGAAGACGCTAGGGTTTTCTGCATTCCTCTCTCGTCGTCCTTCTTCGTTGTGTTCGATTTCTAGGGTTTCAATCAGTGCATTTGGATCGAGTCGGTCTTTTGTTGTCAGAGCGGAGTCGAATTCTGAAGGAGAAGCAGAAGCTACTACTGAGAATGTTGAAGATAATGAAGAAGCTGTTGATTCTGAAGCCCCTGAAGGAGAAGCAGAAGCAGAAGTGGAATATGAGATTAAAGCAGAAGTAGAAGAGGAAGCAAAGCCGCCGAGAAAGCCTCGGATCAAGCTAGGAGATATAATGGGGGTAAAATTCACTTCAATTTTATTTAGTTGCAAAGAAAATTGGAGGAATGAAAATGAAAATAGCTTCATGTAGTGTTACAGTAAGATTAAGAGCATCTCCAATCCTTGATTTTATTTTATTTCTATTTTTTTTATAAAAAAAAATTATCAAATTCGAGTGAAAATTTGGTTAAAGCTTGATCTGGTATGGAACACTCCAATCGTTACTCTCTCTCAATCTCTTTTTCATCAAATATTTTTAAAATTTTTCAAACTTATCCCAAAAACATGTTTTTAAACCATTTTTTTTTTAAAGAAAATTCATATTCAATTCTTACCCTTTTTAAAATTTCAATAAATTTGAGTAAAAATAGGACTGTTGGAAATTTGGTGAAGGATTTGGTTCAACATTGATTTGGTCATTATTTTGCCTCCTCCCTTAATTTGATACAAGTTTGATGAAATTGATTGGAGCTCACTTTTAGCTCTTTATTCATCAAATTTGAATTTGATTAAAGAATTGATGAAAGATTGGAGATGCTCTAACAAAGCCAAATTTGTGGGTCAGGCTTAGTTGAGTATCACTTTGGGTTTTTTGAGAAATGAATAACGTAAGGTTTGGAGTGTTACTTTCATTTACTGTCCTATATTTCAGCAACCAAAAGTGTAAATGGTCAATTTTAAAATTGGCTAAACATTTTGTAAAAAATTCTGTTTTCTGTTGATAGATTTTGAATAAGAGAGCAATTGAGGCGTCTGAGAAGGAAAGACCAGTTCCAGACCTCAGGACTGGAGATATTGTGGAAATTAAGCTGGTATTTAGCTCTCTGTTTGTTTTTATTTTGCTTGTTGATTTGCATTGTGGGAAGTTATATGATTTTGTTTATGTGATTGTAGGAAGTTCCAGAAAATAGGCGTAGGTTGTCTATATATAAAGGTATAGTTATATCGAAGCAAAATGCTGGTATCCACACTACAATTCGGATTCGGAGGATAATTGCAGGCATTGGGGTCGAGATTGTATTCCCTGTGTAAGTATAACTCTGTGTGTTACTGCTCAAAATGAAGCTACAAAATTATAGTATGCAAAAAGTAAAATCTAAATTATTTGCTGGAATTTTTCAGTAATGCTTTTATTCATTGTCCTAAATGTTTGACTTTGGAAGTTGAAAAGTGCAGTTGTTACTAACCTCAATGGGTTGGCCAAGTGGTAAAGACTCGAGGATAAAATCCAAGGTCTTCAAGTCATTGTTCCCCTTCCTCACTTTAGGGTCCAATATACAGTCTACCATGTGGCATTAGGAGCTCAAAAAAACTTAATTCTTGGGGGGAAAAAGAAAATTGAAGCACGACTTTTTCTCCACTGTAGGACTTCTAGTAGGCATGGAACTGATACTGGTTCAGCAAAGAAACTCAACATTTCACTTACGGAAACAAAAACAGTATTTGGGAATATTATAGGAAGTCTTTTAGGCATGCAGAGTATTTGGGGAGATGATAGAAGCCTTTTAGGTACAAGAATGGAGTCCTGCTGCATTTGCATGAGAAAGAGATTTTTGGGGTATCAAAAAGAAAGAAAATGTGCAAGATGAGGGGATATCAAGATGTTTATGATTTTTTTTTTTTTTTTGGGTGAATAAATGTTTGTGATGTTATTCTATGGTGAAATGGTATTCTTGCCTTAACCATTAGAAAGTACAGACCATCTGTCATTTGTGCTGCTGAGCTAGGGTCCAACCTGCCAACTTTAGCATGCTGTTAGTCCAGGGTTCAGACGCTTAGTTCCATTAACCCCAATAAGTCAAATATTGGCCGTCTATTTGTTGATCTCTCCATGCGAGAAATAGAAGCTAATACTTGTGTCATTGTCCTTTTTTCAGTGTCTCGGATAGATATCTCATGTCTAATGCCCGTATTGTGCTGTTATGACATCATTATGAGGGATGAGTAGGGTTGATGCAGTCCATACAAGGCTCAATGAGAAGTAAATATCTATATATATAATTCAGAAATTGGCGTTATTTTGAGGTAGGGTTTCGAAATAGCGACATGGATGATGGAACATGGACACGATATGGCATAGAAATTCTAAAATACCAGGACATGGACATAGCAAGGACATGGGGGTGTATAAATATGTATTGTAGTATATTTATATGATAACTTTGGTTTCTGTTTTTTAAATATATATTAGCAATTGCCTAGTGAGGAAGATGAAGCTAGGTCCATAGTATATACGTTATTAAACCCTTCTACTACTATTCTCTTTCTATATATATATATTGAAGTCTTACTCAATAAGGAACCATTATAGGTGGGTGCAGTTATCGTATGCTGCCATTTGACATGATGATTTTATGTAATCTCACACGACTTTTCCTAATACCAACATAACAAATCCAACAATTAGCTTGCAAAAAATTAGAGATAGTACGAGATAACTCCGCCTAGGTGATGCTGGTAATTGATTTACTTAGTTTGCTCTGATGCTTTAAAGAAGTTTGTCATCCGAATAGAATCTGTCAGCTTGAGTTTTCTTCTTGCTCTGAATTATTCCTAGTATTTCTTTTGAAGATCTTGTCATTCTGTATCAAGACAACTGGCCTTGATCAATGTTTACTGTTTTGTTGCATTATCATGGTTTAAATTTACAGCGAGAGAATTGGAACTCATCCGTCTCTCTTTTTTTCCACATGTAGGTATTCACCAAACATCAAAGAGATAAGAGTACTTAGCCATCGGAAAGTCAGGAGAGCGAGGTTGTACTATTTGAGAGATAAGCTTCCCAGGCTCTCCACTTTCAAATGAAAACCGTCGATGCAGCTTATTTTTGCCTTTTGGTGGCTCTTTCTCCATAACTTACCATGAAAATTGGAAGAACTGATGAATTTGTCTTGAATCCCACTTTTGATGAATATAAAATTCTGTCTTTTTGGCTTGAGGTAACTAGTAAATACTGTGATGATTGGAAGATAAGCATAATGCTTGTGCATATTCCCGTGAATACTCTTCAACATTTGAAGTAGTTTTCACTCATCCCAAAAAATTAAAAAAAAAATGTTGTGATTTTTGGTTTTAAAATGTATGGGGGAGTAACTAATTCTCTATTAAAGTTAAAAGTAGGGCAGGTTGCTGGCTGTAAGAGCATCTCTAATAGTTTGACAAGTGAGAAGTCGTTATTACTATAATTTAGTAATAAATAGTGTTAAAATATTTAATTTTAGCAATTTTGTTCTACTGATACACTGTAAAAAAATTTAACATTTCACAAAATGTCAAATTAAAATGTTATATGTGAATCTCTAGAGGAAAGAGAAAGACATGAAGATTTTAGCTATAGATAAAATTTGTGCTATATTTGATATAATGTTTACCTATAAATAATATATAGGAAGTCATATATCTTACCATTGGAGTGAGAATTTTGAAGTTTCAAGGCAAAATATAGCAATAGTAAGTCATATAGCACACTATTAGAGATGCTCTAAAAAAATAATTATTGGAGTTTGAAAGAAAAATTAGTAATTAATTTAAAATTTTAAAATTTTTTGGCAAATGTTTAAAATTTATTTAAGTTATTTATACTTAATAAATTGGGTAAATTACAAATATATTGTATGAGATTTACTTAAAATACAAATCGGCCTTTATGGTTATGGAAGTTACATTATGTCATTTTAAGTTTTTAATTGCATAACAAAAGACTTCTTTTATTATGAAGTCAATTGCAAAGTAGAGAGATGATGTGCAAAAAAGATGACTTTTTGACTTTTATTAGAGGTTATTTGGGATGATTTAAATAAGCATATTTTTTTATTTTTTACAAAAAAATGTGTAAAAAGATAGAGGTGATGTGACTAAAAAATGATTAAAATAAAATAAAAAAGTGTGCTATTTTAGGGGATCCAAATAACCCTTAATAAATGACTTTTTTACTTTTTCAAAAAAAAAAAAATGTAGAAAAATAGAGAGATAAGGTCACTCAAAAGATAGTTAAAAAAAAGGATAAATTACAAATACACTTTCCGAAGTTTGCTTAAAATACAGATTGCTCCATGTAAATTGAAAAATTACAAATATCCCCTTATTAGAATTTTTTTATTTAACATAATTAACTAAAAAAATGAAATTCATAATTGCTCTCCTATACAATAATAAAATTACCTAAATTATTTATTGAAACATATTTGTAACATCATTAAAAACTGTTAATCGACTTGATGATTTATTAATAAAAATGGCGATTTGTTATGAAATTAGAAATCTCAGTGGATGAAATGTAATTTTTAAAATCACAGAGGGCGATTCGTATTTTAATTAAATCTCAAGGGATTTATTTGTAATTTATCCTAAAAAATGCACTTTTGTAGTGCACTCCAAATTATTAAGAGCTCTGTTACATTCTTATTTCATACTTCCAATTGCACCTCTAATAATGTGGTAAGGGAGTGAAGCCCTACATAATTGAATATGTGACAAATCAAAAAGGGGATGGCTCCCTTCCATACTCTTAAGTCATGTTTGTTTGGACGAACTGGATAAGGGAAGATTATAATCCATCAAACTATTAATCCTAGAATATATAGTTCCTGAACTATTTTGTTAGAAATGATATGTGTCCCATATTTATTTTATCACGAGATTGGATGTCTGAAAATAACTATTCTATTGAATCTAATGTTTGATTAGAATATTATGAAGAATGGTAAATGCTTAATAAACTATTTTATCATTTTCAATTGTTTACTAAGTAATAGCGATACTAAATATGTCTTTAATATTTTAATTTTTTTTGGGTAGATTAAATAAAAATTTATTTTTTAATTAACTAAATTAAATAAATAAAACATCAATAAAAATTTATGTTATTTTTAAAATAAATTTTTTTTAAAATATTAAATATTAAATAATGAAATTAAATAAAAAATAAATAATGAAATGAAATAAAATATCAACAAAAAATTAAAATAAAACATCAATAAAAAAATCTAAAAAAAATTAAGTAAATAAACATCAATAAAAATTAAATTAAATTATTTTATTTTATTTTATTTTATTTTTTAATTGAGATTTTTATGTTTATTTTATTTTATTAAATACAATACATAATGAAATCAAACATTTTGAGGGCAAATGTGTAATTTTATAACTTAATTCCATGAGATTCCAATCTCACCATTTCTATCCCACATCCCCCTAGGACACAATACTCCAACATATGTGGGATTCATAGTCCGGTAGGACTCTTAATCCAGCCTACAAATTCTCAACCAAACAATGGACTCCATGATAGATTAAACGTGGAGTCTAATCCCCCCTCAAATCTTTCCAAACAAACACCCCTTCATACTTCTCTATACTTTATTTTTTGGACTAAATTCTAAGCCCATATTAATAATCTAAATCGTTCATCTCATAATCCCAACAATTTAGATGAGTTATGCAAAAAATTAGTTTTATCGGATATCACTAGATGTATGAATAAATTACATCTTTGTTTTTTAAATGAACAGTAATTGTGAGTTTAAATTTAAACATTTCATTTTATAAAACAAAAAATGATTTGTTTATATCTTCATCGATGTTCGATAAAACTAATTTTTTGCACAGACGGTCTTCATTGTGAGCTTTACGAGATGAACAGTTTAGATTATCAATGTGAGCCTATAATGGAGCTCAAAAAATAAAGTATGAACAAGTATGGAAGATATGAGTATGGAGAGAAATCATATCCAATCAAAAGTTGACATCTGCCATTAAAATTGTGAAGGTTTTATTAGGGATCTCAAATATTTTCCTATAATTAAAGAATAATGATTCATTCTTTTAATTTTGTTCTTCCAATTCCATTCCTAATGATGTGGAACTAGGAAGGCAAAAGATGAGAGGGAGAATGAGTGTGAGACAGCTTTTACATAAAGGTGGGGCACGTCATTAGAGGTGAAATTGAGGGGCAAAATTAGGGATGTAACACTCCCCGTAATTAAAATTATCTTACACAATTAAATTTGTACCTCTAAATTTATAATAATAAAAAAGTATACGTGGGAACCGAATAAATGGATTTCCTAGTTGGCAAACAAGACACATCAAAGCCCATCACTAATGGGCCAAATTCAGCTAAAGCCCATTGGGCTTAAGCAATTCGATATTGAGCGGATCCAAATAGGAGCAAGCATGTGCCGAATACGAGATGCAAAGCTAATTAGCATTGGGGCCGACTAATAGAGTAAGGTTGGCATATTTGTCGACTATGTGGGCTCAAACAATCCCAATCTAGAGGTGTATTAGAAGGATGAGTCCTGACATGACATGACTGTAGACGTCCCCGAACGCCCCGGGAGGGAAATCCCATTTCGTTCATCTTGGGCTTACTACAGTTCGGACTCAAATTGTCACGGTTCTTAATCTGAACCAAAGAGTCCAAATCCGGCAAATCGTATTAGAAAACAGATTTTTGTAAAGAAGTGCCAAACATGGACTGCTTTGCCAGATACAGAGTCGCCACCTAAATATTTATTTTGGGGGAATTTAGGAAACTCTGACTCGTTGCCTAAGGCCACGTGTCCGTCATCACCAAAGTTGCCTTGGCTCGGGAACTTGGGTACGATTGGGAAAGGTCACTTCGTGAGCACCCCCGCTCGCCTGATCAAAGATCAGCCTCTACTAACCATGATATCGAGTTTTGAAAACATTATGCGTTCTTATTCCGGTTATTAGCCTAGATTTACTATGTGATGCACACATCATACAAGTATAGACTGGATCGCCTGAATTGGAACAAAACATCTCATGTTTGTTTTGAAAACAGTTTGCTACTCGCAAGTAGGCTAAAATGTGGATTTGCCACCCTCAGGTGGGTTTAGAAAACATGGTGATTTGCCACTATCTAGTGGGCTTAAAACTCGAAATCAATGAATTGTTCCAATTCAGATAATCCAACCTCCACCCACAGGCATTTAGGCAGTTATAACACATAAGCACATAACCTCATGGTAAGCATGCTATTATGGCAACACTCACACTCATGCAAGGATGCTAAAACATAAATGCTTACCGAGTACTCCAAGCCCAAACAGAAACTAGTTAGTAATCATATGCATGATCCTAGTTCATGTTAAGATGGCTAATGCAACACATGCGAGATGCAACTACAATAGGCTCGGCTATCCTAAGATGACATATGATGATGCTACAGCTATCACGTATTCAATCTTGGAATTGAAATACAATGCAGTTAGTATGATGCGCCGAGCCCGGTGCATGCAGAACAAATGAATGTATGCAAACATGCTATAATGCTAATTGAAACATGCCCTAAACTAACCATCGAAAGCTAGTAAATAAAAGGGAAGAAAGACGTGGGGTTGGAAGACATACACACACTCACGCACACTTATTACACAATTGCCCTCGCTCGGAGGGTCCGAATAAATGTTACAGAATAAATAAATAATTAACTATTCTAGCTAATTAAATATTACAAAAACTTTTAATTAATTAACAAATTAAATGCAGAAGTAAAGTGGCCACAGCCCCGCCTCGGAATGATAGGATGATGCATGCTCGATCCGTGTTGCCCGGAAACCCGTACCATGCCACTGTTGCCTCTGTTTACACTGCCTTACCCCTCTGAAAATTATGAAAGTTTCCAGGACCCTTCTGAATAACTCCCTGAGTGTTGTGAGATGCCACCGGCCATGATAGAGCATTACCGGCTATGAGAATGTGGCCATCGGCCAAAAATTGAACCACCGGCTGGACTTTGGTAGCCGGTCGGCACTGTAAGTGGCCGGCCAGCCATTCCTTCTTGCAGAACCCTGTTTTGACAGCAGCAGAGGACAGACAGTGCATGGCATGAAATTTCAAAGCAATGTGTGCATGGTCACTCTCCCAATCATGCTATGGACTCAAGGGAGTGTGGCCCTTGGTCCTCGGGCCACCAATCACGCATTTCGATGCATGATGGCCAAAGGCACCAAGCTTGCAAATCAATGTAAATGCATGCGACAAAACAAATGAATGCCTCATGCCCTATCATGTTGAGATCAAGGGCATCGGCGACCGAGGGTTGAGACGTGTTTCGTCACTTGGAGTACGAACACACCTCACTCCTCTTGCTTGATTTGACACCCCAAACCAAACATAATGCAATGCATGTATGCAAAATGCAATGCGAAAACATGTAATTAATGTAATGCAACATGGGCAACGTAACATATCATGCAAACACCATGGCAATATGACAAGTATGCAACACTACAATGCAACCTAGATAGGCAATTATGCAAAGTGATAGGCATGCAACAATGCAGTAACTACAAGGATGCAACAACCATGCAATGCAATGAGCATACAACAAAATGCAAATGCATGACCCATGGTCTTACACTATAGGTGGACAGACCTCAGCCTTGTCCATAACAGTGGCCAAAATGATGCAACAAGAGCACAAATCACATATGCAAGCATGCATGTCCCAAGGCCCATCACCTAAGGCATAAAAGAGGCAACTCTAGGCATCCATAAAAGAGACAAACATGGGCATTAGACCAACAAAAATCAGAGCTATGGTATGTTAGAATGAGCCCCAAAACCCACATAAATGGCATCCCAAATGACTTAAACAAAGAGACATACACCAAAGCCCAAACATGGAGCATAAGACCACAACTCTTCAAGGCATTAAAAGGGTAACAAATGCAAGCATGTAGGCATAAAACATGAACTGAAATGGCATGACAAATGATTCCAAATCACTGAAATAGACCGAATGAGGCATGCTAACGACTCACACACCCGAAGCCAATAAGCTAGAATACAAAGAGGCTATATAAAGCATGGCAAGCATGGCTCCAAAGACTTAAGACAGACCTTAAGCATGTTAAAACATGACCAAAAACTTCACAAAGCTAAGCCAAAGCATGCAAGCATGATGGTCCAAAGGCAAGATGTATTTCTAGGCAAAATGGAGGAATACAAGGCAAGTGTATTATGCATGCAAGGGGTCAACAAACCAACATAGGACAGAGGTAAAAACATGTTAAATAAACACCAAATAATCTCTGAAATGAAGCCAAACAAAGCTAGTCATACATGCTACCCTTATGAGCCAAAACACAAGCAAATGAGACAATAAAGGGAGAGGGGTGTCCCTCCCCTATACAAGACTTCAAGACCCCTTCTTCACCACTGAAAATCCACTGGATTTCAGTGGTGAGAAGGTCAATACACAAAAGTCCCCAAAGCTTAACAAAGAGAGCACAAAAAGGGCCAAACAAGGCCTAAGAGGGGGAGGTCGACCCCCAACACCAAAATGACCTTAATGAAAGATCTTAAGCATGTAAATACAAGACTTTTTTTCAGTTATACACAAAGCTTAAATCAGTGTGCAAGATAGGTCAAAGACTAGTGCAAGATTGGGAAAAATAAAGCAAAAATGTTACCCTTGAAGAACACTTCAAGAACAGCAAGTGCAGCCACCTTCTTCTGATCAAAACCAGCTCAAAACTTGAAGAACAAAACCCTCAACACCTCCAAAGTCGAAATATGGTGTAATACTATGTGTTCTAGTGCAAAACTAAGAACAAACTACACTTTTAGGCCCTCAAACACACACAAATCAAGAGAGAGAGAGATATAGAGAGAGAGGGTGATATATATCAGAGATATATGTAATTAGGTCTGGTTTTACTGAACCTCCTCAAAGGAGAGGAGGGTCTCCTTATATAGACAAGGCAATGGCTCCAAGCTTCTTAGAGAAGCTAATATAAAAGGGTCAAGGGGGTCAAGCTTCCAAGGGAAGCTAACCCAAAGGTCCAAGCTTCTTGAGGAAGCTAAGACAAAGGGTCAAGCTTCCTCAAGAAGCTAGACCAAAAGAGGTCAAGCTTCCATGAGAAGCTTGAGTAAAAGGGTGCGAAGGTTCAAAACAGCCACACACGTGTATGGGGGGAGGGTCCGTGCACTCCAGCTGGCACAGCTCGCTTGCACCATGCCTAAAAAAGGCAAAAAGGAGGTACTGGCCAGAAAAGAAGACAATCGGCCAAATAAATGGTCAGCCGGCTACTATAAATGGTCGGCCTGCTATTTGGCTGGCCGGCCGACTACATTGGTGGCCGGTACATGGCTTCCAAGGCCAAAAAGTGGTCAGTGGATGTCCAGATTGAAGCCCCGGAAGTTATCTTTCCAATGGCATAAACCTTGCATTAAAATTCATCCTGTGCAAAAAGTTATGCCCGTTTTGGTGAAGCCGCGCAGATTCGATCCAACCGGATTGATCCCCTACTTCAACCAACCATATCTCCCCCACCCGGACTTGGCTTTAGGAGATTCTTGAATGCAAAATGAAGCCCCGGAAGTAAGCTTTCCAACGGTGGTAGCCTCATAGATAAAATCCAAGTATGCAAATGAATAAGCCCGATTCAGCGAGGGCTGCTCGACTCTCTCCTACCCGGATTCATGTCGAACTTCTCCTAAACTAGTTTTCTTCTCTCCTTTCCTCTTTTCTTCAACTCCAAACCCCTAAACAAAGTATTTTGAAAGATTTTTCAAAGATTTCATCTCTCTTTCATTCATCTCCACTTTGTCCTTGCTCGGTTTACCGAAAAGCGCAACATTTACCGAAATGTGAGCGTCGGAACATCGTAGGAACTTTATTTTCATAACATTTTGAAAGAACATTTTGAAAGAGAGGGTTTTAAGATCTAAAATCTTTTGATCAAGATTATTTTGGTCCAAAAGGGGTATGAAGTTGGGATTTGACTCTCTCATTACTGAAGAAATTGAACCTTTGCCCTGCACACCTTTTACCACCAAGTAAACCATCAGTAACGCCCAAGTCTTAAGGGCGGTCAAAAATGGGGTGTCTACAATGACAATGATCATAACTTACAAGGAAAAATATCTAAAAAAAGATCTTTATAAAAAAAAAAGTGATAACAAGAAAAAAGATATGTTTTAATTACTTAAATTTTAAAAAATATAAAAACTTTTTTTTCTCATCCAAAGACTTACTTACCTATCTGAGTGCTAATTTCGACACCTCCAACTATAATATTTTATTATTTCAAGTATCAAAATTAAGATATTTTAAAGACTTATTTGAAATAAAAGAATATTATAAAATCACCCATCACATTGGTGGTGTTTGGGAAGGCAGATTGAGGCTAAATTAGCCACATCACAACAAAGCCTCCTTACACGGGTTGGAGACAACCCTTCTTCAGGCAGATTTACGGATATACCCTGGCTATGCCTCTCATTCATTTCGCCCAACGCCAAAGGTAAACACAGAACATAACCGTCCTAGGGCATTTCGAAAAGAAGGAGGCGATTTGCTTGAACCAACGACGGCGACAACATCTGGTTCAAGCTTCTTACAGGAGATCGGGCCAGAGTAGCCATCTACGGCGGCGAAGACGACTCGCAAACCCTCTCAAACACCACCAATCTTGAGGTATCTCTTTCAAACCCGTCTGATTTCGTAGATCTGTGTGAGTGTGTGTGGCGTATGCTTACAGTTCATGTGTGGAGTCCCTTTCTCTCTGATTTCGTAGATCTGTGGAGTCCCTTTCATGTGTGGAGTCCCTTGTTCGAAAGATTGATCCGTTCATGTTCACACATTGTTGTGACAGATATATATATATATATATATATACATATATTTATCCAAAAAAAATAAAACAAATAAAAAATATATATATACACACATATAAATCTGTAAATCTGTGAGTAATGAGGGCCGGACTATGTATATATAGGTTCAGATCCGTAAATGACTCTGTTCTTCTTTTGATTTTGTTCTTCTAATTATCAGTTGTGATCTGCTTTTCTCAGATCACAATTAAAAATGAAAAATTTGGTGGTTGGATTCACACATTTTGTTCACATCACAATCTATTTGGGTTCCGATTCTTATCTGATTTTTTGCAGATCGTTTGATTTTGTGCTTGGTTCACACATTTTGTTATTATAATTAGGTCAAATGAAAATTTTAGATCTTTTGATCACAAACTGTGGCTAATTTACAAAATGAAGGAAAACATGAAAATTTTAGTTATATTTTTTTTTTATAGTCAATGTTGAAGCCTGAATTTTTGCTAATTTAGAAATGCTCAATTCTCATTTGTAAAAAATATATTAATTACATAAAAAATATATTTCAAACTAAATTTGGGAAGGAAGGTAGATATATTATCTATATATATTAACAACAAATTACAAAATATATAAAACTTATAGTACAAATATATTAGAAAATTGGGTTTATTAACAAATATATTAGAAAAATATTAAAAATATTTTAAAATATATATTACAAATTTAGATTTAAAAAGTAAAGAGTGTAAAAATTTTATTAAACATATGACAAAATTTAATTATTAAAAAATATATTAAAAATATTTTCAAAAATATTTTCAAAATATCATAAAAAATATATTCAAAATATATTACAAAATAGATTTATTAATTTGAATATATTTTTTACTCAATACGAAATGCTCAATTCTCATTTGTAAAAAATATATTAATTAGATAAAAAATATATTTCAAACTCAATTTGGGAAGGAAGGTAGATATATTATCTATATATATTAACAACAAATTACAAAATATATAAAAATTATATTACAAATATATTAGAAAATTGGGTTTATTAACAAATATATTAAAAATATATTACAAAGATATTAAAAATATATTAAAATATATATTAAAAATTTAGATTTAAAAAGTAAAGAGTGTAAAAATATATTCAAAAATATTTTAAAAATATCTTAAAGAAAATTTACTCAAAAATATTTTCAAAAATATAACAAAAATTTAGTTTTCAAACACTTATTTGAGTAAAAAATATATTCAAAATATATTACAAAATAGATTTATTAATTTTAATATATTTTGTACTCAATACTCAATGCTCAATTCTCATTTCTGAAAAATATATTTCACTAAAAAATATATTACAAACTAAATTTGGGAAGGAAGGTAAATATTTTAAAAAATATATTAAAATGTATTCGATTACAACTATATTAAAAAATTGGGTTTAAAAAAATATTAAAAATATATTAAAATGTATATTAAAAATTTAGATTTAACAAATTATATGTCAGTAAAATTTTTATTAAACATATATTAAAAAAATAAATTATTACAAAATATATTAACAATATATTCACAAATATATTAAAAAATATATTCAAAAATATATTACCAATATACCTAAATTCAAGATACACAATACTTTTACAAACAATCAAGTTCGTTCATGGAATCAAATATAAAATTGCGTTAGTCTTTGTACGTTTTCATATTGATTCATATAAATTTAATTGAAATTTAAAGCGTAGCATGGCGTCGTTCACCTTTACTGCAACTTCCAGTACATGACCACGACGAATGTGTGCCTGTGGACATGGCCCCTGTATTGTTAAGATTTCCAGGTCCACCAAAAATCCAGGGCGTCCCTACTTTGTCTGTCCCCGCCTTATGGTGAGTGACCCATTCTTTACCGGTCATAACTGTATGAACATTAACAACCCATGAAACTAATAGTTCCATAATTTGCACTCATCAGCCCTGTGTCAGTTGGATTGGTTGGTACGAAGAACGAAGGCGAGAGAACCAAGACTATGCGTCACCCGGAGATGAAATTGCCATGCAATTGCGGGCTGATGTCATAGACATTCAACAAACCTTGCGTGTCCTTAAGACCATTGTGTATGTGCTCTGCATTGTAGTTATCATTTTGTTGTGCCGTATGTAAGCACCATTACCATGTTGTCAGTATATAGAAACACGTTAGTATGTTGTCAGTATGTTGTTAGTATGTAGTTAGTATGTTGGTAGTATGTTGTCGCATATGGGAGCCGTATTAATAACTATCATATTTTTGTCCACTACTAACTTCCATGGAACCTGTGTACGTTCGTTATTAATGTGCAATGGTTATATGCAAATTTAATTTAGCATCCTATATCTCTGTTTGTTGTTATTAATGTGTCATGGCGTATGCGTGTGTATATAACAACCGAATTTGTGATGGTAATCTTTTGTAACCGTACATTAGTAATGGCTTCGACACGTACTTCTCCGCGTACCCAATCGAGAAACAAAGGCATTGTCACTGACAAGTCAAGCAGTCTTGAAGAGACACATAATCGGTTCAGCCACAAGGCCTCATGGGACAATGACTCAATTCGGGTTTTCCTACAGTTGATTGCAAATGAGATTACTAAAGGAAATCACCCATTCCTAGTCCTCAGCCAAGCAGGGTACAAGTCCTTGGCAAGGAAATTTGAGAAAAAAACAGGAAGAAAACATGGACAGAAACAGTTGAAGAATAAGTACATGAACTTGAAAAAAGAGTGGCAAACGTGGACAAAGTTGATGGATTCAAGCAAAGGAGTGTCAGGGATAGGCTTTGACAGTGACACCAGTATGTTTCGGGCACATGAGGAGTGGTGGGACAAGATGGAATCGGTAAGTACATGTACAAACAAGTTTCATATTTGTCATTTACCAGTACATGTTTGGTAGTTTGTAGTTCAATTTTAATTATTTATATGAAATGTAATGTAATTCTCTTTCATATATCTGTATTTCTGCAGATAAACAAGATGTGTGCCAAGTTCAGGAAAAAAACCTTGGAACATCGTGAGTTGATGGAGACGGTCTTCATGGGGGCATCAGCTACTGGTAAGCACCATTGGACCCCGGGAGAGAAACTTGCTGAAGCTGCTGACGACTCATCTGATTCAGTGCACAGTTTGGGAGCCCAGCCATTTGCTGATCCGATACCCGCAGGAGTACAGGATGTGGATTTAGATTCTTCACTGGAGCATGTTCCGATTGAAAAGGGGAAAAAGAGAAAGACGCCATCAAGCAGTGTTTCAAAGTCCAAGAAGGCAACAAGTGGAGCATCAGTTATTGCGGAAAGCATGAACAATCTGACAGATGTGGTGCGTACGAAGAATCAGCAGGTTACGGTGAGGTACCTCACAGGCAACGAATCGCTATATACTATTTCGGAGTACATGCATCGCCTAACGAGTATTCCATCCCTGGTTGGTACGCCGTTATTCCATTTCGCCTCGACACTTATGGATAATGCCGATTTGCGGGAGGTGATGATGTGCCAGCCTGATGACGACTCTATTGTAGGGTGGCTTACACAAAAGCAGCTCCAGTGTACTGCGTCGGCGCCTTTTGCAAACCTGTTTGGAGCTCGCCGGATGTGATGTAGCGGTGTTAAGAGTGTTGAAGATGCCTATCCTTCTATTGCATTATGAAAACTTTTACTTATCTTAATGTTGGCACTGTATTAAAACAGGATGGTTGTGTGTGCATGTTTTTATTCCTTTTTTTTTTGTGGTTTTTATTGCTACCTACGGTGGACAAAACTTTTAGTTCAGTGCATAGGTTGTCGTTCATGGAAGCATGGTTGTGCATGTTTTTGGAGAAATGAATGGGATGCTTTTGTATGTCTATATTATGCAAATTTAACTGTTAGTTTACTTTGACGTCCACTTTTGTGGTTGTTACCACTATCGCCCCCCGGTAAATTCAAGTTGAACAGGTTACCAATTTGTGAAACTCATATCATTACGCGTTACTACTGACAGTGGTGACGGCATTGCTTACATGAAAACCAATTTTAATATATTTGTTTATTGCAATTTTCCAAATAATTTGAGTCAATGAAAGGGAAGCAAACTAATTGACAGAGTGCCACTCTTGTAGGTTTCGCATTAACGAAGACGTAATGAATCTGTGGGATAGAAGCAACAATGACGGAATAAGGGAAATGCTTAATCAAATGGCGGTCCAGGTGCAACAAGAACACAACTGCACATTTCTACAAGCATGCTAGTATGCGACAGAATGGTACGCAAAACACATGGCCAAAACGCCATGTCGCAATTCTATACTGACCGGGAATGCATGGATAATCGAACTATATGCGGGCCATATGGGGCGATTTGAGGAAAATGTTTGCATGCCGAAGGAAGTTTTTGTCGCCTTGTGTGAGACATTAGTAAATGATTTTGGGTTACAAGTCCCGCAACATCCACATGGCTTAGCTGTTGAAGAAAGCGTTGCAATGTTTATCCATGTGTTGAAAGGGAAGCAAAATCGAGAAATTCAAGAACGGTTCCAACATTCAGGGGAGACTGTGTCTCGGCACGTGCATAACGTATTAACTTCCATGAAAGAGTTCACTGTAGTTCATTGCCACCCCACATACAGTCAGCATCGTATACATTCATACGTGCGGTCTAGACGGAAATACCTACCGTTCAAGGTACTACTGAAAACCATTATTGACATATAAATAAAGAGTGTCAGTTATTTTGTTTTTATTATTAACTGGAGGTGACGTATGGGAAAAACCAAACACTTGTTACCTATTTAAGCAACAAAAGAAGTGGGTTGTTTGCAGGACTATATTGGCGCAATAAACGGAACACATGTAAATGCATAGGTTACGGGGTCAGATGCGGCAACATATTTCGGTAGGAAATACTGTCACACGCAAAATATCATGGCCGCAGTGGATTTTGACATGTGTTTCATATTCATTTTGTGCGGATGGGAAGGAAGTATGCATGATAGTCGCATATTCAACGAGATACAAACGAATGACAATGTGCCATTCCCACATCCTGACGAAGGTAACACAAGGCCATGAATTAGATTTATGGGGCTATACATTTTTTTTCCAGAAATAGCGTTACTTGAAAATGAAGCACAATGTTTGGTTTTCGTGTCATACATTGTTGTCATGTCTGCAAGCAAATATTATCTTGTCGATTCTGGCTATCCAAACCGGATAGGTTACTTAGCACCATTCAAAGGCCACCGTTACCACCAACAAGAATTCTGACGTATTGCACGGAACACAATGGCAAACACGCCAAGGGAATTATTTAACAAAGTTCACTCGTCATTACGCAGTGTGGTGGAACGCACTTTCGGTGCCTGGAAAAATCGATGGGGTTTATTCGAGACATGCCCCACTATGACTTTGCAAATGTGCAAGTTCAGTTAGTAGATGCGTCAATGACATTACATAATTACATACGGCGAAACACAGGTAATCCAACAATTGTTCACCCAATCTGTGACGAGGAAGAGGCAATGGCAATAGTAAATGCCATACCAGAAGTTGAACATGACGAGGATGGTTTAATGGTTGGGGATGAGGACCCGCATATATCATTGGTGCGCTTTCGCATACGCGACAAATTATGTTACATGCATAATAACGGAATGTTAGGAAATATATAATAGTCGACATAATTTTCGTAGGGTTGGAACGTTGGTAACACATGTGGAACAGACTGTATTCAAAAATATTATCATGTACAATATGTATGTGTTTACACGGGAATATACCCACTTCCAGTTGGTGACGTGCCTAACTCTGAAAAACCAAAAACCACAGAGAAAAGCCAGTTCGAAAAAGAAAACAAAAATAGGCCTCATCCAAAAGTAAAAGGAATATAAAAATAAATAAAAAAACAGAAATTAGCATTTGCCACGTAATTTACAAATAAATAAAACACATGAAAATCCATTTTTGAAAAATAAAAACAAGTTAAAGTGAGTGAATAAAAAAATGACAAAATCGTAAATAAAAAAAAATAACGAGAAAATACGCCTCATTGAAAAAAAATAAATAAATAAGAAAACATAAATTACCATTTGCCACGTAATTTACAAATAAATGTAACACATAAAAAAAAATGTTATTGTATACCAATAAAAATAAATAAGGCAAAAAACGTAAATTAAAGAACAAGAACTAATTAAAGTATAAAAAAATAAAATAAACAAAAACATAAATTTTAAAAAAAAAAAAGTTAAGCAAAATACGCCAAATCTAAACCCAAAATAAAAAAATAAATAATTTACCAAAATACGCCAAAATAAAACCCAAAATAAAAAATAAATAAATAAAATTTCAACAAAATACGCCAAATCCAAACTCAAAATAAAAAAATATATATATATTTTACCAAAATAAGCCAAAATAAAACCCAAAATAAAAAATAATAAAATTGAAACAAAATACGCCAAATCCAAATCCAAACCCAAAAAAAAAAAAATTATTTTTACCAAAATAAGCCAAAATAAAACCCAAAATAAATAAAATTTAAACAAAATACGCCAAATTCAAACCCAAAATACAAAAAAATAAATAAATATTTTACCAAAATAAAATAAAACCCAAAATAAAAATATAAAAAATAAAAAAATTTAAACAAAATAAGCCAAATCAAAACCCAAAATAAAAAAAAATAAAAAAAAAGATTAGCAAAAAACGCCAAATCCAAACCAAAAATAAAAAAAAACAACAAGAAGTTCGGACCGTTGGGAAGCTGACGTGGACGTCAAATACATTTCAATTATAGGTACAAATCTTATCAAGGGCACTTTGGTAAATTCATAGGAAGACACCTCACTAAAGAGTTAAAAAGTCAAAAAACCCTTCCTAAACCAAGTTTTTTAGTCCCAAGCTAAAATAATCAAAAAAATTAAAAAGTCAAAAAGCCAACCCACTTCCCAAACGGAGGCAAATAATTTCAATAAGATTAATGCTTGAGAGCACTAGGGGAACACTAATGAGGTGGCTCTCCCTTTGATGTGATGATTGTCTCTTATATTTTTCTTTTTCCTTTTATTTTTTACATTTTTCAACTTATTAGAGTTATTAGTGAGGAGATTTTTTTAGTGGTCTCTATGTTTCAATAAACTATTCCATACAAATCATTTTGGGAGTGATTTATTGGTAGGACATCTGTGATTGCTTCCACGACAGTGCACAAACGATAAATGCAAGCAAGATGTACAACTGCCTTGGCCTCTTCTGTGACATTTGGTTGACTTCACTGAGTGGTTCGGTAATAAACCCCTTATTTTGAGTTCGTTTTGTAAGTGGGTTGATTTTTTGACTTTTTGATTATTTTGATTATTTTAATTTAGGGTTAAAAAGTTTGGTTTAGAAAGTATTTTTGGCTTTTTAAAGTTTTTTGACTTTTTTTTTAGAGAAAGAATGTAATAATTATAAATTTGATGTGATATTTTATCTTATTAAATTAAAAATTTTATTTTGTTTTTTAGACTAAAATAATTTTAAAAAAAAGCATGACTTTTGACTTTCCAAACAAGCCTCAAATCTGATTCCAAGATCAAGGCTTGCAACCCCAAGCATCCGTTTTTCTGATAAAAATAAACTAACATATCACCCGTCCTATGTACGGATTATATTTATAATTATTTATATATGTAAATTATAATTTTTAAATGTCTTCTTTTTTTTTTCTTTTTTAAATGTCTTCTTTTTTTCTTTTTTTATATTATGTTAAAGTTTATTATTTTGATATTTATTATATGTGTTAAACTTTTCAATAAATTAAATGTCTTTTTTTTATTATATTATATTAAAGTTTAATATTTTAATAATAATCATATGTGTTGGATTTTTCAAGAAATTTTTTTTGTGCTTGTTCTTAATGCATTAAAGTGTTATTATGAGGGATAATAATCATATGTGTTGGGACTTTTCAAGGAATTCATATGTGTTGGATTTCAAAGAATTTTTTTTATACTTATTCTTAATGCATTAAAGTGTTATTATGAAGGTAAGACTTGGGGGTTGGAAGAAGTTAATAAATGCTAAGGTTTTTTTGTTTTTTTAAATAAAAAAATCAAGAAATTTAGATTGGGACACTACTAAAAAAAACACTTTTTGCGACCGCTATAAACCGTCGCAAATAATAAAAAACAGTCGCAAAAGACTTTTTGCGACGACCCATGCGACGACAAATGGGGGTCACGAATATGGGGGTGGCAAATACTTTTTGCGACGGTAAAACAACGGTCGCAAATTATTTGCGACCACCTAAACTACTTATGGCGACCGCTATTTTGCCGTCGCAAAAAATAAAGAAAAACACTAATATGATCTTTGGCGACCATCTTGTTACCGTCGCAAAAAATAAAAATAAAAACAAATAAATAAATAAATAAATAAAAGCATTGCATAATTTTTTGTTTAACACAGCCCTGTTGACTGCACTATGAGAGTAGGCAGTTCACCACCACGCAAGAATGATTCAATGAACCGATATCAACACTGTTAACAAATTGATCGGGTGGGGATTACAACCACAACACAAAAGCATTACAATCACAACACAATCATAACAGATTATTCACAAACTGTCCACTCAGCCAATCCATGGCAAAAAGCATTTTCTTCAACAATAAACTAATTATTTCTGCCAAAAAATATAGTTTTGACCTATTGCACAAACCATATTAATTGTCTACACATGGATGCAATTTTTCCAAAATTTCAATGGAAAATGAAAATGAAATAGAGGGAGGGAAAAAATCCACTTGGGCCATGGCCTGCAGCCAAGGAAAGGTAACCCGCATGTGAAAAAAAAAAAAAAAAAAGAGCTCAACTCATAAATGTATTCTCATTTAGTCATTGTAATTCAAACTGTCATCGTCATCGAGCTCTACTTCAGCATCATCTGACCCACCAAGGAGTGAGAGGAAAACTAAAACTGCTACCAGCTGTGTTACCAAGAAATATTTGGCCCATCTTCTAAATTTTCTCTCTTCCTCTGTCTTTTCCTTCTTAGGTTTGCTCTTGGGTTTTGAACCTAAAAGGATAAAAACTCAGTTACTCTTACAATTATCCATAAAGAAAGAAAAGGCAACAGAAAGACATATAGTTGGAACCATATCTCAATAGCCACAGATCAGTTCAAAGAAGAAAGAAATATTCGGATATAACACTTAAAAATCATCACTACAATCTTTGTAAAGAAACAATAATAAAAATTCCCCACTCATGACAGCTAGGAAGCATGAATGAATTTATCAACTACATTCTAAATGCAACCACAAAGACCATAAAGATCTCCAGCTTTTGAAGTAAATACATGGGCCTGGAAAATGCCAGACATTCCGTAAACGGAAGCTATGAACTATGCAAATGCCATAAGCAATTGAGTGTCTAATACCTGTTGGAAGTTTCCTAGAGAAGTGACAATTGGATCTGCTGAAACTAAAGTTCGCTCACTTAGCTTGATAGCCCTGTGAAGCTCCTTTAGATGACCATAATTTTATGAGGTAACACAAGGCCATGTGCACACACATGAACAACAAAAAATTATAAGTGCACAAATAATAGGAAAACATAATTCAAGCAATAACAGGGAAAGGAAAAGTGTACTACATAAAATATGATCTCAAAGTCTCACATATATGCAACCACTGGTATTTTATTTTATTTGAAATAAGCTGCATCTGTTCAGGTGGCTGTAACCTATAACACACCATTTTTCAGTCACAACTAATCACAACTTATCTCTTTGTGGGAGCTTTTAAATCTAAAAACCATTTAAGTTACTGTACAAGTTCCATTTACAGTTTCATAGTTTACATTAACATTAACACTAATTAAAAAATTATTATTATTTATTAAATGAAAAAATTAAGATATAAGTCATTTATTAAATGAAATGATAAACAGATTGAATAATATGGCTACCTTATTCCTAGAAAGCTTCAACATAGAAGTTCTGGCAGCTTAGAGCAGTAAAAATACAACATCAGACCACTCCCTTTATAAGAAGATTGGTGGATCATATAATTCTATCCCTAGAAAGCTTCGACATATAAGTTCTGGCAGCTAAGTGCAGAAAAATACAAGAAGATGCAGATCCAATAATTCTATTTCAAATGATGCTCGAAAAGAGAATTCCACATTTATGTGAAGGACTGCAAAAGTAGATCAACTAAAACAATTTATATGGAAACAAACTCACTCACATGGACTCCAACAATACTGACGTACACCATTTAAGTTCCCCTATCTAATGCTCAAACCATGGTAGGCTGAAGATAAAATAACAATTCAGACACCACTTCTACGTGTGCCTATTCATCCTCATCCATCCCTATCTTCCCTCACCTGCTTCTACTTATAAAAAGGGCCATGATAAAGAAAATCTGCAACCCAATGCTTAGGCAGCTCACTAAGACCATATGTAATCAAGGATTTAGGGCAGCTCACTAAACCAAAACCTGTTTTGGGGCTTTCTGATGAATAGTCACACTGGATGCACTTTATCTTTATGCACCTCAGATGGACCACATGATTTGTCCCGTGTTTCAGTAATATGCATTTATTGGTAATGAAAATGGTCAAAAGCAACCATGTTGTGAAATATAGTAGTAGCATAAACGAAGTCCGTATAAGTTATCACCATTCAGTATGAATTACTAATATGATTATCTTCATGACAGGAAGTAGCCACATCAACGTGTCTGTATATACACTAAACAATATTGGATTTGGAACAAATTGTTGTTGGATCCCACACACACCATATAGACAGGAGGATGCTAGGTTAAGTGGACATCTCATATTTGTGCAATGTAATTTAAACTTGTGGCAGAACAAGGATAATCAATTTACCTCCAAGGAATGATGCTTGAACTGTCAAACCATACAAAGAAAAATAAGCAGTTGGAGGGCAATACAGCTCTTCACAAGCACAGGCAAGATAATACTCTCTCTCTCTACATGCAGGGGAATAACCCACAATGAATTTACCTGCAAAATATCAATAAATGAATAAGTCAAGGATCCAATAAGAGAAATTGATTGTAGGAATTTTTCTTTCAGATCACGCTAGAAACCATAAAGTTCATAACTGAGCTATTTGTAAAACACCAAATAGCACTGAAAGACAATACTTGATACAACGTTTTCTTTTTTGCCAATCAAATATATATATATATATGACAGAGCAAGCCCCAAAATATAGACACAGCATGGCAATATATGTTTAAAGGTCTATACTAATAATTGCACAATGTAGAAGAAGAGGCAGACTAACCTATTTAGAATATTCCATTGCATACACTACTAGCAGTAGTCTCATGCTATAG
This sequence comes from Camellia japonica, assembly GCA_030407325.1. NCBI lineage: Eukaryota > Viridiplantae > Streptophyta > Magnoliopsida > Ericales > Theaceae > Camellia > Camellia japonica. The sequence goes on from JAPPVO010000007.1 coordinate 19,322,711, forward strand.
CATATTATGTATTGTCTTTGTAATTAAACTATAAAATAAAAATCCTACCTGACTTCTTGAAATCCAACATATGCCTCTGAATTTCTTGAACTTTACCCCACCCACAATTCAAGGGTTCAATGTGGAGATAGATACCAGAGATGCGAGGATCATATGCTGCTTTTGTGAAGTTTTCACAAATTTGAGGTAGAGATAGTCCAGCATAGACACGGCTCTCTAGCTAATCAAATATCTGAAAATTTAAAAAGAAATTTTCAACTCCACCACTAAATAAAGCATCAATCTGTAACAAATACATAATATTATTATTATTCAACCTTGGAAATCTGGCAACAACCTTCCAACATTATTATTATTCAATTAACCTTCAGAGACAGAGATTTATTCTATTATTATTCAATCAACTTTCCAACATTACAGATTAATCAACCATTACAAAAAGTAATCAATGAAGATGAAGATTACAGATTAATCAACCATTACAGAGAGTAATTCATGTTCAATTTACATATTACAAATTAAGCGATGAAGATGTGTCATTACAGAGAGTAAGATTCGAGCAATGAAGATGAATCGATGAAGATGTGTCAAACGTTACAGAGAAAGACAAAGACAAGTGTTTAGGCTTACCGATTATGAATCTCGATTATGAATCAATCGAAATCTTCTTCAACAGCATCTTCAAATCTTCAAATATTTGGCTTCAAATCTTCATCAACAGCATCTTCAAATCTTCAAATTTTGAAATCAAATCTTCACTGTCGAGCGAGAGAGACAGTGAGATTCGAGTGAGAGAGAGTGGAGATTCAAAAGAAAGAGTCGAGCGAGACAGATTTTGAGAGAGTGAGAGCGAAGAAAGAGAGAGTTCAGATTTGGGAAATTAGGAAAGAGAGAGTCACGTTTTACATTTTTGTTTTTTTGTTTGGGTCAAGTAAAATGAGATTTTAATATAAAAAATAATTTTTTTGCGACGGTTAACTAATCAGTCGCAATAAATTAGACGCAAATAGTCATTTTTCTAGTAGTGGGAGATTGGAACTCCCACAAGTTTTGGGGTTAAAAACCCCATTTTGCTTAATATATAAACTAGCATATCACCCGTGCTATGCACGGATTGTATTTACAATTATCTATATATGTGAATTGTGATTTTTAAATATATTTTTTTATTTTTTAAATGTCTTATTTTTTTCTTTTTTTATATTATATTAAATTTATTATTTTAATAATAATTATATGTGTTGGACTTTTCAAGGAATTAAATGTCTTTTTTTTTATTATATTATATTAAAATTTAATATTTTGATAATAATCATATGTGTTAGACTTTTCAAGAATTTTTTTTATACTTGTTCTTAATACATTAAAGTGTTATTATGAGAGATAATAATCATATGTGTTGGGATTTTTCAAGAAATTCATATGTGTTGGATTTCAAAAAAAAAAATTTATGCTTGTTCTTAATGCATTAAAGTGTTATTATGAGGGTAAGACTTGGGAGTTGTGAGAAGTTAATAAATGCTAAGATTTTTTTTTTTTAAATCAAAAAATCAAGAAATTTAGATTGGGAGATTGGAGCTCCCACAAGGCTTGGGGTTAAAAACCCCCTTTTGCTTAATATATAGTATAGATAGTCTATCACCCGTGCTATGCACGGGATAATTATAGATATTTATATTTGTTTTAGATTTTTTTTAATATATAAATTATGTTTTTTAAGATTTTTTATAAAAATAATTTAACAATCTTATTACTAACCATAGTGTATGAGAGAAGTTGAAAAGGGTACTGCAGTAACTATACACGGATTGTATCTATAATTAGTTGTATGAGGGGATTTTAAAGAGATTTTGACAAAATCAATAAATGCAGGCATGTGGAAAGACATGTGAATTAAAAAAAGTTAATAAATGCTGATCATGGGATTTTGACCAAATCAATAAATGCTGAATTTTTTATATTTTTTTAATAAGAAATTTAGAAAATTCAGATTGGGATATTGAAACTCCCACAGGCTTTGGGATTAAAAACTCTCTTTTGCTTAATATATAGTACTAGCATATCACCCGTGCTATGCACGGATTGTGTTTACAATTATCTATATATGTGAATTGCAATTTTTAAATGTCTTCTCTCTTTTTTTTCTTTTTTATATTATATTAAAATTTAATATTTTGATAATAATCATATGTGTTAGACTTTTCAAGGAATTAAATATCTTTTTTTTTTATATATTATATTAAAGTTAATATTTTGATAATAATCATACATGCACGGGATTGAATTTACAAAAAAAAAATATATATATTTATAATTATGTCAAACATATTTTTAAATTGTTAGCATAAAATATATGTAATTTTAAATGAAAATGTTGACATTGCATAATTAAAGTAATAAAAATAAGAATTTATTACATTTGTTTGAAATTCAATGAATAAGTAAAATAAAAAATAGCTAAAATCTAAATTGTTGTGGGCCTTCCATCAAAGATTGTCACAAATTAAGTCAATTGATAATTAAAAAACACAAATATTTTTGTATACTTACAATCTAATCATCATCAATAATGGAGACTTTTTATGAACCTAATGAATACAATCCATTTTTTTTTTTCAAAAAACACAATGAGTTAAAAATCAAATCACAAATTAAGTCAATTGATAGTTAAAAAACACAATTAACTTTTCTTCTTCAAAAAACATAGTGAGAAAAAAATCAATTACAATTTTTTTTTTTCAAAAAATCTAATCATTATCAATAATTGGTACTTTATGTGAACCTAAGAATACAATCTCTTTTTTTTAAAAAAAAAAAAAAAAAAAAAACACAGTGAGTTAAAAATCAAATCACAAATTAAGCCAATTGATAGTTAAAAAACAAAAAAAAAATTTAAAAAAAAAACACAATGAGTTAAAAAGATTAATTACAAATATTTTGCTTCAAAATACAATCTAATCATTATTAATAATGGGTAATTTATGTGAACCATTGAACTAACTACAATTGGTAGTTAAAAATATAATGAATTAAAACCCAATCACAAATTAAATGAATTGGTAGTGAAACATACAATCACACACAAAAAAATCAATTACAATTTTTTAAAAAAAATATAATCTAATCATCATCAATAATTATTACACTATTAATTGGTAATTACATTTTAATTGTGAACTCTCCCTCTCTCTTCCAAATCATCTTACCGTGTTGATTTTGTTTGTCAACTTTGAAGTCATATTTAAAGGCATCTTTAAAGTTGCTTTGTTAAAGTGATGACTTAAATTTGCTAGATGAGCCAATAAAACGGAATGTCGAAAAAGGAAGAAAAAAAAATAGTAAAGAAAACCAAAAATTAAAAGATTAAAAACTCACATTTATCACCCAAAAAAATAAATTAATAACTCATATTTTTTTTTTAATCACGTGTTACTTTTGTTCACCAGGGAAAAAATGCGCAAGAGATATTTGGTTCATACTTGAACACCTGTCCAAATCAAGGAAGTAGAACAATTCGAACAGAGGTCACTTCAGTATTTCAATTTTCCATGGCATGAAGAATTGTCTATCAGCATGGGTTAACAATAATGATCTTTTGGTAAACAGGAAGCAATCTTTATGTCACTTCAGTATTTCCAAGAACCAATCAACCGAGCTTTGCAGAGATTTGAACGTCAAAATTAGTCAGCTTGAAGTCATCAAAGAACCATTAAACTCACCGTGACTGTTCATATATATTTTATTTTTTTTTGAAAAAAAAATCAATTACAATTACAATCACTGTGACTGTTCAACGGTAGTTAAATATTTTTTTTTTGGTACTTTAACTATCAATTGAACTCAAAAAAAAATATATATATATTAAATTAACTATAATACAATCACATTAAAAAAAGAACCGTTGAACAAATTATAATCACATCACATTTTTTTAATAATAAAAAAAATAAATGAAAAAAAAACCATTAAACTAATTACAATCACATTAAAAAAAAATTATTAAACTAACTATAATCACATTTTTCTCTTTGTGAGCGTTTATGTTTATCTAACTTCAATTATATTAAAAAATCAAATTATATTTTTTTTTGGCTAGACCAATACAAATCACAAAAGGAGATAATTTCAATCATACAAATCACAAATATTTTTATGTTATCTAACTACAATCATATTTTTTTCATAATAAGAAAAATAATCATAAAGAAGAACCATTAAAACAGTAAATAAAACGATTAAATCACATTGAAAAAAAGAACCATTGAACAAATTACAATCATATCACATTTTTCTCATAATAAAAAAAAAAAAAAGAACCATTGAACTAATTACAATACAATGACATTAAAAAAAAGAACCATTGAACAAACTACAATCACATCACATTTTTCTCATAATAAAAAATAAATAAATGAAAAAAAAACCATTAAACTAATTACAATACAATCACATTTAAAAAAAAAGAACTATTGAAATAACTACAATCACATTAAAAAAATAACCGTTGAACTAACTACAATAAAAAAAATAAATGTAAAGAAGAACTATTAAAACAGTAAAAAAAACGATGAAATCACATTAAAAAAAAGAACAATTGAACAAACTACAATAACATTACATTTTTCTCATAATAAAAATAAATAAATAAATAAATAAAGAATCATTGAACTAAATACAATACAATGACATAAAAAAAAAAACCATTGAACAAACTATAATCACATCACATTTTTCTCATAATTAAAAAAAATAAATGAAAAAAAAGAACCATTTTTTTTTAGTACTTTAACTATCAATTGAACTCAAAAAAAAAAAGAAAAAAAGAACCATTAAACTAATTACAATACAATCACATTAAAAAAAGAACCACTGGAACTAACTACAATCATATTAAAAAAAGAACCGTTGAACAAATTACAATCACATTACATTTTTCTCATAATAATAAAAAAAATATTAAACTAATTACAATCATATTAAAAAAAAAAATTGAACTAACTACAATCACATTTTTCTCTTTATGAGTATTTATGTTTATCTAACTTCAATCATATTAAAAAAATCAAATTATAATTTTTTTTTTTGGCTAGACCAAATACAAATCACAAAAAGAGATAACTTTAATCATACAAATCAAAAATATTTTTATGCTATTTAACTACAATCATATTTTTTCATAATAAAAAAAATAATTGTAAAGAAGAACCATTAAAACAGTAAATAAAACGATTAAATCACATTGAAAAAAAGAACAATTGAACAAATTAGAATCACATCACATTTTTTTCATAATAAAAAAAATAAATGAAAAAAAAGAACCATTTTTTTAGTACTTTAACTATCAATTGAACTCAAAAAAAAAAAGAAAAAAAGAACCATTAAACTAATTACAATACAATCACATTAAAAAAAGAACCACTGGAACTAACTACAATCATATTAAAAAAAAACCGTTGAACAAATTACAATCACATTACATTTTTCTCATAATAATAAAAAAAAAATTAAAACTAATTACAATCATATTAAAAAAAAAAATATTGAACTAACTACAATCACATTTTTCTCTTTATGAGTATTTATGTTTATCTAACTTCAATCATATTAAAAAAATCAAATTATAATTTTTTTTTTTGGCTAGACCAAATACAAATCACAAAAAGAGATAACTTTAATCATACAAATCAAAAATATTTTTATGCTATTTAACTACAATCATATTTTTTCATAATAAAAAAAATAATTGTAAAGAAGAACCATTAAAACAGTAAATAAAACGATTAAATCACATTGAAAAAAAGAACAATTGAACAAATTAGAATCACATCACATTTTTTTCATAATAAAAAAAAATAAATGAAAAAAAAACCATTAAACTAATTACAATACAATCACATTTAAAAAAAAGAACCATTGAACTAATTACAATCACATTAAAAAAAAACACCGTTGAAGTAACTACTAAAAAATAAATGTAAAGAAAAATTATTAAAATAGTAAATAAAACGATTAAATCACATTAAAAAAAATAACCATTGAACAAATTACAATTACATTACATTTTTCTCATAATAAAAAAAATAAATGAAAAAAAGGGACCATTGAACAAACTATAATCACATCACATTTTTCCCATAATTAAAAAAATTAATGAAAAAAAGAATTATTAAACTAATTACAATACAATCACATTTAAAAAAAAAAAAAACTATTGAACTAACTACAATCACATTTTTCTTTTTGTGAGTGTTTATATTTATCTAATTTCAATCATTTTAAAAAATTAAATTATAATTTTTATTTTTTTAAAAATTATAAAAGGAGATAATTTTAATCATACTTAACTACAATTCATTTAAAAAACCATTAAAATAGTACAAAAAAGAAAAGAAGGAATTGCTCACCATTAAACGTGGGAAAGGTTGCAAGGGAGAAGTTGGATGTGCCGCCGGTAGAGGGAGAAGTTGGAAGTGCTGCTGGTAATTAGTTTAAAGAAGAACCAAAATAAAAACGTAAGTTTAAATCAAAAGGTGAAGTGAAGAAGGTGAAAGGGTCTAATAGGTATGGTAAAAATGAAAAAGATTGTAATAAGTATGTGAAAAGTTAAAAAATTTGTGTATGGGAGAAGTCAAAAAGATTTGGAGGAATTCAATAAATGTTGAGGTTTTTTTTTTTTTTTAAATCAAAAAATCAGAAAACTTAGATTGGGAGATTGGATCACATCACATTTTTTCCATAATTAAAAAAAATGAAAAAAAAGAATTATTAAACTAATTACAATACAATCACATTTAAAAAAAAGAACTATTGAACTAACTACAATCACATTTTTTTTTTGTGAGTGTATATATTTATCTAATTTTAATCATATTAAAAAATTAAATTATAATTTTTATTTTTTTAAAAATTATAAGAGGAGATAACTTTAATCATACTTAACTACAATCCATTTAAAAAACCATTAAAATAGTACAGAAAAGTAGGAATTGCTCACCATTAAACTTGGGAAAGGTTGCAAGGGAGAAGTTGGATGTGCCGCCGGTAGAGGGAGAAGTTGGAAGTGCTGCTAGTAATTAGTTTAAAGAAGAACCAAAATAAAAAAGTAAGTTTAAATCAAAAGGTGAAGTGAAGAAGGTGAAAGGGTCTAATAGGTATGGTAAAAATGAGAAAGATTGTAATAGGTATGTGAAAAGTTAAAAAATTTGTGTATGGGAGAAGTCAAAAAGATTTGAAGGAATTCAATAAATGTTAAGGTTTTTTTTTTTTTTTTTAAATCAAAAAATCAAGAAACTTAGATTGGGAGTTGGAGCTCCCACAAGGCTTGGGGTTAAAAATCCCCTTTTGCTTAATATATAGTATAGATATATAAATAAACAACTGCTCAAAAGCACACTAATGCCCTGCCAATTTCTATTTTTTAAAATTATTTTGGTTAGGGTAAATTATAAATACAACTTAAAATTTAATTAAAATATAAATTATTTTTATGGTTTTAAAAATTATATCTTACCTCTTAAGATTTTTAATTAATAATAAATCATCATTTTTATTAATAAATTATAAAGTCAATTAATATTTTTTTAATATATAGAAATATATTTTAATAAATAACTTAAATAATTTTATTATTATATAAAAGAGTAATTATAAATTTTATTAATAAAAATTTTAATAAAATAATATTTATAATTTTTTTAAGGGATTTTTATTGATAAGTCCAATTTAGAAGTGTTTTAACCCAAGAAATCCATGAAGGAATTTTTTAATCCATTTAGTCCCATGTATGTATAGTTTTATTCCATAAAATCCATTTTCTTGATTTACACTATTTTCTTTGACACTTTTGCCCTTATATTTAATTTTCATACCCTTATAAATATTTTTTGAACGATTAGCAATTTAATGATGTGAACATTCAAATTTTAAAATTCACATTGGTAAGAATGTAAAATTGGCCCGTGGGCGGTCCGAAACCCGCCCGCGGGCCGGGGCGGGCCCGGCCCGTTGACAATGTGAATATTCACATTGACATGTTAACATTCACATTAATAGAAGTGTAAAATTGGCCCACGTCCCGTGGCGGCGTGAAACCAGCTCGCGGCCCGGGGCGGGCCCGATCCGGCCCGTTGACAATGTGAATATTCACATTGACATGTTAACATTACATTGATAAGAGTATAAAATTGGCACGCGGCCCATAAGCGTCCAAAAGCCCGCCCGCGGCCCGGGGCGGGCCCGGCCCGGCCCGTTGACAATGTAAATATTCACATTGACATGTTAACATTCACATTGTTAGGAGTGTAAAATTAGCCCGCGCCCCGTGGCTGCCCGAAACCGAACTTCCACCCCCCCGTGGCGGCACGGGGTGGGCCCGGCCCGGCCCGTTGACAATGTGAATATTCACATTGATATGTTAACATTCACATTGATAAGAGTGTAAAATTAGACCGCGCCCCGTGGCTGCCCGAAACCCGCCCACGCCCCGTGTAAGGCCCGGGGCGGGCCCGGCCCGGCCTGTTGACAATGTGAATATTCACATTGACATGTTAACATTCACATTGATAAGAGTATAAAATTGGCCAGAAGCCCAGGGCGGGCCCGACCCGGCCCGGCCCGTTGACAATGTGAATATTTACATTGACATGTTAACATTCACATTAATAGGAGTGTAAAATTGGCCCCCGTCCTGTGGCGACGCGAAACTCGCCCGCGGCCCATGGGCGGCTCGAGGCGGGCTCGGTCCGACCCGTTGACAATGTGAATATTCACATTGACATGTTAACATTCACATTGATAAGAGTATAAAATTGGCTCGCGGCCCATGGGCGGCCAAAAGCCCGCCAGCGGCACGGGGCGGGCCCGGGCCGGGCCGTTGACAATGTGAATATTCACATTGACATGTTAACATTCACATTGATAAGAGCGTAAAATTGGCTCGCAGCCCGTGGACGGCCTGAAGCCCGACCACAGCCCGAGGCGGGCTTGGCCCGACCCGTGACAATGTGAATATTCACATTGACATGTTAACATTCACATTGATAAGAGTGTGAAATTAGCCCGCGCCTCGTGGCTGCTCGAAACCCGCCCACGGCACGTGGGCTGTCCGGGGGCGGGCCCGGCCCGGCCCGGCCTGTTGACAATATGAATATTCACATTGACATGTTAACATTCACATTGATAAGAGTGTAAAATTGGCCCGTGACTCGTGGGTAGCCCGAAGCCCGACCTCGGGCCGAGGCGGGCCCGGCCCGTTGGCAATGTGAATATTCACATTGACATGTTAACATTCACATTGATAGGAGTATAAAATTGGCCTGCAGCCCGTGGGCGGCCCGAAGCCCGACCGCAGCCCGAGGCGGGCTTGGCCCGACCCGTGACAATATGAATATTCACATTGACATGTTAACATTAACATTGATAGGAGTGTAAAATTTGTCCGCTGCCCAAAGCTCACCCGCGGCCCGGGGTAGGCCCGGACCCAAACCCGAGCCGCCCCGGGCCACCCATGGGACGCGAGTCAATTTTATACTCTTATCAATATGAATGTTAACATGTCAATGTGAATATTCATATTGTAAACAGGCCGGGCCGGGCCCGCCTCGGGCCGCCCACGGCCCGTGGGCGGGTTTTGGGCGGCCACGGGGCACAGGCTAATGTTACACTCTTATCAATGTGAATGTTCACATGTCAATGTGAATATTCACATTGTCAACGGGCTGGGCCCGCCCCGGCCCGGGGCTGGGCTTTGGGCTGTCCACGGGTCACGGACCAATTTTACACTCTTATCAATGTTAATGTTAATATGTCAATGTGAATATTCACATTGTGAACGGGCCAGCCCGGGCCCGGCCCGGGCGGCGGGTGGGCTTCGGGCCGTCCACGGGTTGCGGGCCAATTTTACACTCCTATCAATGTGAATGTTAACTTGTCAGTGTGAATATTCATATTATCAACGGGCCGAGCCGGGCCGGGTCTATTTTTTTGGCCTGTGGGCCGGCCCGGCCCGACTCGAATTTTTCCGGGCACCCACGAGGATCGACATGGGTTGTGCCCCTACACATTGACGATATGAACATTCACATTGACGGTGTGAACATTCACATTAGGGTTATTTTGGTAATTATGTCACCCATAGAATTATTGAAACATAAAAAAATAATGTGAACTAAATAGAACATAAGTAGATGAAAAAGGTATTTTGGTCTTCTTATCTCAAATTAAACCTAATGAAATAGTCAAAAAGAATATGAATTAGATGGAATAAAACTTTTAAAAAATGAATTTATCAAAAAAACTTTCTTTTTTAAAATACAAAAAAAATCATTTATATTTTAATCAAATCTTAAATATATTTATAATTTTCCCTTCGGTAAAGGAAGGGATTACGTTAAACTTACAAGGCACGTAGGGTTGTCTTCAAAGTTAGAGCCAGTGACACGTCAACTGGGTCCCACATCCAGACTAAGTAACTCCTCGAAAGCTCTCGCGCGTCTTTAAACTCCACGTGTCACCCCACCAGTTCTCTCTCTCCCTCCCCCTGCCTGCCGTCGAACCAGTGTGTGCTCAACGACGAAGATCCGTACTCTCTCTCTCCTCTCTCTAGAATCAGAGAGTATTTGATTCGGCACAGTGGACCCCGATCTTGGTGGCTGAATCGTCGATCACAGAATTGGCCCAGAGCAGCTCCGTCCTTCTCGCGTTTCAGTTCCATCTATTTTCGTCACCTTCTTTCTTCTTTTCTCTGTTTCCTTCTCTCTCTCTCTCTCTCTCTCTCTATACAGAAATCTTAGATTCATCTTTGGTTTTCGCTGTATATGACAGATTGTAAAGTTTGATTGATTCATTGATTGATTGTTGTTGCTTATTTGGGTGATCGATTTGGTGTAGATATATCATCATCGCCATGACTGGTTCTGGCCAGTTTATCTCTGTTCAGCCTGAAGAGCTCAAGTTCCAATGTACGCTCAATTTTCCCTCTCTCTCTCTGTCTCTCTCACATGCGCACACACTTTCTTTTTTTTTTGTAATTTTTTTTTATCTAAATTAGGTTTTTTTTGGAAATTAATTTGATTGATTTGAAATGGTGGGGGTCAATGGGTTTAAAGTGCATTCAATTATTGATAAAATTGATCAAACAAAGCCGCTTTTGGATGCAAAAAAAAATTAGGGGACAGAGTTCCACCATGTGACCCACCACAATACAGCAAAAGTTGGTGTGAGCTGTGTTGTTATCATTTAGCCTAAGTTTGGATGACTGGAATTTTGAGGGCAAATGGGAATTTGATTCTTGGTCTCCAAAATTTCAGCGTTTAGTTGAAATGGGAGGAGAGGCAACAAAGGGCTTACCACCCAAAAATTGCATAGTCAATCATATGAAGGCCAAATATTTTACTATAGCTTGGTTCTGCGGGTTTGTCCAGTCATTAATTTCAAGATCTGATATTAGTTGAGATGCGTGTAAGTTAGTTTGAACATCTAATTATAAATAATAAAAAATCAGCATTTGGATCAGATTTGACGATGGATGGAAGTTTCTTATTTCAGCAGAAATTACATTCCCAAAAATCTCTAGTTTCTCATGAAAATCTCGCATTTTTTAAAGAACATTAGCCATTTAAAGTAAAAAATAATAATTATACCTTCAATTTTAAATTTTTGTCGTTTTTCCATAGAAGATTCTTATCGAAACCAGACGCCTGAAAGGTATTCACACGGAAATTTTATTACTGGTGATAAGATTCCTAAAATCAAACCAGACACCTGAATAGTATTCCCACAGAAATTTTTTATCATAAGATTCCTAATTCAATTCCCCTCATGATTTCTTTCATGCAAGCATAGAATTAAGGGAAATGGTTTGAGTTATGAGTTGCATTCGAGATATTCACGAACATGCATAACTATAAAAGCATGTGAATACTGTGAAATGGAACTATATTAGTTTCTCCTTGATTATATATACATATATATGACTTTGTTCCCTTGGAAATCAAGATTATTATTATTTTTTCCCGGGCTATTTTTGGTGTAGTTTGGTGATGTAGACTCAACCTAGAGGGAAGAGGCGACTAGAGTGTCCTCTTATGGGCAGCTGAGAGATAGGTAGAACCCCACATTGCTTGGGACAGCGTCTGAATCTAGGCTAACATAGCTCTTCCCACTCTTGTGTAGCACACTATACATGTGTGCAGTAGAGGACAAATTTGTGAGGGCCAATGGTGGGCTCAAAGTGGACAATCCTATGGAAGTGGGGTCAGGGTATGACAAGTGGTACAAAAGCAAATAGGATTGATTTGTTCTATTTTAGCTGGAACATTGTTGTTCCATGGTGGTAATTAGATTTGAGTATTCTAATTTGTAAAAGATTGGCTTCCTATGTTATGGTTGTTGTTGTAATGAACCTTTCTTGTTATAAGCCTAATATACTTGCCCAACATGTAGAGCATGTTTAAATTGTCACAGTATTTATGACCACGAAACTAATTGGGTAAAAAGTTAGTAGTAGTTGGTGCCAAATATTCTCCGGTGTTCTTTGATATAATATAAGTGAATTGAGTGCTCTCCCAAAGCATGAAATTCAATTCGCAAAAATGAATTCCCTCTACCTGCATGTTGGGTTGCATCCACATGGATGCATGTACATATTAAAAATGGCTATTAATAGTTACACAAGTACTTTTTCTTCATTCTCAGAAATTTATTACTTTTGTTTCAGTCTCAGTTATAGTTTTTCTGATTACATCATTCTAGAAAGCACTGCTGGGCATCTAACCATATGTGTTCCTATGATCAGTTGAGCTGGAAAAACAAAGCTACAGTGATCTTAAAGTTACAAACAACACAGAACATCATGTTGCCTTCAAGGTCTTTTCTCTTAATAAATATGTTAAATCGCTTCCTAGTAAATATATATTGTTAAAGCTACTTTGGTATTCAGCTAATTATGTTATCTGTTTGTTTCCCTTGTTTCCTTGGCTAGGTCAAAACCACTTCACCAAAGAAATACTTTGTACGGCCAAACACTGGTGTTATACATCCATGGGACTCGTGTGTCATAAGAGGTGCTATTCTTTATTTTGTCATGATCTTTTGGTAGGGTATGACTGTTCTAGAAATGCTGTGGTTTTTAAATGCTCTGACTGATTGGCTATGGCATGAACCGAACAAGGAAAATAGTACGTTATTGTTTAATACTTCTATATCTGTTTATTAAAAGTTCTATGATACAAATACTGTTGCTTAACAAATAGAACATACATAGTGATATCCTTATACTACATAAAACTCTCCTGTTAGGTTCATTTGGCTACAACAATATTCTTCTTTCTCATATTAAAATGGTGCTAGATGGGCCTATGTTGACCTTATCAATGGGTCCAAAAAATAAATAAATGAAATTTGGAAATCCTAGAAAATTTCAGGGTAAACTCGGCACGTGTCCAAATGCATAGGAGAAATGCCATGTCCATCATGAACACTGTTTCTTTTAAGAAGTGTTCATGCTGCATGGTTGGCCAGAAGTTGGGTATCTGTTAGGTGATCTCCTGGATCAGGGTTTCAGTTTCTTGTGCATATTATCTACTTTATTAGCTTTGAACAATTATACCTCAGTTGCTTGTGTTGGTATACAATTATTAGTAACATAGTTCCAGTGTGCCGTTGTTTCTAAAGCTGGTTTCAAATCACTGCTGTTTCTGTAGTCACCCTTCAAGCTCAAACAGAATACCCTCCAGATATGCAATGCAAAGATAAATTTCTCCTACAAAGCACAATTGTGGCTTCAGATGCTGATGTTGATGAGCTTCCACAAGATACCGTGAGAATCTTTATTTGAAGAGCAGTGACTTCATTTTGTTGGCTTGATTACATCACTTTTGGAAATAATAAATAATGATATACTTTGTGTGAAAATAATGGACATTGTTATACCCAGTTTACTAAAGACAGTGGAAGGACAATACAAGAATGCAAGCTTAGGGTTGTCTATCTCTCTCCTCAAGCAGCCCTCGGAAACCCAGACGATCGAAGTTTTGATAACAACTCTGTGAGTTCTGCTATGTTCTTTTGTTTTTGTTTGCTTGTTTTACAAATTTTGGTAGATTTTCCGTTTATCCTTCTCATTTTTCAGTTGAGGAAAGAGCTATTTATTTGCATTCCTATTTAATTCTGTTTACCTATGTCAGCCTTTTGATAATGGCTGGCCCCTGGTAGTATGTGATGCACAATGTGCCAAAACGTGTTAAATTAATTAATCATTTGGCATTTAATTTCTTCATATGCATGAAATATATTGTCAAAATTTCTTGGCCCTAACTCTTCTTCTTCTTTTTTCTTTTTTCCTTTTTTTTAAAAAAAAAAAAAATTTAATTGCAGATGCGCAGCTCCTCAAGCTTTGATGATGTGAGTAAACATTCTTTCATTAGTGCATTAGTTCTATGATTGGTTTCATTTTCTTATCTGTTTTTCAGCTGCCTTAAAATTTAACTGTTTTGTTTTTTTGGACAATGATATATACTCCAAAATTGTGTTAGCTTTGTTGCATTTGATATTAATGCAAAGTTTTGGTCTTTTTACCATTTATGGGTGGGCTGGTCAATGGACTGGATAAGATTTGTTTCAAAGATTCTTTGGTCATGTCAACTGCTCTGAAATCTATGAGTGACAAGTTGCCCAACAATTCTCCTTGCCTGTAGGCCTATATAAATGTCAACAACACTCCTTTCCTGTTAAGCTGTTCTCAGATCTTCTGGTTAGAAGTTAGAAGTGGCCAGATAATTAATGCTTACTCGTACGAGCTAGTCATATATTTTTCTTTATCATGTTAGGAAGTGTATTCTTCAAGTGCCATTTTAAAGGCATTTGTATTTTTCTCAAATTCTTGTTTGTCTCCTGTCTCACAAAACTGATATTATGTTAGGAACCTGTGCACAATGGTTGTTGAAATTAATTTGCTGATCTTTCATAGGAGAGAATGTATCCTTGTTCAAGCAATTATCCTCGTAAGGAAGGATAATGGTTTTAAATAATGAAATATGAAATGTGACACTCCGCTATATAATTATGTAGTTCTTCTTCATTGCATATCTGCTGGTTTTTGGTCCTCCGTTTAATGATAATGTGAAAGCATATATTTAGGCTAGAATTAAATTTTCACCAGCTTTTAAGGATGATAAGTGTCTTCTGTTTTTGTGTGTGTGTGTGTGCATGAACTTTAATTGTTATTAATTTTATGCAGATTCCGGGTTTGCAACATTTGAAGGATGAAAGGGATACAGCTATGCGACAAACACGGCAACTGCAGCAGGAACTGGTTAGTAGTGCTCTATTGCTTTTTCCCCACTGATTTTTTATGATTTGATAAATTTTTTACGTATATCAACCTAAGCATACATACATGCATACATATATATATACATGAGTATACATCTGCTAAATTTGTTACATTACGACAATGTACTAGGTTTCCACCATGAGAACTAAACATATATACTACCTACCTGGAATAAGCCTCATCATAGTTTGAGAACTTTGGAAAGGCAATTCAGAATATGCTTATTTGACATGTTTAATTCAGACATAAAAATACATAGATTAAAGACTAACCTCTTGACGCACGCAAAGCATGTTTTAGTAACGATGTGTGTGGGTAACCACCATATAAAGACATGGAAGTTTTAGAAACTAGCTTTGAATTTTAAAATTGTGAATGATTGTGGAGGTTACCCAGACACTCACCCTTCAAACGATATGGAAGAACTTATTTTAATGATAAAAAAATAAGTTTTCTAGGACTTACATACATCTAAACAATCATAGTCCAACAACTATAGAAGTCCCAGCAAACAACCATCCTAGCAAAGAGTTCCCATAATGAGAAAGAAATAAACAATAGAACAAAATCCAACAACCAACTCAACATAATAGGGATAAATAATCAATAGTTGCCTTTGGCAAAAATTGACCCCTTGACCTCCAAATAGAAGTGCATAGGCATGGCCTAAGAAACATAGACATGGACACCGATACAAACACGGGACATGATGACTTCAAAAAAAAATGGAGATATAGACACAACAATAATTTTTTTATTGGCTAATATATTACATTTATAAATAATCAAAATTAATAAAAACTAACACTAATTCAATATATATAAACTCACTCTTAAGCTAACTTTTATTGTTTGTCTTTTTATAGATGATCTATTAATTATTTAAATCTAAGTAAAAAAGTAATGAACATTTAATATCTAACACCCATCAAAAGCACTAAAGAAGAGGGGGTGAGGGAAATTAATTGGTGTGTCCCCGAAAAACAAAGTAATAATTAAATAAAGGGATGGCATGTCCTGTATGTGTCCCTACTGTGTCTCACCCCGATGTTATTTTGCACGAAGTGCCATAGAAAAGAAACCTGTTTGGATGATCAAAACAGGTCGATCAATCAAAACCTTTTCAATAATTAGCTTAGTTATTACAGATGGCGTGAGATTGATAAAATCTTGTGATTGGCTAGTGAGTATCAGAATTAAATGGTGTTTGTTCTTCACAAGCAAATGTTGGCATGTTGAACCCAATATACATCTGCTCGTGACATGGAAGACTACTATGATTATATTTTCTAATCCTTTCTACAGGAAATGCTGAAGAGACGGAGTCGTCGAAAAAGTGACCCTGGCTTCTCCTTCACATTCGCGCTTTTCGTGGGACTCATTGGGCTCATGGTTGGCTTCCTTTTAAACCTTTCGTTGTCTTCGCCTTCAACAGAATGATTTCACTTGGCTTTAACAGTTTTAGGAGATGACTTTTATTGTATAATTTCACTTCCCTTCTGTGTTCCCTTTTCCCTTTGTAAATTGGGTCACTGCATAATTGCTGTTGATCAGTTGGTTTGAGTAATATACTTCATGCTTGTCAATATGGCACAGCTTTTTCTTTGATCTGGATTTTGTCATTGTTGAGTTGTATTTTTCTTTTTCTTTCTGCTACGTATCTTATTTTTGGGGGACCTGAATCACTTCTTTTGCTATGGCACTAATCACATTATGGCCATGGCCCCCCAAATTTCACAAAATTATGATTAGCCCCGTGTAATTTTAAGTATTTACAAGACAAATTTGGATTATGTTTGATTTAGGCCAAGTTTGGGAAGACTAAATAAGTGCATTTTTTAACTTTTTATGAAATATGGGTTGGATTTGGGTTGGGTTTGAAGTAATGTGTTAGAGAGGTGATGTGACTTAAATAAGATAATGTGACTTAAATAGGATAGTGACTTTTTGAATTTTTTTGAAGATGCCAAACTTGGCCTTAATTTTTTTTAAAATTATTTTTAAATGAATTTTCGTTTCTCTTTAGTAAATTTTTTCATATTTTAGTCTTTTTTTTTTTTTTAAAGATGGTGTTTGGGAAGAAGGTTGAGCTAAAATAGCTCACTAAAAGACAAAATAAGTTAAAATAACTAATAAGACAAAATGTCACATTCAATCCACAATCATTTTATTTTTTTTCACACAACCATCAAATCAATTACAAAAAAAACTATTTTAACTAGACATGTGTCTGTTTTAGCCTAAAAATGAAAAAGTTACTAAAAAATCAAAAATTCTTTTCTCTCTGTGTTTTACACATCTTTTCGTAAAAAATTAAAAAGTCATCTCAAACATACTGATTTTTTTTACATTATATTTTAGTCAAAAAAATTAAAAAGTTATTAAAAAAACTTGTTCCTAAATAAGGCCTTAATAAATGTAATTAATAGTAAGAAAAATGCCTGGTAGCTCGAAGCTACCAGGCTCGAAATGGCTCGAAGGGAGAGAAGAGAAGGGAGGGAGAGGAAGAAGGGAGGGAGGAGCTCGCCGCCGATCGTCCGTCGCAGCAGACCGTGCCCGATCGTCGCAGGGAGGGAGGAGCTTCAGACCGTCGATCGTCGTGGCCTCGCCTCCGGCCGTCCTCGCCCAGCTCCAGATCGTCACTGCCGTCCTCCCTCCGCCAGATTGTCTCGCCCTCCGCCTCCGCCTCTGCCGCCTCCGCCTCCTCCTCCCCTGTTATTAGGGCCCCCTCCCCTCCCCTCCCCCTCCTCTCCCTCCCCCTCCCCTCCCCTCCCCCTCCACCATCTTCTTCGTTCTGCAACACAGACGGAAAAAAAAAACAAACAAAACAAAACTCGACACCAAAACGACGTCGTTTTGGTGTCGAGCCGCGATTCGAGCCCCGCAATTCGAGTAGCATAGTCCTAATAGTAAATTCATACAACAATTCTTGAGTTTAATGACACGCAATTCTTCTACTCAAGAATAAATAAGCTACTGAACGTGATGATTTTATTATTCATACTTAACTGACAATTTTTGTTTTTGATAAGTGGTGAAATAACTTTGAATAAACTTTTCAAAATTTAATGAGATGAGAATGTATAAATGAAGAAACTATATGGAAATTTTATATAAGCTTAAATGAATGGTTTGGGTCCTAATGTAACCATGATATTTTTTAAAATTCTGAAACACATTGATAGTGTAGATACTTAAAATTTTAAATGTCTTGATCACCATCTTATTAATCAATATAAATAAATTTTCTTGATTAATAAAAAAGGATCAAAATTTTTAAATATATATGGGTTCTACTAAAATTATGGATTTTAACCTATTTTTAATTATGAGTCACACCCCAAAAAAAAAAGTGAATATATTTTGACAATTGGGTCAACTCCAAAGTGTGTGGCCAACGAAGATATTTTATCAAAATTGGATGGAATAATTCAATTTTAAATTCAAATTTGAATGTAAATCATATCCATAAAATAAGAAATAAATTGCTATTTTGGGTTCGTTGGGGAAGTGGGTTGGCTTTTTAGCTTTTTGACTTTTTGGCTATTTTAGTCTGAGGCTAAAAAGTCTTGTTTAGAAAGGGCTTTTGATTTCAACAGTGCTAGAGGCCTCGAATTTGGCTCGAATGCCGTTTTTTTTTTTTTAGGGTGAGTTAAAATGTCTAATATAAAATATTAGATATTTCGCACCAACTCATCGTATAAAATTATATGAAATTAACAAAATTTAACTAACAGTTTAACTGATCAGTCAATTTTATCACTTAACTAGTCCAACTTAATTGATTGATCAGTTAGACTGTTAGTTAAAATTCGTTAATTCCATATAATTTTGTACGATGAGTTGGTGCGGAATGTCTAGTTTTTTGGCACACCTCCACACATAACCACCTTTAAAAAAAAAAAAAAAAACCAACACAACCTAACAAATAAAATTAAATTAATTTTAAAAAAAATTGATCAGTCAATTTTATCACCCAATCAGTTCAACCCAACTCACTTGCAGAATATCTAATTTTTTAACACATCTCTATACATAACCACCCTTGCAAAAAGAAAAGAAAAGAAAAGAGAGAAAAAATAAAATAAAAAATAAAAAAACCAAACTAACACAGCTTTAGAAAAAAAAAATTCGAATTCGAGGCCTCAAGCATTAATCTTTTGATTTTTTTAGCTTTTTGACTTTTTTATGAGAGAAAGAATATAATAATTATGGGTTGGATGTGATATTTTATCTTATTGGGCTAAAAGGTCTATTTTGTTTTTTTGTGACTATTTTAACCCAAAAAACCCAAACCTTCTGTAGACGCCCCATTTTTTATGGCCCTTATGACTTGGAGGCCATTGCATGTACACCTGATGATAAACGTATTTTGCTTGCCAAGTGCTCAAAGCTCTCAGCGAAATGCCACAACTTTGAGCCTTTCAAACCCTGCATCATTGTTGCCTCATTTTTTGACCATGCCTTGGTCTTTCAAGCCTGCAGCTTATGGTGGCTTGCCGACCATCCCTAGAGGCAGCCGGCCACTAGTGTATTTTGCAGATATTTTATGCCAGCTGTTCGCGTAGATGCATGCATCTATCCCCACATGTAAGGCTGGATCTCCTTGAGGGAATTTCATGTTTTCTATATATAAAAGGCCCCTCTCTCTTGTTTTAAGGTTAGAAAATTTTGAACTCACAAATTTTCCTCTCTCTCTCTCTTACAAATTTGTGAACATTAGCCTACATACATTACACTTTTGCCTACACCTTCTTAATCAAAGTTGATCACGTTTAGACTGAGGTTCCTTGAAACCTTCTTGGAGCTCTTGAAGTTGGGTTGGGCTTGAATTGTTGCCTAGAATTGATCTTTGCTTCAAGAGGTATAATACTTGCCTTTTTACCTTGTCTTGCATACTTGTTTTTCTATCTTTTTCCACTAATTTTGTGCTGTTTTTGGGCTATAAAAAACTCTATTTTTGTGGGCTGAAATTGGTGGTTTTAGGCTATTTAAGGTTAGGGGGTGGCTCACCCTTTTTTATTCCTTGTTTGTAATGCCTTTCCACCTTTGTTTCCCACTTTCAAACCATCTCTTTTGGGGTTTTGAACACTAAATTTCAAAGTATTTTCAGTGGTGAAAATTATGTTTTGAAGTCCAAATTTGGAGCCTCATTGTGTCTTGTTTGCTAGTCTAAATAGCTCTATGTGTTAGTTTATTTTTCTAGCCATTTGTAGCTTAATTCCAGCATGTTTTAGCCTTTGGTTTGGACTGATTTAACTCTGTTTTTGGTTGGTTAAGTCATTTAAGTCTTGTATTGCATGCTTGTAATGTAAGTGTCCTCACAAGCTTGGTGTTTTAGGTCTTTAGACACCACTTGTTTGAGTTGATTGCATATTTTTAATGTTTTTCTCACTTAATTTCAGCAAGCACAATCTCTGCAACCCCCTCCCCCCAATTTCTTGACTTTTTGTTTGCTTTAAGGGTTGTTTCAATCTTAGGATTGTTTAAGTTTGAGATTGAGATCCAAGCTTAATGGTTTAATCCTCTTTTGGGGGTTCATTATCAACGGCATGATATCTCTCTCTTGGCTTAAACTACCCTTTGTTTGACACTTCCTTCTCTTTTAGAAGACTTAATTCATCTTTTGGACTTAATTGGATGAAAGAATGGTTGGTAAATTAAAATGAGTAACTAAAACTTGGGACTAAAAGTGAGCAACATAATAACTTGATGTGTTCAATCGGACGTTAATTGAACACATTGGAGCTTGGACTATTTCATACTTGCTAGTGATGAAATGATCCAAGTCTCCAAGGTCAACTTCTTCCATTGATCTTTCATGAAATGAAGGAGTTTTGTGTCTTGTTTTGCATTTATTGACCTTGTATACTTGGTCTCACAAGCCATCATGCAATGAAATTGCATCCATTGATGGTTTGTGAACCAAAGCTTGCTACTCCTTTGATTTTCCTATGAAAATGAGAAGTGAGTTGTGCAAATAAACTCTTGAAATACCCTGTATATGCTCTGTTTGTCCTCTGCTGCAGCAAGATGAACTTGTGCATTAGTGGCCAGTAGGCCACTTTCCATGGCCGGCAGACCACCATCCATGGCCGACAACCTTCAACTATGGCCGGCTAGTGGTCGGCAATCTTTACCAGTGGTCGGCCAGCCACTGATGCAAAACACAACATAGTGTTAGTAAGGCAGAGCAGAGTGAACAGCAGTGCTGGTGTTCAACTGTGCAAACAGAGGCATTCAGAAACAAAACGATGGTCTTTTCGGACGAAAACCGAGCATACGCATGCACATCCCTCGTTTCCTGAGGCGTGGTAGTTAATTGTTTAGTTTAATTATTAATTGCACTTGTATTGTAATTATTTAATTAGTTAACTAGAATAGTGTTAATTTATTTCTTGTTGCAATAATTAGTTAAATTAGTTTAACTAGTTATTTATTTCAGTTTGTAATAATTAGCTTAATTAGCTTTAGCTTAAATTAATTGCTAGTTAGCTTAGTTTATTTATTCGGACTCTCCTTTATGAGGGCATCAATGTTGTAATAATGTATATGTCTTCTAACCCCGCGTCTTTCTCTCTTTTATTTATCAGCTTATGATGGTTAAATAGGGACATCACGTTTCAATTTAGCATATCACATGTTTACATACATTCATTTGTCCTACATATACCGAGGCTCGATTTACCATTCAAACTTGTATTGTCGTTTATTACCTCATTGAATACGTGTTTAAACACATGCTATGAAATTGTTGCAAATAACATATTAATAGCCGAGCCTATTAGTTGCATTATCGCATGTGTTGCATTAGTCATATTGCATAAAGTTAGGAATCAGACATTTTTCTAACTCTCATGTTTATTTTGGCTTGAAAAACTATGTGAGTTTTTAGTGTTTTAGCATACTTGCATGCGTGTGATTGCTGTCATGACTAGCATGCCTGTTATGAGGCTAATTGCTTAAGTGTTATAACTGCTTGAATACCTGTGGATGAAGTCTTGTTGTTTGAATTTGAATGATTCAATGAATATGCGTTTAAGCCGACTTTGTCAAGTGACAAAATTCTCAAACTTTAAACCCACTTTGTTTAGTGGAAAAATCAAACAATTTTGCAAAACAAACATGAAATGGAATTGTTATAATTCGGGCAAATTAGTCTATACTTGCTTGTGCCCATCACATAGTAATGTTATCCTAATAAACTAGAGCAAGAGCATATAATGTTGATAAAACATGATTAATAAAGGCCAATCTTTGATCGGGCGAGCGGGGGTACTCAATTCATGACCTTCCCTTCTCGTACCTGAGTTCCCGAGCCGAGACAATCTTGGTAATGACGGACACGTGGTCTTTGGTACGAGTCATGGGTTTCCTAAATTTTTATAAAATAAAATATTTAGGTGGCGACTCAATATCTGGCAAAGCAGTCCATTTTTAGCAATTTGATTCAAAATCGATTTTCCAAAAGATTTGTTGGATTTAGACTTTTTGATGTTTATCAATTTCACATTGCACTTGTGAGATTAGATTCAGAATCGCGGGAGTCCGAACTGTAGGGCTTATTTTCGAGTTTTCGAAAGGGGGTGCGAAAAAGTCGAGCTACACCCTCCTTTCCCAAACGAGCCCTTTCTTGAAAATTGAATTCAATTTTGGAGTTTCTAAAATTAACCATTCTCTTCCATGCCTATAAATAGAGGCTCTCACTATGGGGATGAGGACACATTTTTGGCTAATGATCTTGCAAGCTCCTAAACAATCTCGAGACTCTGCCAAATTCTCTTCTTAAACTTCTTCGTAAAGTTCTTCAAACTTAAAAGAAAGGATTATTAAGTACTCCAAACTTGTGTCAATCATTTCAAGTTACAAATACAAATTTGGTCTCTCATTTCAAAGAGGTCATTTCAAGACTCGTTCGAGATCAAGTCGTTTAAGCCCTCGATCAAGCCTCTTTTCTCCAAGTTTCTCCATTCGAAGACTTAAAGAAATTCATCATTGTCTAGTTCAATAACAAGCTTTTACAGCCGCTAGATTGCAACTATTTTGGAGATCGAAGTAAAGGATCTATTTTTTGTAATAGATCAAATCTATAGAGAATTGTACCCATTTATTATAATTCAATAAAATTAATTATTTATATATTTATTTCATGTCTTAATTGCCAAATACGAAATTTGTGTTTAGAGATAGAATAATGTTATATGTACCAATTAATGTACCAACTAATATACTAACAGATGTTGTGGCATAATTTTAGAGGTTTTTGGGTATTTATAATCTGTATAATAGATGGGGTCAATAATTGTCACGACCCAAACCCACCCCTATGGGTTTAGCACCGTAACCGGCCAGTACTCCGAGATTACCGAAGGCCTGCTTAACAGTAAGACAGTAATACAGAGTACAGGAGCATGGCGGAAGCCAGTACAGTAAATAAACAATGTCCAATGAGCTGTGACAGTCTGTATGCAAAAAGATTTTTCATACATTTATACAGGCAGTGACAAAACAGTATGAACAACATATACAATCATTCAGAACAAAGACTTAATCCCTATTAACCAGTACAGTACAAAACAGATACAGAGACAGACGGGGAAATAAAAACACCCCTAAGCCATAGCTTGGCAGGCTCGGAACCTCGCAGTGAGGCATAGTGGTTGGCTTGACAAAAAGGGAAGTCTAACCCACGCTCCTAGCTGCGGTCTGGTGCCTGTACACCTACAAATATATATGAGCAATGAGCTAAAGCCCAGTGAATAACATAATGCGTAAAGGGGTTTAGAATGAATGTCCTTACAGTAATGAAAACAGTTCATTTCAATCAGTATATCAGTTGTTCAGTACAGTAAACAGTCATATGTGGTACATCCATTAGCATAACAGTAAACAATAGGTCTTAAAAGACCGAACAGTCATTGATGGCCATCAATCAGTAGACAGTAGTGGTTCCAACGAGGGAACCGACAGAGATCTCTGTAACAGTAACAGTCAGTAACAGTAGTTGCTAAGGATGCCACAATACATTTCAGAATATAGGACATACATTCATTCAGTTAACAATATCAGTTCAGAAACAGTACAGTTTAATTGTTCAGAAGATAATCATTTTGAACATATCTTTACACAGTTGTTACTCACAGAGTTATGGGCTACAGTAAGCTAGAACGTCTCCTCGGAAGCCAACCCTACACAGTAACAGATCGAACACACACTAAGCTACCCAGTTGGGAAAGATAATAACTTAAATCCCTAATTGCCTCGGTGTGTTCTACATCTATATCCTCATTAAGATGTCTTAAACTAGGCCTAAGAATGCCTAGGATGAGATGAGGATGCAAAGATGTGTTCAGAAAATATTTTCAGAATTTTCAGTGAAATAGGGTCCCGCTCGAGCGTAGGTTACTCCGCTCGAGCGGACAGGCAAACAAAGGTCCCCGCTCGAGCGTCAACTTACCCGCTCGAGCGGACCGAAAAGTACTGGATAGGTGAAATTCACGCTCGACGCCCGCTCGAGCGTACATTCCTACGCTCGAGCGGACTGATGAACAGTGCAAAGTACTGGATGCTCGAATTCCCCGCTCGAGCGCCACTCTCCCCGCTCGAGCGGGAGTGCAAAATCTGGAAAATTCAGATTGCACCTCCAAGCCAAAAACCAAGTTTTTGATGCTCCAAAGTCAATCCTCTTGGGCCTATTTTCTGGGAAACATTTGTAAATACATAGAACAACATGGTTCAAAACTCAATTTGAGAAATCAAAGCCCAAGGGTGTTTAATTCAAACTCAATTTCAAACCAATTTTCACGAACATGCTACAAACACGACATGCATGTTCAAAGCTTTAAAACATGCTCTAGTGAGCCAATTCTTTGCAAAACAAGATGAAATCATGGTCTATTCTCAAAATATGGACATGCATGTGAGGAAACATGAACTATAACCTCAAAACTCTTCAATATGCACATGCATGCATGGAATGAGCTTCAATTCAACATGCTAGAACTAAATCATGCCTTAGCTCTATAATTTGACATGAATCATGCAAGAATCAACTTAAATACACAATGAAGAAGGTCAATGATCTACCTTAGGTCCTCAAATGCAAGTCTAGAAGCTCAATTGACAATCTACACTTCAATTTCTTCAAGTTTCTAAGCAAAACCCAAGATAGCACCAAGCTTCCCTCCAAATACTCTCTCACTCTCTCTCTATTTCGGTGGGGAACAAGAAATGAGCTGATGAAAATGTTTTGCCTAAGTGTAAGGAGGCTCAAATGTGTTATAATAAAGGGCCCATTAACAATGGCAATTCCGTAAATAAGGCAACTTGTTTAGATTAGCTTATTTTAATCTAACTTAATCATACCAAATCAGTTTTCAATTAAATATACCATAAAATCATATGAATTCTAATGAACACAGAACATCAATCAATTTCAGATTCGGCCGCCGATAAGGCCTTCAATTTGCAGTTTAAACATAGAAATATGAACAGATAGTCAAACAGTCAAACAGATAGAAATGCATTTAGACAGATGCAGTCAGTCAATCAGTTTCAGATTTCAGTCAGTCAGTTCAGTATTTCGGTCAACTCAATTAACAATTATAATCATTATCAGTTTAGCAATAATTGGCAATTAATCAGTAATTAATCGGTAATCAGTGTGAGGGTCATTACAATAATAATGACATAACACTAATTGGTATACTAGTGTGTACATTAATTAGTGCATGTAGCACCACCGTCAGAGATAACATACTTTTAGTACTTAGCATTCCAAAGTCGAGAACTATGAGATTTTGTGACTAATATAGAACAAAATACTTTAAAGATATTGAATAAATTTTCATTATAAAACAAAAGTCATTGTTGTGTATATAAATTTTGGTGGAGGTTTTTGTGCAGTTGGGCTTATTGAGCCCATCATGGTCTCCATTCTTATTATTTTTTTTGATTGAGCAAAGCTTCAAATACACAGAATTAAGCTAAAGGCACCCAACAAGAGCCACAAGAGGTTAGGAAACCCAGTGAACAGGCAAAATATCATGCAAACAAGCTAAAGCCACCCAATGTGTAGCTCTATTCCGAACTCTGGGGCACCACTTGAAAGCCAAACCCCCGCTGTTGGCCATTAATCGGATATCATTCATCATAGCACAAATTTCCCACGGAGGAACCCCCTTTGACACGCAAAGTTGAATGACAATTTTGCAATCACTCTCAATCTCCACACTGGCACAATGAAAAGTACAGGCCATGGCACACGCAAGTCGCACTGCAATTGCTTTACCTTGTAAAACTATTGTCAACCGCATTTTTGCAGCGATGCCATCCACTAGATTGCCCTTATCGTCCCTAAGAAGTACTACAACAGCCCCATTTTCCTCTGGTCAAATTAGTTGTCTCATCACAATTAATTTTCCAAATCTTTCTCGGAGAAGGAACCCATCGAGGCTCTGGACACTGTGTCTCTGTTATTGCGCCTACAAAGGCTGAGTCCACCTCGCTTGCCGCCAAGAATTCAGCTTCCTCCCTTTTAGCTGTAGCAATCACCGCAATAGGATTCACAGGGTAATGATTGAAGAGGTACACATTTCTTGCCTTCTAAATGCTCCAGGCCAGCAAAACCATTGAGCATATCACTGTTCGGCCCTCGTTAGCGATGCCCAATGATACAAAGAGCTTGCCAAACCAAGACCGAATCGTTCCCAAATCAAGATCATCACATCTGAAGCCCAACCCACTGCCAAACCAAACTCTTTTAGCCCATTCACGTCCAAATAAAAGGTGTTCCATCAACTCCACCGCTGTGAGACACACAGGGCAATCAGCAGAATGGGCACACCGCCTACGCCGTAAATTTTGTTTTGTTGCCAAAGCGTTATGATAAATTCGCAATAAAAAGTGTTTGAGTTTTGGAGGCAAATTCAAATTCCATGTCCATTCCTTCTAAGACCAATTTATTGAAGAGCCAAGTGAATTTGTCTGTACATGTGCTTATTTCACCGCTTCTTGATACCCTGATTTCACTATGTAGTAGCCCTTCGAATCATGGTGCCACACCATAATGTCATTTCCTTCCAACAACGTAACCGGTATAGAGATAATGGTATCAAAATCCGCATCAGTAACCAGAGTTTGAATTTTTGCCTCATCTCATGACTGCCGAGCAGGATCAATCACCTCACTGACCGTCTGAACTGCTATCCCAATGTTCCTTACCATCTGAACTTTAAATCCCGAATTAAAAGGGATCCATCAATCCTCCAAAAAATTAATCGATCACCCATTCAAAACTTGCTATCGAAGCCCTCCATTAAGAACTTCTCTGCCTTGCAGCAGACTTACCCATGCCCATGAGGGTCGCGACCTCCTAACTTCATGACAAAAATCTGAGTTGGGGTAGTAGATTCCTTTTCATAATTTGTGTAAATAAAGAGTCAAGATATTTTATTAATCTCCTTCCTAGGCGGGCGAAGAGTGCTCTATTAAAAGCCTGAAAGTCTCGAAATCCCAACCCACCATTGTTCTTAGTCAAACATAACCTACTCCAACTGGTCCAATGAATGCCACCCTCTTTTGGATCACCCTTCCACTATAAATTCTGAATATAGGAGCTCAACTTATCGCAAAGCTTATTAGGAAAAATGAAACATGCCATTGCATAAGTAGGCAGCGCCTGGGCCACAACTTTAATAAGGACTTCATGACCCGCTTGGGAGAGTAACTTAGCCTTCCATCCTTCCAACTTAGATAAAACTTTTTCGCATAAAAAAATTAAAAGCTTCAGTCTTTGAGTGGCCCCAACATGAAGACAGCCCCAAATATCTCGCGTTTGCCTTTATTCCACATATCTCCAATTGTCGAGAGGGGGAAACATTGCCAGAGAATTGAACCCCCAATTTATCAAAATTCACTAATTGTCCCGAAGCATCTCTATACAGTTGCAACAAACTACCAACCTCCTGACACTCTTCAGCTGTGGCCTTAAAACAATAGCACTGCATCATTCGCAAAAAACAAATACGAGAGGGTGGGACACCCCATTCGAATCCGCATGCCAGAAATCCTCCATTCACGCACACTACAAGTAATCAATCTTGAGAATACATTCCTAACGAGAATAAACAGATAGAGAGATAATGTATCCCCTTGTCGTAACCCCCTGGACGGGTGAAAGCTTGTCCGTTTAGCCCTATTGACTATGATTGAAAAAGATACAGTAGTAATGCATTCCATAACCCACTAGACCCATTTTGAGTGAAACCCCATTTTGTCCAACAAAGCTCTAAAAAAGCCCCAGTGAACACGATCATATGCTTTGTTGAAGTCAACTTTAACACTATGTTTGGGAACTTAGGAGAGAAAAGAAAAGAAAGGATTACTTAAGTTATAAGAGAAAATAAAAGAAATGAAATGATTGTGATTTCTCTCTTTCTTGTTTGGATAAGTAAGAAATAAAAGAAGAGAAATGATTATGATTTCTCTCCTTCTTATTTGGTTAGATTTCATAAAAGAAAATAAAAGAAATTATTTTATGTTATATTACCAAAATAACCTTTTTATATTTTCAATCATTTTATTTCTTTTATTTTTACAGGAACAAAATTGGTATTATAAAAATGTTGATTTATTTTCTCTCACAATTTCTCCACTTTTGGAAAGATTGAAAATGAGGGTTATAAGAGAAATGAGTTTCTTTCCGTTTCTCTCAATTTCTCTCTACTTAAATCATCCAAATAAGTAAGAGAAATACATTTTTTTCCCTTTCTTTTCTTTTTTCTTCAAATCACTCAATCCAAACATAGCTTAACTGCCAGGTCCTCTACCTTACCTTGCCGAAGCTTCAATGCATGGAATGCCTCATGGGCCACAATTATGTTATCTTGTATCAGCTGGCCTGACGCAGAGGCCGATTGACTCTATGTAAAAATTATTATAAAAATTTAAAATTAATTTGATAAAATTAAAATTTTGTTTTAAAGGCATGGTAATAATGCTTTGAAGATAAATATATTTTTCTTAAGTCAAATGTAATAAAATAACATAATTGAAATTATTGATCTAATATGATTCTTCAAAAAATAATAATTTACACGAATATTGACAAAATAAATTATTTAAATCACCGAAATTGAACTGTTGTTGTGACCCAACCCAAATACATGGTGCAATGTAGGTCCAGTTCATTTATTACATATCATCCGAGGGCTTGCACGTAAATTCAAGTACACTTGCAGATTTTTTTTAGAATTTTTCTTTTGAAAAAATAAAAAGAGAAAAATTACAAAAAAATAAAAATAAAATTTGAGTTTTATAACAAAATAAAATTTTAATTTTTAATTTTGTCAATTTAAATTCTAATATTTTAGTTTGTTTTTTAATTTAAACTATTTATTTATTTTTGTTAAGTAAAATTAACGAAAATTTTTAAAAATATTTAAGTCATTATATATGTGGGTGTATGAATTTTTTTTAAAATATAATTTTTTATTGAATTTAATGATTAAAATATTAATTTTTTGGGTTCAATTTTACCACAACAAAATACTACTAAATAGATTTGTTCAAATTTAAGACAAAAATAAAAACTCATGTTTTATTTGGTTTTAAGACTCAAATTTGTGAGTTTTTTTTTTTTGTCAAAAAAGGAAAAAATTTAAGGATTATTTACATAGAGACCCCTAAATTATTAAGAAGTAATAATTTGATCTCTTAAATTATAAAAATGTATAAATAGACTTTCCAAATTATTAAAAATTATCATTTGACCCCCCCAAACTATAAAAACATACAAATAAATCTCTTAAATATTGATGCATTTTACTTTAACTCATTCTGTTAACGATCAAATTTGTATGTTTTTATAATTTAGAGACATTTATACATTTTTATAATTTAAAAACATTTATACACTTTTTATAATTTAGAAGATAAAAACTGACACTTCTCAATAATTTAAAAAGCCTATTCATACTTTTTATAATTTACAAAGTAAAAATGATAATTCTTAATCGTTGAGGAGTAAATAATCCAAAATTCAATCCTTAGATGGAATTGGCGGGAATTTGGCACTTGCAAATTCTCAAACCCTACACGACGAGTCCCATTCCCGCTCCTCCTCCCCCCTTCTCTCTCCTCATCTCTGCAAATCTTCTCCATATTCACTCTCCAGATCTGAGACCTCCATGGAAGCTCAGCTCACAAAGTCAACCCTCACTCCATTCACCACCACCGACCTCCACAAAGCTTGGCACCTCCTCTCTCTCCTCCTCAGAATCGGCCGTCCTTCTCCTCCTTCAGAGCTCGCTTCCCAATGCATTCTTTTCCCAGCACCCCCCGATTACATCAATTACCTCTGTTCGATCTCCAATTCTCCAATCTGCTTCAACAATGACCTGTTTGTTATACCGTCGCTTGTTGTCTTCGTAGCTTTTCGGAAGTTTTTATCGAATTTGAATGCAATTGACGCGTTTGTGCCTCGGATTGGGGTCGGAGGTTTTAGAGTTTGGGAAGATGTTGTCAGGACGTATTGTAGGAGAAGGAAGAGGCTCAGATCGGAGTTTGAAATTATGGCGGTGGAGAAAAAGAGAGCGGTTTTGTGTTCTGTAGATGAGGGAAATCGAATTGTGCCAATTTCAACTCCAAGTGATTGTAGTAAGGTAATGCTTTGTGAGCGACTAAAATTTGCATTTGTTGTTGGATTTATCCTCAACGAAGGTATAATTTGATTGTGCTTAACGTGGATTAGATCATCTCCAAGTTTTTCATCGAATTTGATTTTAAATTTGAGTAAAAAAAAAGCTTGATTTGACATGAACTATTCCAATGCTTTTATCAAAATCTTTTTAAAAATTCCAAATTTCTCCTTTTCATCAAATTTGATGAAAAAAAAAAATCATCTCCAATGCTTCATATTTTTATTTTTATTTTTTGTTTCATCAAATTCAAATTTGGTAATTGTTTGGATCTGTTCTCAATTTGATGGAAAAAATGGTCTTTATTTGACGCACATTTAATGAGAGGATTGGAGATGCTCTCAGTGTGACCGAAATGGGGCCATTGATATATCGTATTCTGACTCTACATTTCCCAAACATCAGATGGGGTAGTCATTAGGTTTGCCCTAATCATGTTCCCTCCTTCTCCTTAGCCTTGAATTTGTACATGTATAAGAGTTCTGGAGCATATTGCTGGGCTTATTTAGATTTTGATCCACTGCTTATTCGCATTCAAGCAAAATACGATTTTATTATTGATGCCTGTCAGATTGTCACTGAATCTGTAATGGTATATATCTTGTATTATTTTTAGAATCTGAACTTGGTTACGTGACATCTATTGCTTTAGCAGTCTTGTTCAATGTTAATACTATGCTCTACCTATCAAATTACAATTTTGGATGGTTTCTCAAACCTATCAATCATGCAGGTACATTTTCCAATGGGAGACTATATGACCAGAGGAATTGATACACGGGCAGGTGATATTTCAATCGTGAAACTTGAATCGGACAATTTGAATAGAGTGGTTGAGAAGGTCCCCTTCTCATTCAATCTCAATGCTGGACAGTTGAGTTATGGACTGAAGAAAATTGATCTTGAAACCAGTAAGGAAACAAGTATAATCTTTGATCGTCTGAAGGTGCATCGATATGTGTACAAGCCAGAATGTCAGCATAGCTTTCTCAATTTTGAAAATTTTCCACATATTCTTTATCCAATAACAGTAGAAAAAATAAAGGCATGTATGCCTCATACAGAACAATCTATCCGTACTACAGAAGAAAATTCAGTTGTGTGGAGAGAAACTAAGATGGATGAGACAAGCTTTAGAAGTAGAACAAGTTTCAATGCCACATCATGTACAGAAGTAGAAGAACAGAGCATAATTTTGCCAGTGGAGGCTGGGAATGTTGGTCATGCCTGTAAAGATGAGAATATCAGAATAGTTGAAGATGAAAGAGTTGTCGATGGCAAAGAGCAAAAACCGTTAATTGATTCTATTTTCCATAAAGATGAAATTGAATACGTGGTCCCAGCAGTTAATACTGCTGAAATGGTGATGTCACATGATGCCAAAAGAATGAAAAAGGTAAGGTGCATTGATATGATTCCTTCTCTGGATAGAAAGAAAGCAACAGCAAATGCAGAGAATAAGTCTATTTTATCAATAGGCGAGCTCTCTGTTATGCAAAAGCAGCAGATGAAATCCTCCAAATCAAAGACCTCTCAGAAGGATGCACTATATCCTAAACGGCAAGCTCTCTGCAAGGCATTGGGCGATAGTAAGGCTGTTGATTCTCCTATAGAGCAGCTGCAATGTACAAAAGATAGAAACACAATACCCATGAAGCAGAAGCTAAAGCAGAATTGTGAACAAGAAATGTACACTAAAAAGGTGGAAAATTCTAAAGAAAAAAGGGACAACCCTATTGCCATCGCTCTCAATGTAAGTTTTGGTTCTGCCAAAGTTTCCATAGTTCATGATTGTAGTTTTTGCTTGATTAAGACATAACTTATGTTATCATGGATGATCTGGCTTAATAATTTAAAGCTCTTGATGCTTTCTTTGAATAATTAACAGGAACCAAAACCGCT
Source organism: Camellia japonica (assembly GCA_030407325.1). NCBI lineage: Eukaryota > Viridiplantae > Streptophyta > Magnoliopsida > Ericales > Theaceae > Camellia > Camellia japonica. The sequence continues at coordinate 19,355,642 of JAPPVO010000007.1, forward strand.
ACCAAATTTTGAATCTTTTACCGTGGAGGAAGAAGAAGGTTCAGGTATTAAATTTTGATTTCCTGTTGCTTTCCATCTCCTGCCCTGGCAGCCCATTTGTCATGATTTGAATTCATTGGTGGCCTTTGGTAAACATAATGCAGGTGGTTATGGCACAGTCTACAGGGCTCAGAGAAAGAATGACAGAGTGACATTTGCTATTAAATGTATGGTGTATTTTCATCTTTTATGCTATTTTTGTTCTGAAATTTGAATACGAGGTTAAGGCATATTATGCAAAGTGCGGAAATAGATGTTTTTCATCGTTTGCAGCGAAACTGCAATTCCTTCAGAGTAAGTTATTTTATTCCATTTGGAATTTAGTGATCAACTAAGTTATGTTTCATTGTTCAATAATGTATATCACTTTTATTTTCGTGATGTCATATAAAAAGATATGATCACTTGGAATCTTGTAGCAGGATTAGTTTAAGGTGGCATTCCATGTATTAATATTATTATTATTTTTTTTCCAACAAAATCTCGGGAATCAAATGCAGCACTCTGTATGAATCACAATCAAAACAGTTTTGTGGGTTATGGGAAAGATATGCATGGATGCAATGTCTGTTGGAATGTGTCCCACATCGCCTAGAATTGCCCCATCTGTGCTACTTATAAGGCTTCAGTTTCCCTCTCCTTAATATCTAGATTTTAAGGAGAAGTGTGGATTGGACTTTTCAATTTGGTATCAAAGCTTGGTTGGGCCTGTGATTGGTGTGCCGTTTGTCCGGCTATTGCATGTTGTGGTCCAGGAGGGTGTGTTGGAATGTCTTCCACATCGTTTGGAGTTGTTCCATTTGTGCTATTTATAAGGCTCTAGTTTCCCTCTCCTTAATATCTGGATTTTAAGGAGAAGTGTGAATTAGGCTTTTTGATTATGTCCTAGATACCATTTTACATTTTCTGAATTATTATTAATTTTTGATCTTATTTTCTATATGAAGCCTGCAGATGTTAGAGAAAGTAGTGCATTTTGGTGGTGTTCATTTTATAGAATCCTATTAACTTAAATGTTTACGTTCTTGCTTCTTGTTTTGATCATACATATATCAAGCTTTCATTACAGCATTGCTTTTGACATGGCTTTAGAGAATGGCCTCTAATGTTTCCATTTTGAAGTCACCCTGACATAATCTTGATGGAGTTACTTACCTTATGCCAAATGGGATGTTTTTGGTTTTTCAGGTCCTCATACAAATGCTAACAGACACCATGTTCATAATGAGATGAAGATGCTGGAGCGTTTTGGGTAAGATACTGAAGGTTCATTTAAGGAATCAGTTGTATTTTTAAGTCAAAAGTGATGTTCAATCTGAAAGTGATACTTCTAATTCAGGGGTAAGAACTTTGTCATAAAATATGAAGGCTCTTTTAAGAGTGGGAATTCTGAGTGCCTTGTTCTAGAGCATGTTGAGCATGACAGACCAGAGGTAATTAATGTGGAACTTCAATGGCTCTTTTCTGTCTGTTCTTTGTCTGACGTCAGTTGTTATTTTAAATGTTTAGGTCTTGAAGAGAGAAATAGATGTTTTCCAGCTCCAGTGGTATGGCTATTGTATGTTCAGAGCACTTGCAGGTTTACATAAGCAGGTGAGAGATACTAGGCTAACCAATAAATATGATGTGCATGCATGGGTCATTATGATTTCTCTAGAGCTGATCGAACTTTGTATTCTTTTTGCACTCCAGGGAATAGTTCATCGAGATGTTAAACCTGGCAACTTTCTTTTCTCTCGTAGGGTCAATAGAGGTTATCTCATTGATTTTAACCTTGCCATGGTGAGTGATACTTGTCTTGGGATTTTCAGTTAGGCATTCTAATTGTTTCCTACAATTTCTTATTGTGCTCAGCAAAGGTTTTTTTTTTTTTTTTTTTTTTTTAAGGATCTGCATCAAAAGCATGGAACTATTGGTATGTTGTTTCTTCTTCTGTTTAACTCTGTATGTAGTTATACAGATGTTTACAATTTTTAGGTTCAATGTAAAAATACCTAGAGGTTAAACTTGAAGAATTTAATGTTATATATGGTTTGTTGAAATAAATTCAATATGAACAACAAAAAGAACATCTTCGTTATGAAATCTTCCAGATAAATAGCCTACTTAAGTATGTTTTCTTCATTTCTTTCCTTTGTTGTTGTGAATCCGGTCTTATTTTAATGCAATTTTGGATTGGATTAATGGACTTTGTACAATTTCACAGACAAATCAAAGGTGGGCTGTGATGCGAGTTTCAATCGTTTTCCACATCCACTTGACCACTCCAAAACACTTCCTCCTAGCAATCATAAGTTTCTGATTGGTAAATCTTTGGAAGCAATCACCCAGGACACAGGAAAAGTTTCCAAGCCACTGTTATTACCCAGGAACCTGAAAAAGAAAGTTGTGGACCAAACAAATGCCTTTTCTGACTTGGGCAATAGAAATGTGATGAAAAGCCAAGGTGCAGATGGCTCTGGGATAACTTCAGCAAAGGATGCAACAAGCACTAGAACTCCATCAGCAGAAAGGTTTAGGGAACCCATTCCTTGCCAAGGTAGGAAGGAGCTGATCAGCCTGGTTCATAAAGCAATGCAGAATCCAAATTATGAATCACAAAGTGTTCCAGCTTCTAAGAGAAAGAGGATTGCTGCTCTTCCAGGAAAAGTGAACAGAAAACTTGTTTACCTTACTCCAATGCCACTGTACTCTTCTGGCATTGCTGTTGCTGGTGCTGGCCTGGTAAATAATAAAGGTGTGTTGGCTATGTTTGGAGACTTGCTTGATACTTCATATAACAATCCTTCATATTTTACTATGATCACTCATGTACTACTTGTTTGTAGGGAATGGAAAGCAAAAGAGAGAAGGCCCTTGTGTTGGAACGAAGGGCTTTCGGGCTCCAGAGGTGAGAACTTGTTTTTATCTTCATTCAGTATGAATTAGATCTTTCAATAAAATTGTTGCAGCAACATAATTAAATTTGGGAAGAGAGAAGCTTGGATGTAGGAGAAAGATTCACAATATGCTATAATATTATTGTGACTTTTAATAAAGGAAGACATTTTCCACATATAGTGTTAACAATGAAAATTTTAGAATCCTCTTTAAAAAATTGTATGGGGAAGTGCAGGCAGATTCTCATTCCCTAAATTTCAAAATAGTGGAGATTAGGTCATCATTAAATCTGTGAACTATGTTATTGTAATGAAGAATGCACTTACTGGATAGATTTCAATTTGAAAAATCACTTATAAGGAGATTTGCCATCTTTCCTTCGTTTCCGTCTTTGCGGTGGATGTACTGCAAAGAATCTTCGAAGTTTCAAAACCCCTAGTCAATTGAAGATTGTTGTGTCAGTAAGAAGATTTGAGTGTCTTACCTTCAGCTGGTGGATAACGACTATTCTTGAGGAAGTCCAAGAATCTTATAGCTCTCCTTTTCTTCAAAGTAAACTTGGGTCTAAAGGTAAAAGTATCATTTCAAACAATTTTTGCAGGGAATTTCCTATATCTTGGAGTGTGGCTTGGGTGTAGCACCTACAAAATATCTGATTCTTCTCCGCAGCTAGAATCTGATATTAGCTCTAAGAACCTGGCTGTGGAGAAAAATCAACAAGCATTTGTAATGTTTATTTTTTACCCATTCATTTCACTTGTACTACAACTGAACTTAGTCCAAGTTTTAGCTTCACAATTTTTTTATACATACTACTTTTTCAACCTTGACACAATTTTGCAAATCACATATACCATAGTTTTTCTTCCTTACTATTATACCCAAACAGGTAACTTGTTCAATTTTTCCTTAACAATGGTCTTCAGGTTAATTTTGTGCTTAGAGTAGAAATGGAATGACAAGAAGCAACCTAAATTGAGGAATGGAAATTAATAAATTGTTCTATTTTCCATGGGGTGCTAGGATTCTCCTTTCCCTTGGTAGTTTGTTCTGACCTTTCAAGGAAAATGAATCCTGAGAGTTCCACGAAAAAAGTATGCTTGTTTTTCAGGGATATAGTTTGTAAATTGAAACAGTCTAATATTGAGTGCTTATGCAGGTATTGTTCAGATCACCACATCAAGCGGCCAAAGTTGATATCTGGTCTGCCGGGGTCACCTTACTTTACTTAATAATTGGAAGGACACCCTTTACTGGTGAACCCGAACAGTAAGAATCGTTTCTCTTCATCAAAGAACACTAAATAGCAATTACACTCTATCTTTCCAACCTTGTTGCTGTCATTTGCAGGAACATAAAGGAAATTGCAAAGTTGAGGGGCAATGAAGATCTCTGGGAAGTGGCCAAACTACATAACTGCGAATCTTCATTTCCATCGGTATTCATTACTCACTCGCCACTTAAATTAAAAACAATTATACATTGGTTGTTTGATTATTTTATTTTGTAAGAGTATTTTTTTTTTGTCACAGGATCTTTATGATGTGAAATTCTTGCCATCTATGAAACTGCGAGATTGGTGCAAACAGAACACAAAAAGACCAGAATTCTTCGAGGTCATCCCAAGATCACTCTTTGATCTTGTGGAAAAGTGTCTAACAGTGAACCCGAGATTGAGAATAAGTGCAGAGGAAGCACTCAGGCACGAGTTTTTCACTCCATGCCATGACGGCCTAAGAAACGAGAGGCTGCTCAGGAAGGGCCTCAGCTTGGACTGTGGGACTAGCCATTTTTTGCATAGACAGTCAGAGACTTGTGAAGGTTTTTCATGAGAAAATTCAGCTTTGTAGAGGCTTCATTTTTTTTTCAATACATTGTAATGTTGTAAAATAAAATTAGTCATGTTCCCCCCATTTCCTAAGAAATTCCTTGTTAACGAGTAAGGTTTGTAACTATGTCAAACTGTCAATATTTGAATTAAATATTAACCTAGACACATTTTATGAACATGTGTTCAGTGTGTTTTGTGGGAAATTCTATTTCCACACACTCATTTACCTCTATGCACACACTTAATGATTTATTTTTTTATTACAATTTTATCCTAAAATAAAATTACTAAAGTGTACTTATCTTCTCCACCAAAATCCTAATTTCTTCATCTCCTCTATGCACACACTTTGATCGTTGTTGAATGGATTCACCATTGTTGACATTGGATCTTCCCTTCCTCCTCCTCCATCGTCCTCTAGATCAAGAAGGAATTAATTCAAAAAGAGAAGAAGTGGTTCAAGAGAATGAACTTCACTCGTAAGATTCAAGCAGAACATCTGGAGACAATCTTGGGAGAAATGGAGCTAAGGGAAAGGTTAAAGAATTTGTTAAGATTTTCAACCAAGAAGTTACTTCACAACCCAAAAATGATATCAAAACCAGAAGTCAGAGCTCTCAATGGAGAAGCACAAGAAGTTTTGGAGCAGACAATGAAGGAAGTGCTAACATAACCCAAAAAAATGGAAAAAATCGTTTTCATAGCGTGAATAAGACGAAAACACCACCTAATGCTTCCTTCAAGGTAGTTGGATTGAAGATGGAACAAAGAGAGAGAGAGAGAGTTGGAAATCTAACCTTCATTTGCATTCTTTTTCAGACCATAGCAGGGAGGATGGATGTTGGTTTAGGGTTTCAATGTCAAAGAGGGGGATATTTTTGGCAAAAAATGTTGTGTATTGAGTGAAATCACAAAATTTAAAATTAGTTGATATGTGTATTGAGAGAGGATGTGGAATGAGATGTTTTGGTGTGTGGAAATAGAATTTCCCGTGTTTTGTCCTTTGAATTCTTTGAAGAAATAGGTTGGTCACTTTTGGAAATTTATGATGCAATATGACTTCGATTTAGGAGCAGGTTGTGGTGCACACCTTGGTTATGATGTGGTGTGCTCTTGCTCATGACATAATGTAGTCAACGTTATGACAACAATTACATTCAATCGTAACTCTTAACTCCAAGTTACAACTTGTAAGAGGGGTTAACTTGAGCTCATTAAATTAATTGGATCCAATTAGAGCCCAATTGGAAAGTCCAAAAATTAATGAGTCTGGAGAAATTATTGCCAAATGAACCCAAGTGAATTTTATTGAATGGGCCCATAAGAAAGTCAACAAATTAGGTGAAGGAGGACCCATCAAGCATATATCTCTAAAGAGAGCTTAACAATCTCATACGAGAAGACCTAGATCATATGGTTGTCCAAGGAGGTTAACCGTTGCTTTCAAAAGAGATGAAACCTTCGAAGGAGATCCATTCTTCGAAGTATTTGCTTAGTCTTGAAAGAGTTTAGAACTACGAACTTAGAGACCTATTTGAGCTCGGACACGAAAGGGTTCGGATCCACGAACCTAGAGATCCGATGCATTTGGCTTCGAACGGATTCGATCGCAATCTAGAATCCGCTCTGTTAATGAGTCCCAGAACACTTGCAGGCTTGGAGCTTTCTGGGATCGATGCACTAGAACCATGGGTGTGACAGAGTTCAAACAAAGGACCTAATCCCGAGGACAGTGAGTGGAAATAAATTCACTCTTCGGTTTAACTAACTTATACCCTCGTTGAGGTGGCATGATCTAGGGGTCCTTGAGACTAGGCAATATTTGCGGTAGGGCATTTTCTTAAACTACACCTAACCCTTCTGCGGTAGGGCATTCTCTAGGACTACCTCTGATCCTTTGAGATGATTGGGGATTATTGGTTAGGTGCGGCTAGAAAGAAAGGTAAAGGTTGATCTCATCTTCGGGGTTTTTCTCATCCTCAGAGAGATTACCTCCTCAGACAAGGTGGTTAGAGAAAATATTCCTCATGTGTCTTGCACACGAGCTCTATCTTATATCATGAGGTGTCTATAAATAACACCCACTCATAGTTTTACAAGGGGATTGATTTTTGGAGAGACAATTATTGGGAAAGAACTAATTTCCATTCTCCATTATCCAAAGTGAAAAATCCATAGGAGAGCTTTATTATTCTCTCTAACTACTTTGCCTTCTTCTTCGTCCAATCTCTTATCTTCATCACCTCTTTACTATTGTATTTCTAGTTGCAGCCATTGAAGAATCTAAGCCTCTCATCATTTTTAAAAGATTCGAAATTTTCGAAGACATTTGAATTTTTCGGCGGACATTTAAACATTCCAGCAACTTTTCCGACGACCCTCGAATTTTCCGGAGACATCCCGGACCCTCTCATACACAACTCAATATAGTTGGGTTGTAACTTTGAACACATTGTTACAATAAACCGTAACTGAATGATTGCATATGAAGGTTTACGCAAAACAGATTTTGTTTAAAATCATAACTGAGTGCATATGAAGGGATTGCGTGCTATAGATTTTGCTTTAAATTTATTAGGTTGGGTCGTGCATTGCCAAAATAATTAGAATTCCAATACACTTGTTACAAAATTCCATATATTTTACCTACATATATATATATATATATATTTTAAATTATACATTTTTTTTATATGTATATGGAGACTTATTAATGGTCATTAGAATGTTTAAGGGGTTAACTTACTTAGACTAGACTTGCTCAAAAGGTGACCTAGAACCAAAGGATAAAATATAACGTCAACTAGACATTAACCCTAGTCGCACGCAATGAAGCTACGGTAGCATATATTAATAACAACAGCACATGCCCCTCGCAAGAGCATCACCAAAGCCCCTAAACTTCTTCCTTATCAATTTTAAAGGGTCAATAGCTCCCTATTCACCTATATCTGATCTCCTAAATAAATTCTTAAATTAGTTTTTACTACAATGATTCTTTATTTATAAAGAGTCACTGTAGCTCCGTTATATATATATTTTTTTATTTTTTTTTTATTTGCTTTGTTTAGGAACTATAATATACATTTATGATTTTTATTTTTTTAAAATTTATAATTAAAAATTATATTTTAATAAAATAAAGAAAAAATAGGGAGTGTGTTAATAGAATAGAGAAAGAATAGGGAGTCTGTTGGGAGAAATAAATGAAAAAGCGATTCCTAAAATAAGAAATGAATTTTTTAATAATATTTTAGAATAAAATTTAGGTAAACTGGTGGGGATGCTCTAATATTATTAGGTAAATGTTAATCCCTATTCATTGTTTAACATTGAAAAATATATAAAAGTGGCTTAAAAATATAAGAAAAAATATTTAAAATATATATTAATTTCAATAAAAGTGTATTGAAATTAATAAAAAATATATTATATTTTACAAATATTTTATCTTTTACTTGTGTCTTAAGGACATTTGTTAGTAAGACTCATATTATTATTATTATCTTCTCACATTTTTTTTTGTCTTACATTTTCTGCTTTGCTTTTGTAAAATTTTTATTTGTTTTTAGTATTACTGTGGTAAAAAGTTTTGAATGAATTAAAAACACATAAATGTAAAAAAATAAAATAAAATAAAAGACTGGGCTCTAATCTATGGGTATTCTCAGAATCCGTAAAATTCATTACGAGTCTTATTTTAATAATTTGAATAATTTATTTTGTATCATTTATATAAAAAATAAATCAATAGGATTGTTAATATATATCAGTAGTTGTAACCAGATGTAAAGTTAGTGCCAGATGTAAAGTTAGCTTTGAATCATTAGCTTTGTATCATTATGTTTGTAGCCTTTGTATCATTATGTTTGTAGCCTTTCGGTGCTCCATTAGCTTCTCTACTCTCTATAAAGAGAGCTCATTTCTCTTTGTAATATATCACAGAACATACATCAATATACAGCACTCTGTTGTTCATTCAGTCTCTCTCTCTTCTCTCTATAAATCTTACATGGTATCAGAGCCCAGTAATACAATTCTGGCATTTTTCAATTTTGGTGTTTAGTCCTGTACACAGTGGAACTACACTTTTATTTTTTTCACTTTGGTGTTTAGTCCCGTAACTACACCAAACAGCTCGGAATCTCCTTACGATTCCAACGGCACCAAGCCCGTCACCAGAAACACTGCCACGCGCCTCCACGCGCCGCTCTTTTGCTCGGCGCGTCGCTGATTCCGTTGCCACGCTCACACGCGCCTTCACGCGCCTTCCACTCAGCTGGTTCGTGCGCCGCGCATGCTACCGTGCACCCGCGTGCGCCATTCGTCTACCGTGAGCCTCGCGTGCGCCGTTCCGCTATTGTGCACCCGCGTGCGCCGTTCTGCTACTGTGCGCTGCACGCCCTTCCTGCTAACGTGCGCCGTACGCTCTTCCTGCTAACGTGCGCCGTTGACATCATTTTTCCTCCTGCTGACATCATCACTGCACAACCCACATTTCCTAGCTAATTTCGACCTTCCGGACTCATTGGTACACTCTGTTTTACCTAATTTTGCTCCTATAGGTCTATTCCTATCAATTTAACTATACTCAACTCTTATAATGGATCGTCCTGATGCCTCCCATCCCATTTCCGTTATTTTAAATGGTTCCAACTATGTCCTATGGGCCCAAGCCATGTCTTCCTTCCTCAAAGGAAAGAAGCTCTGGCGCATTATTACCGGGGATGTGACTCAACCCATAAAAGACACTGCTGAAACCACTGCTACTACTGCTACTCTACATATGAAGACCGACTTGAGGAATGGGACAGCAAGAATTACCAAATCATTACCTGGTTTCGCAATACTTCTGTTACCTTTATCAGCCTCCAATTTGGACGCTTTCAGCTTGACTCTGTCACTACCCCTGCAAAGGACATCTGGGATTTTTTGAAAGACAGATACCAGACTACGGGTTTAGCTCATCAATATCAACTTCAGAGCCAACTTCACCGCATGCGCCAAGAATCCAATCAGTCCATTAATGACTTTCTGTCTCAAATGTACTCTGTTTGGGATCAGCTTGCTCTTTCCGAACCGCCTTGGCCTCACCGAGAAGATGCTATTTTATTCACTGCCTATTGTAATCAGCAACGATTGGTGCACTTTCTCATGGCTCTCACTTCCTCTTTTGAGCCCGTCCGTGCCTCTCTGCTTCATCGCCATCCCTTGCCCACTTTGGAACAAGCTATTTCTGAGCTGCTATCAGAGGAGACTCGTCTTGGTACTCTCCAAACTCATCTTGTGGACTCTGTTCTTGCCACTCCTCCGTACCGGCCGCCCCAGCGGCCCACTGACTGCCTCTATTGTCACAATCGGGGCCTCCCTTCCACACATCTCCTGATCAATTGCCCTGTCAGAACCTGCCAACACTGCAACAAACTCAGTCCTGGTCATCTACAGCAGGATTGTTTTCGCAATCCATCTCGCTCATCCTCCAACAGCCACTCTTCTCGCGGTGGTTCTTTCCGGGAGAACTTTCATCGTTCCGGGAATCGATCTCATTCCGGGAATCAGTCTCATCACACTGCTGCTGCTGCCTCTGAGGGTTTTTCTGAGTCTCCTGCTCCGTCTACCCCTCTCTTTTCTCCAACGGATGTCGAGGCCATGTTCAAACGCCTTCTCTCCCCCTCCGGTACACCTCCTCCTACTGCTTTGTCTGTGACTCCAGGTAACTCTTCTTGGTATTTTGACTCTGCCTGTTGTAATCATATGACCTCCAGTTCTACTATATTTTCTTCTATCTCTTCATCTTCTCATATTCCCTCCATTCAAACTGCTGATGGTTCTCTCATGACTGTTCGTCACATCGGTACTGTCTCCACGTCTTCTTTATCTTTACCCCAAGTTTATCATATCCCTGCTCTCACTTTAAACCTTATTTATATTGGTCAATTATGTGAACTTGGTCTAACTTTCACATTTTCTTCTACTCATTGTTTGGTGCAGGACCCTCAGACGGGGCAGACTATTGGGATCGGCCGTAAGCACGGACGTCTCTATGAGCTCATCCACCTTCATGTTCCTGACTCTCCTCAGCTCGCTGCTCCTGCTTCTGTTTCCTCATTATCTCCTTTTTATCTTTGGCATTGTCGGTTAGGACATATTTCTGTTAATCGCTTAAAGTCTTTGGTTTCTAGTGGTCAATTGGGTCATGTACATCCAGAGACTTTTGATTGTATTCCCTGTCAACTTGCCAAGCAACCTGCTTTATCATTCAATAAAAGTACTTCTGTTTCCCATGCACCTTTTGATCTTATACATTCGGATATTTGGGGCCCCTCCCCTACTACTACTATGGGGGGATCTCGTTATTTTGTTATTTTTATTGATGACTTTTCCCGTTTTACTTGGATTTTTCTCATGAAAACTCGGTCTGAACTTAAACACATTTATTATCGCTTTGCTCAAATGGTCCACACCCAGTTTTCCACAACCATCAAACTTTTTCGCTCTGACAATGCTATGGAATATCGGGATTCAGATTTCATTTCTTTTCTTCAGAGTCATGGTACACTGCCTCATCGTTCCTGTGCCGGCACGTCCCAGCAAAATGGCCGTGCTGAACGGAAACATAGGCATATTCTTGACACTACTCGCGCTCTCCTTCTCTCCTCTTCTTGTCCTGAAAACTTTTGGGGGGAAGCTGCCCTCACTGCTGTCTATACTATCAATTGTGCTCCTACCCCTATCATCCATAATCAAACTCCCTTTGAACGTCTGCATGGTACTGCCCCTCCATACACTAATCTTCGAGTTTTTGGCTCTGCCTGCTTTGTTCTGCTTCAATCCCATGAACACACCAAGCTTGAACCTCGTTCTCGTCTTTGTTGCTTTCTTGGGTATGGAATTGAACACAAAGGCTTTCGCTGCTGGGACCCTCTCTCTAAACGACTTCGTATCTCCCGCCATGTCGTTTTCTGGGAGCACAAAATGTTTTCCTCCCTATCCTCCTTTCACTTACCCACACCTTCCACTACTAATGTACTGTTTACTAATCCTTCCATAGATCTTTCTGATGAATTTGATACAGGTTCCTCCTTCATCGAGACGCCCTTGCTCACTCCTGATCCCGTTCAGACTGCTCTCCCTGAAGGTCCACCTCTCACTGTACCACCTTCTTCTACTCCAGTTCTTCCTCCCACTGATCCTCCTACGGATCGACCACGCCGGGTAACTCAACCTCCTCTCCATCTTCGTGATTATATTGTTGGGTCTGCTGCATTTTCTACTTATGAACCTACCTCCTATCGTGAGGCTTGTACTAATCCTCTTTGGCAGCAAGCTATGACTGATGAGCTCCAGGCTTTGGACAAAACTCATACTTGGGATCTTGTTGATCTTCCTCCTGACAAAACCGCGATTGGCTGCAAATGGGTTTACAAAATCAAGACTCATTCTGATGGCTCTATTGAGCGCTACAAAGCTCGTCTTGTTGCCAAAGGCTTCAACCAGGAATATGGCATTGATTATGAGGAGACATTCTCTCCTGTTGCTCGGCTTACCTCTGTTCGCAGTTTACTTGCTGTTGCTGCTGCTCGTCACTGGGAGCTCTTTCAGATGGATGTCAAAAATGCTTTCCTCAATGGTAATCTTCTTGAGGAGGTTTACATGCAACCTCCACCTGGGTCCACTTTTCCACCTCATAAGGTTTGCAAACTCCAGCGTGCTCTTTACGGCCTCAAACAAGCACCCCGAGCTTGGTTTGCTAAGTTCAGTTCTACCATTCATGACTTCGGGTTCACTTCTAGCTCCTATGACTCTGCTCTGTTTATCCGGACTACTTCTCATGGTACCACTCTTCTCCTTCTATATGTGGATGATATGATTATCACTGGTAATGATGCAGCTGGTATTCTCCACCTCAAACGGTTTCTTCACCGTCAGTTTGAAATGAAGGACCTTGGTACTCTTAACTACTTCCTCGGCCTTGAGGTCTCTCATGATTCTACTGGTTCCTATTTGTCACAGGCCAAATATGCATCCGATCTTCTGGCGCGTGCTGGTCTTACCGATTGCAAAACTACCTCTACTCCAGTTGATCCTCAGATTCGTCTCACTCCTCTCGATGGGGATCTCCTCTCGGATGCTACTCTTTATCGCCAGCTCGTCGGTAGTCTTGTCTATCTCACGGTGACTCGTCCTGACATTGCATATGCTGTTCACATTGTTAGTCAGTACATGTCGGCTCCTCGCACTCCTCACTATACTGCTCTACTCCACATACTTCGATATCTTAAAGGCACTTTGTTCCATGGCCTTCACTACTCGGCTTCCTCATCTCTTGACCTGCGTGCCTTTTCTGATGCTGATTGGGCTGGGGATCCTACGGATCGACGCTCCACTACGGGATTCTGTTTCTTCTTAGGGGATTCTCTTCTTACTTGGCGTAACAAGAAACAATCCCTTACTGCCCGTTCTAGCACCGAAGCTGAATACCGAGCTCTTGCTGATACTACTCAGGAACTTCTCTAGCTTCGCTGGCTCCTCACTGATATGAGTGTTTCCTCTTCTGGTGCTACCTTTCTTTATTGTGACAATCAGAGTGCCATTCAGATTGCTTACAATGATGTTTTTCATGATCGCACCAAACATATTGAGATTGATTGTCATTTCATTCGACAGCATGTTACACGTGGTACAGTTCATCTTCTTCCTATTGCTTCCGCCGATCAACCTGCTGATATTTTCACCAAGGCTCATCCTCCTGGGCGCTTCCGTGATCTTGTTTCCAAACTCAACTTGGTCGATGCTTACCCTCCTTGAGTTTGCGGGGGGCTGTTAATATATATCAGTAGTTGTAACCAGATGTAAAGTTAGTGCCAGATGTAAAGTTAGCTTTGAACCATTAGCTTTGTATCATTATGTTTGTAGCCTTTCGGTGCTCCATTAGCTTCTCTACTCTCTATAAAGAGAGCTCATTTCTCTTTGTAATATATCACAGAACATACATCAATATACAGCACTCTGTTGTTCATTCAGTCTTTCTCTCTTCTCTCTATAAATCTTACAAGGATAATTATAATCTATTCAATTTATTACATTTATCTTTATAAAAATGACAAAAACATGTTTTTAAAAATAATCCATCTCTTTCTTTAGTGACAAATATAAATTATAATTATCTGATTGATTAAATTTTTTTAAAAAAAATTTATTTTTATAAATGATATATACAAAAAAAAAAAAAAATCGATAAAACCAAATTCCACAACTCGAAGTATCAAAATGCAAAAATAAAAGCTATGCGATGACGCACTCTTTCCTTGGATTAGAAGTTCCAAAGGTAAGTCGTTACGTAGACAGACCACATGGGCCCAAATGCATCATGAACAAAATATAAATAGATAATTCTAAAAATATACTGGTTTTTCTGGTTGAAAATCTAAAATTTAAAATAGCGTTAGCGAATTACATAGGTTCAAATATAAATAGATAATTCTAAAAATATATTGGTTTTTCTGGTTGAAAATCTAAAATTTAAAATAGCGTTAGCGAATTACATAGGTTCAGCTTGTCTCATGTTTAGATTAAGAGGTTATTTGAGATGTTTTAAATAAGTATATTTTTTGATTTTTTAGACTAAAAAATTGAGGAGAAAAATATGGTTGTTTGGGTTAATTTTTTGACTTTTTATGAAAAAAATATATATTAAAAAATTGTATAAATTAGTGTATAGGGGAAAATTAAGATTGGGAGTTGTGTAGCCGTACTTTTTGAATTTTTGAATAACTTTTTGACTTTTTAACTTTTTGGGCACATGCCAAACTTGGCCTAAGATTGGATTGTCTAGTCCAGCCCAGGGGCTCATTTTTTGATCTCGTTTCAATAATCCAAACCGTTTAATATGTAGAATTCATCGAGTACTATATCTTTTTAAAAAATCATGGTGATTGGATAGCGATAACTATTTGATCGGATCAGAATTCTGTCAATCGTTTTTTTTTCACCTTTCATTTTTTTTAAAAAAATTGATCCGATCAAATAGCTATTGATATCTGATTAACGTGATTTTTTACAGAAATATAATACTCGACGGGTTCTACGGATTAATGGTTCGGATTATTGAAAAGGAATCAAAAAATGAACCCATGGACCGAACTGGCTGATCCAGTCTTGATCTTAACATGAAACAAGCTGAACCCAATTATAAATGATTAATTATTAGACACCATCATCATTTTCAATACTAAATTTAGATCAATATTTTTCTAAGCATGCCTTTTCTTTTTCTTTTTTTCTTTCTTTCATAAGGTTATTTTATTGCGGCGTATGAAGTTTTTGAGAAAGATAAATTGATCTTAAAATATTCCTATTAATGTGGCAATTTTTTGTGTGACAATCAATCTTTTTTTCTATACTAGAAATAATAATATTATGAAGGCCACATTTTATAGTCATATTTTATTTATCATCTCATATTGTATCATATAATGATGTTAGGTGAGGAAAAAATATAAAATTATCATAATATTATTAAATTCAGAAATAATAATGAACTTTTTCTCAGTAAATTACACTAATTTCTCATTAAGTATGAAAAATATAAAGAGTTTGAACTTTTCACCTAATTAAATTTACTTGTCTTTTTATAATAAATAAATATTAACAATGTTAATTTGAATGTTAAATTACTTTTTGGTCCTTGCATTTTTATTTATCAAATGAAAATCAATTAAAAAAATTAATCTTCCTAAAACAATTGTTAAGAATAAATAATTTATTTATTTCATCAGTTAAATCTATCTTTTTTTATAATTTTTTTAAAACTTATTAGTATAAGAAAAATAAAATAAAATAAAATAAAATAACAATTTAATTTAACATCCTTGTAATAAAATGGGGTAAAATGTTGAAATTGTGAAATGCAATTTAATTTCTTCAAGCTTTAGAATTACGCCAGTGCATTTTGTCATTTTTTTTAATGTAAATTACACTGACCTTTTTTGGAATTTTAAAAAAATTCAATTAATTGTACATTTTAAATATAATTACACTAACTTCTTTAAATAATTGACATAACAACTAGATAATTTTTCATCAATAATTTATTAATTATGTATCAAAAAATAAATATTGTTATATATTTTAAATTATAATTATAATTATAATTTATTTATTTTAGTGTCTATTTATAATTTATATTAATTTTAGTGATTTCAATCATATTAAAAAAATTAATTTAATTATGTCAAAAATTATGAGATTAATTATATATATTTTTAAAGTGTGTAATTTATTATTATGTTTTTTAATGTGACGTAGCATGATTTGATTGGTTGTACAACGTGGCAACTACGGGTAAACGCAGCACAGCATTCGTAGGTGACATTTTTGCTTAGAATAATATTAGTAATGATAGAGATGCACATAAAACACAATCTCATAATTTCTAAAATAATTTGAACAATTTATATTATTATCAAATATAATTCTTAAAAAAATTTAAATATATTAATGATTAATACATTAATAAGAATCGTAGAGGTCCTCTTTTATGGAGTTCCAAATATCTTCTGAATAATGCTAGATATCTATAATTTTTATCAATTTTTTTTATTAAATATCTCACATAAATATAAGATCTACATAGAACTTCTATAATAGGAGTCTCATACATATACGAAACATTTAATAAAACTTTTAGAATTTTAAATTTTTTTTTTTTTTTTTGCTTAAGCATGAAGAAGGCAATGAAAAAGTAGTCAATTAAAACATATATATCTTTCAATTTGCCATTTTTCTGTGTCAATTTCTCTTCGAAGCCCCAGAAGTTTCTAGAATCACCACTTGATTTTACGTAAATACCCCTGGCATTCCCAGACTCACATCGTGGACGGATCGACCCGTCCAAAGCGAGTTATGCTCCGGCCAAAATTTACCCATCCAAATATTTAATAGTTCTAAGTATAAATAATATTATAAAAAAATACTACACACTCCTGAATGAATTATCAAATATTTACATGGGTGTGGAACTCATTTAAATTTAATGTAATGTTAATTCTATATTCATGTTAGTATTGAGTAAAATATTTGATAATTTAGTTAGAATTTCTAGCATTACTCAGTATTTAAACAATCAAAATTGTTTGACATTTTGAAAAAAATATTGTTAGTTTCATACTTTTAATATAATTACAGTAACCTCTTTTTAAGTATGACTAAAGCGACTAAATCTAATGTAAATAATGGTAGCCAGTCAAATAAATAAAGATAAACACACATTTTAATTGAAAATAAATGAATTATTTTCCCATTTATAAGATTCACAAATTATTTCAAAAAAATTACCAAACTATTATGTGAATTGAAATTTAAAGGGCGACTAGTGTAATTGTATCAAAAGTGTGTGACTAATTGATTTTTTTCTAAATTTCAAAAGAAGTGAATGTAATTTATTCTAAAAATAATTAGCAAATTTAATTATTACACATAAAACTCATTAGGACAAAGTGACAATGATATATAATTATGAGTGATAATTTAAAATGAAATCATCATAAAGGAATTTATTATTTTATAAGAAATTCCCGTCCTAAATTTTGTTTATAATATTATCTTCTTCTTCTTTTTTTTCTTTTTTTTTTTTTTTTTTTTTTTTTGTGTAAAGGTGGGGAGAGAGGAGAAAGAATTAAGTATTTAATAATTTGAGAATCTACAGAAAGAATGAATTAATCATGTATAGGCTCTTATGATTATGTTTCATTTATAATTAATAAAATCAAAATCTTTTAATTCATAAAGGAGTAAATATGAATTTTGTGGAGGTGTTGAATTGATATTTAAATCAACCAAGTTTATATTAAGCAATCCCATATTTAAAAATTAATTAATAATTTAAAATTTTAACTAAAAGTAAACTTATAAAATTTTGGAGTCATAATCAATGTACATGTCACGACCCAAACCCGGCCCTATGGGTTTAGCACCGTAACCGGCCAGTAATCCGTGATTACCGAAGGCCTGCTTAACAGTAATACAGTATAACAGAGTTCAGGGCCTGGCGGAAGCCAATACAGTAAATAACTAGTGTCCATTGAGCTGTGAAAATCTGTATGCTAAAAAACATTTTTCATGCATTCATACAGTTCAAAACAGTACGGTCTGTACAATCATACACAAACGTTTAGTACGGGGACTTAATCCCTCGATAACAGTACAGTAAACATTCAGTCTATACAATCCGTTCGGTCAATACAAAACAGTGAGACAGTACAAAAAGGGGAAGTACTAAAACACCCCTAAGCCTTAGCATAACAGGCTCGGAACCTCGCAGTGAGGCACGCAGGCTGGCTTGACAAAACTGGGGACCAACCCACGTTCCTAGCTCTGGTCTGGCTGCTGAGAACCTACATATATATATAAACAGTGAGCTAAAGCCCAGTGAATAACATAAAGCGTAAAGAGGTTAGAATGAATGTCCTTACAGTAATGAAAACAGTTCATTTCAATCAGTATTACAGTTGTTCAGTACAATAAACAATCATATGTGGTACATCCATTAGCATAACAGTAACAGTAGGTCAAAAGACCGAGCAGTAATGATGGCCAGTCATTCAGTAAACAGTATGGTTCCACAAGGGGACCGACAGAGATCTCTGTAACAGTACAGTCAGTAACAGTAGGTGCTAAGGATGCCACAATACAGTTCAGAAATAAAGGACGTACATTCATTCAGTAAATAATTCCAGTTCAGTAAACAGTTCAGTTCAGTATTCAAAAGATAGTCATTTTGAACATATCTTTACACAATTGTTACTCACAGAGATTGGGCTAGTAGCAGCTAGAGCGCGTCCCCGAGAGCCAACCCTAAACAGTTAACAAATAGAACACACACTAAGTTTCACAGTCGAGAAGGATGGTAATTGAATCCCTAAATTTCCTCGGTGTGGTTCTATGTCTAAATCCTCATTAAGATGTCTTAAACTAGGCCTAAGAATGCCGAGGATGAAATGAGGATGCAAAAATACAGTTGGAAGGCATTTTTCAAAAGTTGCTGAAAATAGGCTCTTCGCTCGAGCGAGCCTTCCTTCGCTCGAGCGAGCTTCCAAAATCAAAGGCTTCGCTCGAGCGAACAATCCTTCGCTCGAGCGGTCTGATGAACAGTAAAAGTACTGGTTGCTCGATTTTTACGCGCGATACCACGCTCGATGCTCGCTCGAGCGGAGCCCTGAATAAAGGTGCTCGCTCGAGCGAGGAATCCTTCGCTCGAGCGAAGAAGCCAAATCTGGAATTTCCAGATTTGCCTTCCAAGCTCGAACCAAGCATTCACAACTCGATTCTCAACCTCTTAGGCCCAAATTCTGGAAAATACATCCCAAAACAATGTATAACAAGTTTCAAAAGCTAATTTGTACATGCAAGGGCCAAGAGTTGGTCAATTAAAGCCATGTTTCAAACCCATTTCAAGAACAAATTTCAAAACATGCAATGCATGAGTTTTAACCCAATTTCAAGCTTCAATTCTTGTCCAAATGGACTCACTTCTTCAAGAACATGATGAAAACATGGACTTTAATAT
This sequence comes from Camellia japonica, assembly GCA_030407325.1. Taxonomy (NCBI): domain Eukaryota; kingdom Viridiplantae; phylum Streptophyta; class Magnoliopsida; order Ericales; family Theaceae; genus Camellia; species Camellia japonica. The sequence continues at coordinate 19,374,958 of JAPPVO010000007.1, forward strand.
AAACATGAACATGCATGTACAATCCATCATGAATTCATCTCAAGATGCATCAATATAAACATGCATGTATGAATTAAGCTCTATTTCAACATATATGAACTAATTCAAGACTTAAACCCTACAATTTACTTGATTCATGCAAGACAACCTTAAATGCAACAATGAGGGATTGATTTACCTTGTCTAAGTCTTGTAATCAAAGTGTGGGAGTTAAATGAGTACTCTACACTTCACTTCTCAAGCAATTTCTTCAAGGTTTCAAGCTAAAACAACAAAAACAAGTCCTTCTCTCTCAACTCTCTTCTTGGTCGGTTGGAGTGTGAGGAAGAGGCTGATGAAATGTTTTTGACTAAGTGTGTAATAGGCTCAAGTAGTAAGAATGGACAAAGCCTACTCAATGGCAAAAGTGTAATTTCGGCAAACTCTTTAATTGGCTTAAGTTAATCTAATTTAATCATTCCTAATCCATTTTCAGATAAATATACCATAAAATCAGATAAATTCTACTGATCATGGAACATTAAACGGTTTTCAGTTCGGCGCCGATAAGGCCTTCAATTAGCAGTTTAAACACATAAACACAGACAGATAATCGATAAATCAAACAGATGCAATATGCAATTAATAGATAAACTTATTCAATTTCAGTTTCGTTTCAATCAGTTTATTCAGTACTTCAGTTAATTCGATCATCAGTCATTATCAATTCAATTTAGCAGTAATCAGTACATAATTCAGTGGTTATTCGGTAATCAGTACGAGGGTTGTTACAGTCTCCCTCCTTATAAGGAGTTTAGTCCTCTAAACTCGAGTTACCTTCATTTGGAAGAAAACAGGGTTCAGTGGGAACAAATCAGGATATCTTTTCGCCATGTCATCTTCCCTTTCCCAAGTGGCATACACACCACCATGATTCTGCCAGTCAACTTTCACTAGGGATTCTTGTTTCTCAGTTTCTTGATCCGTCGGTTACAATCTGTATAGGCCGTTCCTCGTAAGTGTAGTCATCACTCAACACGATACGGGTAGGCTCAATCACATGAAACGGATCTCGAAGTAGTCTCTCAACATCGAAATGTGGAAGACGTTATGCATATGCTCCATTTCAGGAGGAAGTGCAACTTGATACGCCACCGGATTGATTTTCTCAATCACCTCATACGGTCCGACATACCGCGGCGCTAACTTGCCTTTGACTCCAAAACGAGTCTGGCCTTTCATTGGTGTCACTTTCACAAAAACGTGATCACCCACTTCATACTCTCTATCCCGTCTTCTAACATCCGCATAACTTTTCTGTCTACTCTGTGCGGTTTTCAGTCTCTGTTGTATCAGTTTGATCTTTTCAGTCGTCTCATATACAATCTCGGGCCCAAGCAAAGGCCCATCTCCAACTTCTGCCCAGCAAATTGGAGATCTACACTTTCTGCCATACAATGCCTCGAAAGGCGCCATACCAATACTCGAATGGTAGCTGTTGTTGTAGGCGAATTCAGCCAACGGCAAATGACTTTCCCAGTTTCCTTGGAAATCAAGGACACACATTCTCAGTAGATCCTCTAAAGTTTGGATGGTCCTTTCTGACTGTCCATCCGTCTGAGGATGATAGGCGCTACTCAGCCTCAATTCAGTACCCAATGCAGTCTGTAGGCTTTGCCAGAACCTCGATGTAAACTTCGAATCCCTGTCAGAAACAATAGACACAGGCACTCCGTGCATCTAACAATTTCATCAATATAGATAACAGCCATTTATCCGCATTATAGATTGTCTTGACAGGTAAGAAGTGAGCAGATTTGGTCAGTCTATCAACAATAACCCAAATAGAATCCATACCTTTCCTGGAGCGAGGTAACCCAACGATAAAATCCATCGTGATATGCTCCCATTTCCACTCTGGTATGGGTAAGGGTTGCAGTAATCCGGCAGGTCGTTGATGTTCAGCTTTGACTTGTTGGCAATGAAGACACTTAGACACAAAGTCGGCAATTTCTTTCTTCATTCCCGGCCACCAAAAATTCTGTTTCAGATCTTGGTACATTTTCGTATTCCCCGGGTGAATAGAAAACTTCGAACTGTGGCCTTCTTGGAGAACTCTTCTTTTCAATTCAGTGTCATTTGGTACACACAGTCTATCTTGAAATTTCAGTACATTGTTGTCAAATTTGAACCCCGGTCTCGGTTTAGAATCTTTTCTTCGATGATTCTTCAAGTAATCATCCAGTTGCTGTTTCTCTTAATTCTTCAATCAATGCTGGTTGAGCAGTAATGGCAGCTAAGGTTCCACCTTGTTCTTCAACAATTTCAATTCAGACTTTTCAAGGTCACAAAGCAACTCTTCTGCCCAGTCAGCAAACAGGCTATGTTCCCAATCGATTTTCGGCTCAAAGCATCGGCAACGGTATTGGCTTTTCCCGGATGGTACAGAATCTGTAGGTCATAATCTTTGATCATTCAAGCCATCTCCGCTGTCTCATATTCAGTTCTTTCTGTGTGAAGAAAGTACTTCAACTCTTGTGGTCGGTATACTTCACATGTTGCCCCATACAAATAGTGACGCCAAATTTTCAATGCAAAAACCACTGCAGCAAGTTCAAGATCATGGGTTGGGTAATTCTTTTCATGCGGTCTCAACTGTCGGGAAGCATAAGCAATAACTCTCCCATTCTGCATTAAAACACATCCCAAACCCTTATGAGAAGCATCACTAAAAACAGTGTAACCATCTGTACCTGAAGGTAGAGTCAAACGGTGCAGTCACAAGTCGAGTTTTCAATTCTTGGAATGCTGATTCCCTCTGGTCAGTCCAGTCAAATGATGTCCCCTTCTGTTAACTGAGTCAGTGGTAAGGCAATTTGGAGAAATCTTTGACAATCTTCTGTAATATCCAGCCAATCCCAAAAAGCTTCGGACTTCGGTTACATTCGTTGGTCTAGGCCGTTTTCTTTTGTCTAGGCCAGTTCACTACGGCTTCAATTTTCTGTGGATCAACAGAAATTCCATCTTTGCTAATAACATGCCCCAAAAACATCACATGATCAAGCCAAAATTCACATTTAGACAGTTTAGCATACAGTTTCTGTTCTCTTAAGGTCTGCAGGGCGAGTCTTAGATGGTGTTCATGTTCTTCAACAGTCTTAGAATAAATCAGTATGTCATCAATAAAGACCACAACGAAATCATCAAGGTATGGTTTAAAAATTCTGTTCATAAGGTCCATAAATGCAGCAGGGGCATTCGTGACTCCGAACGGCATAACTAAAAATTCATAATGGCCATACCTCGTTCTAAAAGCAGTCTTATCAATATCTCCCGGTTTAACCTTCAGTTGATGGTACCCCGATCTAAGATCAATCTTGGAAAACACTTGTGCACCCTGTAACTGGTCAAATAAATCATCAATACGCGGTAATGGATATTATTCTTTACAGTTACCTTGTTCAATTCACGGTAATCAATGCACAGTCTCAGTGAGCCATCTTTCTTCTTCACAAACAAAACAGGTGCACCCCACGGTGAAGTACTGGGTCTGATAAACTTCTTGTCTAACATTCCTGCAATTGCACTTTCAATTCCTTCAGTTCAGTTGGAGCCATTCTGTAAGGAGCTTTCGATATCGGCTGTGTACCCGGAACTACATCAACGGTAAATTCAATCCCTGTCAATCAAATCCCCTGGCAAATCATCTGGAAATACATCTGGGAATTCTCTGACTATAGGAATACAATTCACATCAGTTTTAACACTATCATCAGTAGACACAGTCAGTACAGAACACAGATATCCTTTACACCCCTTTCTAATAGTCTAACAGCTTTTACAGAAGAAATCAGATACGGTGGGGGGTACTACTCCAATCCCATTAAACACAAATTCCGGTAAGCCCGGTGGACGGAAAACAACTTGCTTGGTACAATCGATAGTAGCATGATATTTTTGTAACCAATCCATCCCCAATATTACATCAAAATGATCGATATTCAATGGCAGTAAATCAATAAACAGATGCATATCCCCAACAATAATCTCACAAGCAGGATACATATATGCACATGTCATGGATCCCCCAACAGGTGATGATACAGCTAGCAGATAGTTCATGGGTTCTAAGGGTCTATTCAATTTATGCGAAAAAGCATACGATACATACGAATGTGTAGACCCCGAATCAATCAACACATATGCATTTTGAGCACAGATAGAGAGGATACCTGACACGACAGTCTCAGTGTTTTGCACGTCTCCCGGTACTAGGGCAAACACTCGGCCCTGCCTCATAGGCTCTTTCCCGGTAGCTTTGGGGTTAGGCTTCGGTGCTACATTTGATGCTGGCGCTTGGGCAGCTTTACTACTGGATTGCGGGGCAGAGGGACAATCTTTAATTCTGTGGCCCACCTTGCCACACCTGAAACAAGCTCCAGAAATCTGATAGCAAACCCCCTTGTGCTTGTTGCCACATATGGAGCAGGGTGGAGTAAATCCACTCCCTTGGCTGGGGCTAGTTGTCGACCCAGTATTCTGTTTCTTGTTTGCTGGGTTATGCTTGCCTTTCTTGAACTTGAACCCATGCCTTTTACCATGCCATTCAGTTGTTGGTGTTTCAGTTTTCAGTGCTTCAATATTTGATTCGGCCATCAAGGCCCTGTCAAGAACACCCACATAAGTTGGCAATTTCAACATGTTGACTCGGTCAAGGATAGCAACATTCAGGCCACCTTCAAATCTCCTGGCCTTCTTGTATTCAGTATCCACCATATGTGGTGCATACCGAGCAAGTCCGGTAAACTTTGTTTCATACTCAGCAACTGACATCGTGCCCTGCTTTAACTGTTCAAATTCAGTGACCTTCCTGTCCCTAACACACTGAGGGAAGTACTTTTCGAAGAAGGCTACTTTAAACTGAGCCCAAGTCATAACTGCATTATCATCGCGGGTCAACATCCACCACCTTCTTGCTTCTTCTTGAAGGGTGAAGGTTGCTAACAGTACTTTGTTGGCTTCGGAACACGGAAACACTTCAAACAATTTTTCTGTTTCAAGCACCCAAGCTTCAGCCTTCAATGGTTCAAGGCCTCCCTGAAAGGATGGCGGTTTTAGCTTGCTGAATTTCTGGGTAAGAGCAATAATATCCCCCTCATTTGCATTCACATTTTGCACATTCTGTTCCGGTTGCAGGAGGAGGAGAGGGGGGGGGCTGTTGTTTGTTGTTGATCTAGTCTTTCAATTATCAGTCCCATCATTAGTTCAAGTCTGGCCATTCTAGCCTCAGATGATTCAGGTTCATTAGCAGCATTTGCATTATCCATTTTTCTATAAACAGTTATAACAGTTTCAATCATAAGCAGTTATAACAGTTTCGTCAAAGCGGTTTAACATTTTAACACTTAATCAGTCAGTCATAAGCACACCTTTTCAAATTCATGAGATGCCCTAATTACTTTTCTAGGACACCCTATAGCTCATTTGGACACGTGTGTGCGGTATAACTCGTGGTTAAGTATCGCTCTGATACCACTCTGTCACGACCCAAACCCGGCCCTATGGGTTTAGCACCGTAACCGGCCAGTAATCCGTGATTACCGAAGGCCTGCTTAACAGTAATACAGTATAACAGAGTTCAGGGCCTGGCGGAAGCCAATACAGTAAATAACTAGTGTCCATTGAGCTGTGAAAATCTGTATGCCAAAAACATTTTTCATGCATTCATACAGTTCAAAACAGTACGGTCTGTACAATCATACACAAACGTTAGTACGGGGACTTAATCCCTCGATAACAGTACAGTAAACATTCAGTCTATACAATCCGTTGGTCAATACAAAACAGTGAGACAGTACAAAAAGGGAAGTACTAAAACACCCCTAAGCCTTAGCATAACAGGCTCGGAACCTCGCAGTGAGGCACCAGGCTGGCTTGACAAAACTGGGGACCAACCCACGCTCCTAGCTCTGGTCTGGCTGCTGAGAACCTACATATATATATAAACAGTGAGCTAAAGCCCAGTGAATAACATAAAGCGTAAAGAGGTTAGAATGAATGTCCTTACAGTAATGAAAACAGTTCATTTCAATCAGTATTACAGTTGTTCAGTACAATAAACAATCATATGTGGTACATCCATTAGCATAACAGTAACAGTAGGTCAAAAGACCGACAGTAATGATGGCCAGTCATTCAGTAAACAGTATGGTTCCACAAGGGACCGACAGAGATCTCTGTAACAGTACAGTCAGTAACAGTAGGTGCTAAGGATGCCACAATACAGTTCAGAAATAAAGGACTACATTCATTCAGTAAATAATTCCAGTTCAGTAAACAGTTCAGTTCAGTATTCAAAAGATAGTCATTTTGAACATATCTTTACACAATTGTTACTCACAGAGATTGGGCTAGTAGCAGCTAGAGCGCGTCCCCGAGAGCCAACCCTAAACAGTTAACAAATAGAACACACACTAAGTTTCACAGTCGAGAAGGATGGTAATTGAATCCCTAAATTTCCTCGGTGTGGTTCTATGTCTAAATCCTCATTAAGATGTCTTAAACTAGGCCTAAGAATGCCTAGGATGAGATGAGGATGCAAAAATACAGTTGGAAGGCATTTTTCAAAAGTTGCTGAAAATAGGCGCTTCGCTCGAGCGAGCCTTCCTTCGCTCGAGCGAGCTTCCAAAATCAAAGGCTTCGCTCGAGCGAACAATCCTTCGCTCGAGCGGTCTGATGAACAGTAAAAGTACTGGTTGCTCGATTTTTACGCGCGATACCACGCTCGATGCTCGCTCGAGCGGAGCCCTGAATAAAGGTGCTCGCTCGAGCGAGGAATCCTTCGCTCGAGCGAAGAAGCCAAATCTGGAATTTCCAGATTTGCCTTCCAAGCTCGAACCAAGCATTCACAACTCGATTCTCAACCTCTTAGGCCCAAATTCTGGAAAATACATCCCAAAACAATGTATAACAAGTTTCAAAAGCTAATTTGTACATGCAAGGGCCAAGAGTTGGTCAATTAAAGCCATGTTTCAAACCCATTTCAAGAACAAATTTCAAAACATGCAATGCATGAGTTTTAACCCAATTCAAGCTTCAATTCTTGTCCAAATGGACTCACTTCTTCAAGAACATGATGAAAACATGGACTTTAATATAAACATGAACATGCATGTACAATCCATCATGAATTCATCTCAAGATGCATCAATATAAACATGCATGTATGAATTAAGCTTCTATTTCAACATATATGAACTAATTCAAGACTTAAACCCTACAATTTACTTGATTCATGCAAGACAACCTTAAATGCAACAATGAGGGATTGATTTACCTTGTCTAAGTCTTGTAATCAAAGTGTGGGAGTTAAATGAGTACTCTACACTTCACTTCTCAAGCAATTTCTTCAAGGTTTCAAGCTAAAACAACAAAAACAAGTCCTCTCTCTAACTCTCTTCTTGGTCGGTTGGAGTGTGAGGAAGAGGCTGATGAAATGTTTTTGACTAAGTGTGTAATAGGCTCAAGTAGTAAGAATGGACAAAGCCTACTCAATGGCAAAAGTGTAATTTCGGCAAACTCTTTAATTGGCTTAAGTTAATCTAATTTAATCATTCCTAATCCATTTTCAGATAAATATACCATAAAATCAGATAAATTCTACTGATCATGGAACATTAAACGGTTTTCAGTTCGGCCGCCGATAAGGCCTTCAATTAGCAGTTTAAACACATAAACACAGACAGATAATCGATAAATCAAACAGATGCAATATACAATTTAATAGATAAACTTATTCAATTTCAGTTTCGGTTTCAATCAGTTTATTCAGTACTTCAGTTAATTCGATCATCAGTCATTATCAATTCAATTTAGCAGTAATCAGTACATAATTCAGTGGTTATTCGGTAATCAGTACGAGGGTTGTTACAGTACACTTTTGAGACAATTAGATAGGTGCTAAGAAATTTAAAAATTTGTGACCACATGATTTTAAATTTGTCAAAACTATGAATACGAAGTAGTTTGGTTTTTATTACAAAATTTTAAGGAAATTTTGTGACATCAACACACTTTCAACTTTTACTTCATATAATAGTGTATATATTAGGCTATTTGGAAAATTAAAAATACGTCACCTCTTTTTTGGATTTATTTTTTATTGTTAGTGACTTTTTTTTTTTTCAAAATTAGATCAAATTTTTTTCCCAATCCGTCTTATATAGACGAATCTAAACAATAATTTAAAAAAAAATAAAAAAACCAATAAGCCAAAAAAATTCACTATTTTGGGTTTATTTTTATTCTTTTTGAAAATTTTAATATTCAATTTGTCTTGTTGGGTAGAATTTAAAAACTTTTTTTTAAATTTAAAAAAAATAACTAAACACAAAAATAAAAAATGTAAACCCCAAAAATCAGGAATAGATACATGTATTTATCGGGTCAAGTCAAGTTGGGGGTGGGTTTTGGGGCTCAAACACTTGAGGATATTTTGGGAATTACAAATATCTGGCAACTTCGCGGAAGCTAACCAGAAACTAATCTTTTATTAAAAGAATTTTTAACATGACTCTCTATATATATCCCAAGGTCAATAGAATGTAATTCTGTGTTTTCCTCTAATTTGTCTCTCATTCTCTCAAGTTTCCCTAAAAAAGAAAACAAAGAAAGGAAATCTCTCAAGAAAATGGATGCGTTCTCGTCGTTCTTCGAATCTCAATCGGCCTCTCGCAACAGCTGGACTTACGATTCTCTCAAGAACTTACGTCAGATCTCTCCGATCGTCCAAACTCATCTCAAACAGGTTTTGTTCTTTCTCTGTCTCTCTCTCTCCGCGTTTGGTTTGTGAGAAAATGAAGGAAAACAGAAGAGAGAACATCATTCTGGTTTAATTTTTGTTGATATGTTTGTGACAACGGAAAAAATTGCGTTGACCGAGTCAAATTTGTTGTGTTCTCGACGATTGAGTGGAACGTTAGGGTTTCGGTTCATGTTCTCAGGGATTTTGATCTCAGGGATTTTGATCTTTTGAATTATGCTTTCTTTTCGATTCGTGCGATTTTCGAGCAACAAAGCGGGAATCGAGTAATATTAGGGTTTCTGATCGATAATGTTTCGGAAATTTAAATTATGCAATTGAATTGGTTTGTCTATTGTATTGTATTGTTCCGAGTTGATCTACTTTATTGTGTCAGTTGGATTTATTTTGCCAGAATTTGAATCTGGTTCACTGGAAAACGAAGGAAAACAGAGGAGGATGTGAAATTGATGACTCTCACCTTTCTATGTATGCAGTTCATGATTCTGTGAAAATTAAAAAAAGAAAAATTGCCTTTGTTAGCCAAGTGGCTGTGTCCATCTTTTTCACCTGGAGTTTTAAGTCCTGATTGAGAGATAGAATAGAAGTGATCATCTTTATTCGTCTAATTGCAATATTCTTTTTATCTATATATTTACTAAGTTGTTGATTTATGCAGGTTTATCTCTCACTATGTTGTGCTCTGATTGCTTCGGCTGTTGGAGCTTATCTGCATATCCTGTGGAATATTGGAGGCCTCCTCACGACCTTAGGTTGCTTGGGAAGCATTGTTTGGCTACTCTCAACCCCTCCACATGAAGAGGTAGGCATCGCTTTCTTTTGTGTTTTTTTGCACTATTTGCTGTCATTTATTTGTTTTGCATACATGATTTTAATTTTTATCTTTTCTTGGTAAGCAGCAAAAGAGGGTTTCACTCTTGATGGCATCTGCACTCTTTGAAGGGGCTTCAATTGGTCCTCTGATCGAATTGGCTATTGAAATTGATCCAAGGTAAATGTTTGTTCTATCTACTCTTTTACTTCTTTAGTGGTAATTGTTTGTAATTATGTTTCTTTCTTTTGGTTTCATGGGTTGTGTATTTTTTTTGTATTTTATACTGTTTAGCTGTTGTTTGCATAGTTATAGCTCATGTGTCAATGAGAGTAACTTTTCTGCCTTTGTAGGCCTAAAATCTTATTTTTGTGGGTTTTCAAACTTTTAAAAATTTGTAGTGGGTTTTGTAATTTTCTGAATTTCTGTTTTTGTTATGTTGTACACAACTTGAGAAAATAAAGAGCCAAATAAATGGGCAAATTTCTATCCAGATTGAAACAAAGGAAGCGTGAATACTAGAATTTACTGTCAAAATTAGTTTTTAAAGTCTCATTCTGGTATTTGTATTAATGAAATTGCCTATTTGTCGTGATTCGTGATCGGCCAATGGAAATATTATTAACCTGAAATTTGTTGTTATTTGGTTTATAGTTGTGCAATTTTCTGTCACTAGAATGTTAACTTTTTGTCCATCTCCTTCATGACCTTATGAGGAGGATACAGCTCTTTTTCATTTATTAGTACAAGAACAGCATACCTTACGGATCTGTTTTTTGTTGTTTTCGGTTAAGTCAATGGATTTGTTGCATTTACATTCTTTATATTTCTATTTCCCTTGCTTTGAGACTAGTAATTTCCTTTTTTGGTTGCTTGATGGTTGTCATTTTCTGAAACACTACCTTAACACAAATCTTTTACTGTATTGTAGCATTCTGGTCAGTGCTTTTGTGGGGTGTGCTGTGGCTTTCGGTTGTTTCTCAATGGCAGCCATGTTGGCTAGGCGTAGAGAGTACCTTTACCTTGGAGGTCTTCTTTCCTCTGGGCTCTCCATCCTTTTCTGGTTGCACTTTGCCTCCTCTGTCTTTGGGGGAACTGCAGCTCTCTTCAAGTTTGAGGTATGTTTCTAGTTGCCTTGTTGCCTTTGTCCTGATTGTTAGAAATTGGTTAGTAGGGTTCTGATTTTTGCTTAATATGACTGTTGCAGTTGTATTTTGGGCTTTTGGTGTTTGTTGGCTACATCGTAGTGGATACCCAAGATATAATTGAGAAGGCACACTTTGGTGATCTAGACTACGTAAAGCATGCCTTGACCCTCTTCACCGACTTTGCTGCTGTCTTTGTCCGAATTCTTATAATTATGGTGAGTTAATAGATTTTCATTTGGACAACCAAAATGCGGTTAGCCATTACAAGTTTACGACGCATTTTTTGAACGAATGCAATGGTGACTTGCATATTTTTGTTGTGCAGTTGAAGAACTCCGAGAAGAGTGAGAAGAAGAAGAAGAGAAGAAATTGAATTTGACCAAGAAGGCGGGCAACAAAGGAAAGATTGTCTAACCAGGGATCTGATGGATCTTTTTCAGTTGTCTCTATAAACTTGGGGCTTTTTCTTAAACTGAAATGGTGTTAATATTTGGAAGTTGATGGTTGTGTAATGGGCGTTCGTTTTGGGTGTGCTCAGTACATAGTTGGATTTCCTGTGGTAAACGTGACATGTTTTAAATTCATTTTCATCTCTAATGTGATCTCAATGCATTGAAGTCTGATGACAAAATAAAATCCATGCTTGGAACATTTTGGATTGTTTTGGGAAGTTAGTTTTTGGGTTTTTTTAAAAAAATATATATAAAAAAATAAAGAGATGATAGAAACTTAAAATAGGTTAAAAATTCAAAGTTGTTTTTGGCGTTTGGTTGGAAACATACATGCTTTTGTGGCAAGAAAACTATGGTACAAATTAAACAAAGTTTATGAAATAATGGCTTCTCCGTAGTTAGTTGTTTGGTCGTCAACCTGATAGTTCGTTCAGTCCATTTAGAGTGAATTCCAAATATAGTTATTACTTGTTATTTTAAAACTGTAAATATTTTTTTATTAAAATTTGTCATTTAATAAAAAGTAAAAAAATATTTTAAAACTCTTTTATACAACAAATAGAATTATAAGAATTATTAATTAATTTAATGATTGATTAGGCTTTTTGTTATACAGTTGGAAATTTGAAATGAGCAAGGAGTGGACGAACGGCAGGTTAATACTATTTAACAAGACTATTTTGTCTCTGTACAATTGTCAGGCTGATACTACTTAATATGTCTGTCAAAATCCGGTCCAGTCTTAACATCGGATCTTTATATCTGTTTAAGTCCGGTTTAAAAAATAGTTATAAATTCAAAACTCACCCATTGGATTATATGTTAAAAAAATTAAAGCATTTTATAATTAAATTTAATTATTCAATCATGCATCACCACAAATGTGAGTTTTAATAAAATCAACAAAGATAAAGTGTAAATTCCAAATATATATATATATTAATGTATTATAACTAAATAATTAATTAATTAGCGGGCCGGGTCGGATTGAAAGTATAAATCTCAAGCACAATCTATTAATATTTCGGGCTACAAATGTTAGTTCAACCTGATCCGGGCCCACTGAAAAATATAATTTTTAGAACTATAAAGGACAATTAGAAAATTCCAGGTGGTGTATTTGTAATTTATTTGCCCATTTAGGGTTGATTTGGAAAGTGACTTTTTAATTTTTTAAAAATATGAGGGGGAAAAAAATTAACAAAAATGTTAGAGATGTTAAAAGTTCTATCAAATGTTTCACATAAGTGTGAGACCCATATAAGACAAACATCTCACATTCATATGAGACATTTGATAGAAATTTTAAAATCTCTAACATTACTCAAAAATTAAAATGTTAAGGAATGATTTTTTGATTTTTTATAAAAAAAAAAAAATGAAATAAACGTTTGATTTTTTTATATAATTTTTTAAATTATTTTTTAATTAAAATCATAATCGCAGTGCATAACATGAAATACTGGCAGATTTTCTCATCGTAGGCTTGGACAATCTCCAACAGGATCGAGGTAGGTGACAACAAATCCATCAAACTGCGACCCATCTAATGTTGTGGGTGAGGAGGGGACGCTAACGAGGTGGTGGAGGTTTCAATGGGGAAGTGGGGTTAGTGAGGCGGCCGTCGTAGGGAAGAAAAGGAGGGATGTTATCATGATTTAACATCTACATTTTAGGACAAAGTGCAATATGAGCCATGATGCGTTGCAATTCTTTGGCATGGATATTTGATCATCAGGCCAAATTGGAGAGACTTTATTTTTTTAATAGAATTTTAGTGTTTGAAACAAGATTTACTAAAATAATATGTGATAGAGTTGAAAATTTTAAGACACTCAAGTCATAAATTAATTTTAAAAATTTGGTGTAATACCTTCAAATTTTAAGTTTTTCGAATCATAAAAAATAGGATTTAACCCAATAATACATCATAGAGTTGAATATTATACGGGACTTTAACAATAAAGTTAATTTTAAAATTTTGAGGTAATAGTATTTTGTAAGGTTGGTATAGAGTTATCTGAGCCGTATAACCCGCCCAACCTGAACCGATCAGCATACAAATGAGTAGTTTCGTAGACACAATGCAGGCGGATACGGTTTGGGTTTGGAATATGATATTATTGCGGGTTACGGGTTTTATCTGCACATACAAGAACCTATCTGCATTTACACTTTTTTTAAATAAAAAAAAAAAACTAAACCGTTGATTTCATTCATCATATCCTACATATTTTTGCCCAATAAACCAAACCTTCATGATGGAGTTTGCAAGTTTGCAAATGTTTTTATTTTATTTAATGGGTTTGAATTGGATGAAGTTTAATAACAATTTATTATTATTTTATTATTACATTTTGGATGAATATAACAGTTAATAAAAAATTACTTTTAGGTAAGTTTAGGATTTTGAATAATTTTACTTTAATTGTATTATTGGGTAGTGAATGATTTTGATGATTAAGTTTAGGATTTTGAAAGATGTGTTTGTGTTAGTTTATGATTTTATTTAAAAGTTTAGGATTTTGAATGATTTGCTTATGTTAGAAATTGATTTTGTTGTGTTTTTAATTTTATAAATTTAATTTGTTAATTATTAATGTTAAGTATTTTAAAAAATGGGAGAGAAAGAGTCCAAAATAAATATTTAGGGTGTGTTTGGTAACGTTTACGTTTTCAGTTTATATTTACAAAAATTTTATAAATTGGTTTTTGTTTATCTTTAGAAAAACATAAACTACAAACGCGTTTGGTAATTGACAAAATGTTTAAAAAAATTTAAAAATATTAAAAAAGAGTGAGAAATGGCAAGTGGTGGAAGGGGTGGCGGAAGACGGTGGGTGGTGGGTAGTTGGTGGCGGTGGGTGGTGGCGGGGGTGGGGGTGGTGGTAGTGGGTGGGTGGTGACGGTGGCGGGTGGCGGTGGTGGTAGTGGTGGTGGTGGCGGATGGGTGACGGATGGCGGGTGGTGGTGGGTGGGTGGTGGTAGCGGGTGGTGGTAGTGGGTGGGTGGGTGACGGTGGCGGGTGGTAGCGAATGGGTGGTGGTGGCGGATGGCAGATGGCGGGTGGATGTGATGGTGGGTGGGTGGGTGGGTGACGGTGGTGGGTGGTCGGTGGTAGCGAGTGGTGGTGACGGTGGTGGTGGCAGGTGGGTGGCGGATGGCGGGTGGTGGCGGTGGGTGGTGGGTGGTGATGGTGGTGGGTGGGTGACGGTGGCGTGGTGGGTAGTAGCGAGTGAGTGGTGGTGGTGGTGGTGGCGGATGGCGGGTGGTGGTAGTGGTGGTGGTGGTGGTAGGTGGTGACGGTGGCGGGCGGTAGATGGTAGCGAGTGGGTGGTGGTGGCGGTGGGTGGCAGGTGGCTGGTGGTGGTGGGTGGTTGTGGTGGATGGTAGTGTAGTGGGTGGTGAGTGGTGGTGGCAAGTAGGTGGCGGGTGGTGGCGGGGTGTGGATGGTAGTGGCGGGTGGTGGGTGGTGGCGGGTGGATAGCAGGTGGGTGGTGTGGTGGTGGTGGTAGTGGTGGTGGTGGCGAGGGGGTGGGTGGTGGTGGCGGGTGGGTGGTGAGTGGTGGTGGCAGGTGGTGGTGGGGGGTGGGTGGTGGTGGCGGAAGACGGTGGTGGAAAATGGTGGCGGGTGGTGGCTAGTGTTGGGTGGTAAAAAAAAAAAAACTGAAAACTCAAAACGGAAACACATTTTTTGTGTTTTCATTTTTTGGCCAAATTTATAAATTGAGACCACTGATTTATAAATCAAAAATTTTAGCAAACAAGTTTTTATTTGAGTTTTTAAAATTTTTGTAAATATAAATAGAAAAGTGAAAACGTAAGTGTTACCAAACGGCACCTTACAAAACGGGACAAAAAATGGTCCAAAAATAATTTTTTAAATAAAAAAGTTCAATTCGCAAACTGCTCGCATATCCGCGAATCTTATCCGCACAAATCGCAACTTGCACTGCGGGCGTTTGTGGGTTATGGCGATCCCGGTTTTGACCCAACCTTTGTTGTATTCCGGACTTGAGTTTCGTGGCTTAGTATTGCATCCATGTCTTGTTTTCCTCCATTAATTCTTTAAATTTGAGTTTTGGGATATGTTGGGCATGTTTGGAACAGGTTGGTTGCTAGTTGGTCTAGATTGTTGCTGCCTAGATTTTGGCTTCTTCGCTCGAGCGAGGCTTCTTGCGCTTGAGCGAGCCTTGTGTAATTTGCTTCTTTGTTCGAGCGAGGTTTCTTGCGCTCGAGCGAGTTTTGAGGGTTCTCAGGTTTCCTTTCCAAACGCAGCATTTCTGGAAAGATGAAGTTCTTCGCTCGAGCGAGGCTGTGCGTCTGTGAAATACCTGAAAGTATGTATTCTATGCTCGAGCGAGGTCACTTGTTGTGTCTGGTTGCTGAGCGACCACTCCTTCGCTCAAGCGATGATCACGTATATCAGTTCATAGTAGAGCATTTTTGTATTACTTTTGTATCTCTTTTCACTCAAAACCCTAATACGAAATTCTCTCTCTCTTTACACAAATACTTCAAGATCCAAGCACCTCTCAACCCTAGTCCTTTTGTTAAAGAGTTAGAGCATCTTGTGGGCTTCTTCTTGATCCGAACAAAACTGAATTTGGAGCATTTTTTGAGTTCTTTATCATCTCCATTGAGCTTCTACACTTGAGGTAAGGATATTCTACACCTTGTTATGATTTTAACCTTGGTATTTGTTGTTATGTATAAATGATGGGATTTGGGAAGGTTTTGGTGAAGTTAGGGTTTGGATCCAAAATTGAAAGAGGGGTTTTTATATTGGGCTCCATGAATATATATATATATATATATATATATATATATGGGGTATTGAATGTGAGGTTATATGGGTTAAAATGATGAAATTTGAACTTGAGGTTGATATTTGAAAAATAGGAAAAATTGCCGTAATTTGTGCTTAATAATTATTTTGTATAAATAATGAAATTGATATGGGAAATATGTAATTGGGAGGTTATATGAATGAATGGTGTAGTTGGATTTGATAAATCACTCACCTATGGAAAATTTGATAAATTATCTGTTTAGAAATATCTGTTTTGGACTATCGGTGGAGGATAGCTATTATTGTTGTAGAAACTGCATGTAGATTAGGTGAATTAAAACCTATCTTTTAATTTACCTCATTGAATATGATTGTAATGCCCCCAAAATAATACAATAGAGATAACTCATATGCGGAATAAATATGAGAAACAAGATACTTTCATACATTAGAGTTCACTGTTAAACAACCAGTTAAATGCTATGTAGGCTTACACCTTTTCAAGTCATTGCTTGGTTACACAAATTGAGTCTCGCTCATTACATCTTATGCCATCGGCTTTACAAATAACAAACATACACACATAATATATAAATAAGAAGCCCTTGCTTCTCGAAAGTCCACTCATGCTATTGCCTTGGAGGAAACATCTCGCCTGTACCTGAAAATGATATTCCCGTATAGGGTGAGCCAACAGCTCAGTAGAAATAATCTAACACAATTTATGAGGTTTAGCAAAGGTATAAATACCACGTACATAAACAATACCGATATGGAAGCATCCACAAACCCGCATATTCATATGCCACTAAGACCAATCTTATTGCATTTTTCTTCAATTCATTTCCAGTTCATATATACTACTCAATTCATGAGTTAAATTCATCATCTTTCAACAACCAAAATGAGACTACAACTCAATGGTTTTTCATTTATGCAAAACACACATAAACAATTCAAACTTGCCATTTTACGGATATTTCGTCCGCGGGAATCGGCACCCATGTATATTTTCTCAAATATGCCATTTTATGGATATTTCGTCCGAAGAACTCAACACCCATTTATATTTTCTCAAATATGCCATTTTACGGATATTTCGTCCGAAGGACTCGGCACCCATTTTATATAAAATTTCGGGTCTTTCACCCAGGACACTTTGGCCAACTTGCTTTAAATGGAGTCCATCCCCTTTCTCCTCCCAAACAAATATACATATGCAATGTATTTATAAATATAATCATATATGGAGTACATCTTCTATTTCCTCCCAATAAACATACATATACAATGTATTTATAGCACGGTCATATTCAATGACAACCAATCAATAGATTAGCATTAAATCGTCTAAATCTCATACAATTTCTACAACAATCATGACTATCCTTCACCGATAGCCAAATACATTCATCTCTAGGCATATATTAAATCTCAAGATAAATAATTATTTAAAACTTCCAAAGGTTTGAGATAATACATAACCAATTTCACCACCTATATAAATAACCATCCAATTTAGCATATTCAATATTAATTCCAATTATTTATACAAAATAATCATTTTATCAAATTAGGGCAAAAATCTCTCTTTTTCCAATATTGACGCAAACAGCCAAAATCAACTATTTTGATATACCAAGATCTTATATTCAAACCCCATACTCATTTATCTCATATTTATCAAAAAACCCTCTTTTCATTTTACACTCAAATCTTAGATTTGTCCAAACCACAACCAAATCTCATCATTTATACACAATAGCAAATAATTAAGCTAAAAACCATATTAGATTGTAGAAAATCCCTACCTCAAGTTTGACGAGGAAACACACAAAAATCTAAATTTTCGATTTTGTTGGATTTTGATCTCTACCGATCAAAATGTTGCTTTCACCAAACTGTTTACTATGGCCTCAAGAACTTCAATTTCTTAGCGTCCATTCCAGATGTAACCTCACAAAGAATGAAATTAGAGTAGCTCGAATATGGATTGAGAGATGGTACTTCTTTTTAAAAGCTTAAAGAGTCTCAATTTCTGAATTAAACATCTAATTCTTCAACCATCAATATCCTTACTCAATTTCATTCTCTGACAAAATTAAGTCCCAAATAACTAACATACACAACCACAGGGAGAGAAACAGACCATTGATGTTTGCTTACTTTTTTTCAATTAATGACTATCCAAGTCCCAAACAGTCCTTCGGAAAAATTGCTTCAGCCTTATTGTATTGACCTCCTCTTCCATATGCTTCCATAAGAGCAGTGTGGAATATCACATTTGATGCATAACCCTTCTTGGTCATGTAGCTCAAAACCCTTTCAGCCTTGTTAAAGTCCCCTTGCTTCCCATGAGCTGTGATAAGCATAAGAAAATCCATCTCATTAAAGTGCCACCAATGCTGAGTCCGAAGCCATTCAAGAATCTCACTAACAAGGTTCCATTTCTTTAGCCGCTTAAATCTAACAAGCCCCAGAACAAGGTCCTTGGGAAGTGACTCGTTTCTGGTCCTTTGGCTTCTGAGCACTGAAACTGCAGATCCAGCCTCCTCAATTTCACTCAAAAGTTTCCTTCAGTTCTTCTAATCAGCCTCGTCAGCTGCATCTTTGAAAACTTCTATTTTCTTCCTCTTTTGCAAGAACTTTCTTGGAGCCAACATACCAAGACAAACTACCTTAGCTCTTCTATGGATTTTTATGTTGGCATTAATAAAGTCTCCACATATTTTTGGTTTACTCCAACTGAGAATGGATGGAGCTAAAATGAAAGGTTTGAGGAACAACAGCGTTTGCAGCATTTGTAGACACCACGAAGCCTTCGAGTCTCGACCTTCCTTCAATTCGAGAGAGAGATAATGGCCAGCTAAGTCCAACCAGAAGTTCAACAACTCTCAGCTCGTTGACTATCTTTTTATAGTGGACAGCTGTAGACACCCCATTTTTGACCGCCCTTAAGAATTGGGCACTACTGATGTTTCATTTGGTGGAGAAAGGTGTGCAGGGCAAAAGTTCAGTTTTTTCGGCAAGGGGAGAGTCAAATCTCAACTTCATACCCCATTTTGGACCAAATCTATTTTGAATGGTTTTTAGACCTTAAAACCCTCTCTTTCAAAACATTTTTGAATTAAAGTTTTTACAATGTTCCGAGGCTCACATTTTGTTAAATGTTGCATTTTTCGGTAAATCGAGTCAGGACAGAGTGGAAATGAATGAAAGAGAGACGAACTCTTTGAAAAATCTTTCAAAACACTTTGTTTAGGGGTTTGGAGTTGAAGAAAAGAGGAGAAGAGAGAAGAAAACTAGTTTGGGAGAAGTTCGGCATGAATCCGGGTAAGATCGAAACTGCGCGACTTCACCGAAACGGGCATAACTCTTTGCACAGGAGGAATTTTGATGCAAGGTTGGCGCCATTGGAAAGATAACTTCTGGGGCTTCAATGTAGCCACATGGAAGACTAGAAAATCAGATGGCCGACCACTTAGGTGGTCAAAAGTGATTCGGCATGAATCCAAGAAGGAGAGAGAGGAGCAGCCCTTGCTAAATCAGGCTTATTCATTTGCATACTTGGATTTAAGATATGAGGCCATCACCGTTGGAAATATTACTTCTGGGGCTTCATTTTGCACTCAATAATATCCTAAAGCCAACTCCGGATGGGGGAGATATGGTTGGTTGAAGCAGGGCATCAATCCGGTTGGACCGAATCTGCGCGGCTTCACCAAAACAGGCATAACTTTTTGCACAGATGGAATTTTAATGCAAGGTTTGCGCCATTGGAAAGTTAACTTCTGGGGCTTCATCCTAGGGGGTGGCCGACCACCTTGAACCTTTTGACCTGGTCGGCCGACCAGGTCAAGTGCTCGGCCGACCACTTGAACTGGTCGGCCAGCTCCCATCCTGTTTGTCTCAGTGAGTGCGTTCCAGCTGTGCCAGCTGGGAGGCATTTGCTGCATCCTCCATACACGTGTATGGAGGATCTTGGCCCTTGGTTTGAAGCTTCTTTGAGAAGCTTAGACCTTTTGTTCTATAAGAGAAACCATATCCCTCACTTGAAAGGGTTCAGAAAATTGCTAGGGCTAAACAATATATCTCTCTTTATATCTCTCTCTTTTGAGCTCTAAATTGCTTGGTTCTTGGCCCCTTTGCACCACCTCTCCTAGCCTAACACTTCCATCATCAACCTAAGGTCCTTGGAGGGTATTTTCAGAGGTTCAAGGTTGGGTTTTTGGGTCCAGAGGCTGCTGGTTTCTGCTGGTCGTCAAGGGTAACCATTTTTCCTCTTTTTGAGCATTATTTTGATCCATCTTTTAGCTATACTTGCAAGCATTTTCGAGCTTTGACATAAACTGAAAAGAGTCTTATTTTGAGTCCCTCTTGAAGTTTGTTTAAGGACATTTTCTTGTTAGAGGTCATCTACCCCCTTGTATGCTCCATCCCTCTTTTAAGAATTATTTTACTTCATATCTTAGCCTTACTTGCAGGCATTTTCGAGCCTTGACATAAACTGAAAAAAGTCTTATTTTGAGATCCTCTTGAAGATTGTTTAAGGTCATTTTTCTGTTGGGGGTCATCTACCCCCTTGCATGCTTGTTTGCATCTTATTTTGAGCCTTGCATCTAGGCCTTGGTTTTGTGCTTTGTTTGGCCTTCTAGCAATTGAAATCTAGTGGATTTTTAGTGGCTAGCATACTATTTTGAGAGCCAAAATTAGAGGGGGGTGACCTCCTCTCTCCTTGCCTTGTTTGTTGGCCCTTTTGGCCTTACAAAGGAGCTCCACTTTGCATGTTTTGAAGCCATGTTTCAG
Source organism: Camellia japonica (assembly GCA_030407325.1). Taxonomy (NCBI): domain Eukaryota; kingdom Viridiplantae; phylum Streptophyta; class Magnoliopsida; order Ericales; family Theaceae; genus Camellia; species Camellia japonica. Next base: position 19,395,767 of record JAPPVO010000007.1, read on the forward strand.
GCCCTATTTGGTGAGTTTTAAGGTCTGCATGAACTCTGTCCGAAGCCCATTTTTCCATATAAAGTGTCTATTATGCATGTGTAGAGCAATCCTATTCAAGGCCTTTCGAAGGGCTTTCACTTGCATGCTTCCTAGACTAATTTCAGGACATTTTTGGTGAGTTTTAGGGTCCTCATAACCTCTGTCCAGAGGTGGTTTTGCCATTTTGTATGTCTATCTTATATGTGTGGAACAACCCCTTGCATGGCCTTCTAAATGAGCACATCATTCTTGCATGCATTGACTGAGTTTTAGTGGGTTTTTGGGCATTATTTGGCATGGAATACTTCTATTTTTGGCTGGTTTGGTGAGCTCTCATATGCTTCATATAGTTGTAGTACAACTCATGGTTTACTAGCTTTATTTGCATGTTTTGTTGACCCTTGATCCTAGCACATTTTGACTATGCCTTAAACTGATCTTGTGCATATTTTGGACTGCCTTAGTTCTGTTTTTGACTCTCATGGTCGAATGATGTTTATTTTGCATGCTTGTAGTTCAATACCCATGCTTAACTTTGAGTTTTGAGGCTCATTCCATGCATATACTGAGGTGTGTTCATATTTTGGGTCCATCATACATCATATTTCAGAGCTTGTATGAATGCCATATTGCCATGTTTTCTACTCCTTAAGTGTGCTTGAGAGTTGTCTATGAATGCCTTGTTTTCGGACCATTGAGTGAGCTCCATTTCCTTGCATGTTGAGCCACCATTTTGGGCCATTTTCCCACTGTTTCAGACCTACCTAGGGTCTATTTGGGGTTGGTTTTCCCATTTGTGCATCGCTTTGGGTACCTCTAGTGTAACGCACTTCACTAGTTTCGGTACCCGAGCCACCTAGCATGCATTGTGTGACATATTTGCTTGTTTCGGGACCGTCTTTTATGCCATTTCAGAGCTGTATCATGTCCCATTCTATGCCATGTTTCATCCTTTGCCATGCTTAGTTAGAGTTGCATGTTATGCCTTAGGATCGGTCCTTTGCATTCGTGCATGTTTACATGTATTTTGGTTGTCTCATTTTCATCTATGGCCACTGATGTGAGTGTGGCTGAGGTCCACTCATATTGGTGTAAGTCCATCGTGTATTGTGTATGCCATTTTAGTCCATAGCATTGCGTATGCTAGGTTGCATGTTAGTACATTGTGCATGCCATGTTGTGTCTTGCATTGTGTATGCCATTTTAGTCCATAGCATTGCGTATGCTAGGTTGCATGTTAGTACATTGTGCATGCCATGTTGTGTCTTGCATTGTGTATGCCATTTTAGTCCATAACATTGCGTATGCTAGGTTGCATGTTAGTACATTGTGCATGCCATGTTGTGTCTTGCATTGTGTATGCCATTTTAGTCCATAGCATTGCGTATTCTAGGTTGCATGTTAGTCGCATTGTGTATGCCATCTCATTGCATTGTGTTTGGGATAGGAGTTAGCCCAAACACGGGAAACGAGGGACGTTTCGTACCCGAAGTGACGAAACGTGTCTCAATTCCCGGTCGCCGACACTCCAGATTACCCATGATGGAGTCTAGGCCTTGTTGTGTTATCATGTGCATTCATTTCACACTGAGTCGTGCAATTCGACTCCTCGGCCATCATGCATCGAGATGCGTGATTGGTGGCACGAGGATCGAGGTGTGCATACATATGTGAAAATACTTTGCCATGCCCCTTTCTTGCTCTCTGTTGTAGCAAACCAGAAATCAACAGCCTTCTAGAGTTTTGCACAGCATTCCGGGATTAATTGCAAACAGAGGCAAATCGGGGCATCGCGAGGAATTTTCCGACAAAACGACTCGAGCACGCATGCATCTTTCATCATTCGGAACAAGAGCTAAGGCAGTCCATTTGATAGCTTGCATGCTAATTTATCCGCTTTCCTAGTTAATTTGTTAATTAATTAGGATTTTGTAATATTTAATTATTTATTCGGACTGTATTATTTATTCGGACCCTCTGCGAGAGGGCAATGTTGTAATAAATGTGCGTGTGTGTGATGCATGTCTTCCAACCCCACGTCTTTTTCCCTTTTATTTACCAACTTATGATGGTTAGTTTAGGGCATGTTTCAATTAGCATACTTATGCTCGCATGTTTGCATCCATTCATCTGTCTTGCATGCACCGGGCTTGGCGCATCATACTAACTGCATCGTATTTCAATTCCGAGTTGAATATTTGTTAGTTGTAGCATTTCGCATGCCATCTTTAGAATAACCGAGCCTATTATAGTTGCATTCCTGCCTGTGTTGCATTAGGCATTTCAGCATAGTTAGAATCATGCATGGATTTCTAACATAGCTTCGGTTTTGGCTTGGAGTACTCGGTAAGTGCTTATGCTTTAGCATCTGTACATGTGTGTGAGTGACTGCCATGATAGCATGCTTACCATGAGGCTATGTGCTTATGTGATATAACTGCCTGAATGTCTGTGGGTGAAGGTTGGATTATCTAAATTGGAATAATGCATTGACTGTGAGTTTTAAGCCCACTTGAGAGTGGCAAAATCATGTTTTCTAAGCCCACCTGAGGGTGGCAAATCCACATTTTAGCCTACTTGCGAGTAGCAAACTGTTTTCAAAACAAACATGAAATGTTTTGTTCCAACTCAGTCGATCCAGTCTACACTTGTATGCTGTGCACATCACATAGTAATTCTAGGCTAATAAACCGGAATAAGAACACATAATGTTTTCAAAACTTGATATCATGGTTAGTAGAGGCCGATATTTGATCGGGCGAGCGGGGGTGCTCACGAAGTGACCTTCCCCAATCGTACCCAAGTTCCCGAGCCGAGGCAACTTTGGTGATGATGGACACGTGGCCTTAGGCAAACGAGTCAGGGTTTCCTAAATTCCCCAAAATAAAAATATTTAGGTGGCGACTCTATATCTGGCAAAGCAGTCCATGTTTGACACTTCTTTCAAAAAAATCTGTTTTCAAAAACGATTTGCCGGATTTGGACTCTTTAATGATTCATCGTTCTTGCATTGCACTCTGCGAGATTAGATACAGGACCGTGACATTTGAGTCCTGAACTGTAGTGAGCCCAATGAACAAAACGGGATTCCCTCCCGGGACGTTCGAGGACGTCTACAACAGCCCATCCAGGAGTTCAACAACTCTCAGCTCTCTCTCTAATCTCTAAATAATATTCTCCACCCCTTTTGACCCCACTCCAACACCTTTTTTTTATTTATTTAATAGCCCACCGAATGAGTGATAAAAAGACAGCCCATGTGTATGCTTTTGTTCCCTCCTCTCATGTACACTACTTCTCTCTCTATGATATCTCTAAATAAAATAAATAACCCACTTATCACCCCACTGAAACATCATCATGCTGTAATATATACCACCCATAATCCATCATCATATATTCTATTTTCCACCACCACATTTTTTTATATTTTATTTGGGTCTTTACAATGATGGTATGATCGTGATATTGAAAATGTGTCGTGGATAGTTATTGTATGTGACGATACTTTTAATACATTGTATATGTATCTTTGTTTGGGAGGAGATAGGGGATGTACTTCATTTTAAAATTAAGTTGGCCGGAGTGTCTAGGGTGAAAGTCCCGAAATCTTATAATTATGGGTGTCGATTTGTCACGACCCAAACCCGCCCCTAAGGGTTTAGCATCGTAATCGGCCAGTAATCCGTGATTACCAAAGGCCTGCTTAACAGTAATAACAATAGCACAGAGTAAGGGGCTGGCGGAAGCCAAACAGTAAACAAAAGATGTCCAATGAGCTGTGAAAATCTAAATGGAAAAAAAAGACTTTCTTGGACTAGTCCACATTCATAACCATAACATATATACATGTCGGATACACAAAACATATAGGATAGGGATCCAATCCCTTTACCATAATTGTACAGTCAAAGGTCTTAAATATTCATTACATAACAGAGACAAAAGAGTGAATTTGAAACACCCCAAAACATCCTTGGCTTGAACGAACTCGGAACCTCGAAGTGAGGCACAATGGTTGGCTTGACAAAACGTGAGCTTAACTTGACGCTTCTAGCTTCGATCCGGTGCTTGGCCACCTACATACATATATAAACTGTGTACTAAAGCCCAGTGAATAACAACTGTGTAAAGGGGTTAAGAATGAATGTCCTTTCAGTAATTAAAACAGTTATTTGCATCAGTAGATCAGTTATTCAATCAGTGGCTCACATTTCATGGCATACCAGTCAATTAGAAATCATAGCAATCATACGTGGTACATCCAATAACAAAACAGTATAGTAGGTTTTAATAGACCGAATAGTCAGTTGATGGCCATCAAATAGTAAACAGTAGTAGTTCCAAACATTGGAACTGACAGAGATCTCTGTAACAGTAGTAGTAACAGTAACAGTACAGTAGCAGTAACAGTAATAGTAATAGTAACAGTAACAGTAAGTTGCTATGGACGCCATGAGTATAGTTCATAAAATAGGACAAGCATTCATTCAGTAAACAACGTCACCTCAGAAAGCAGTACAGTCGGTCATTCAGGAAATAATTATAATTGAACATATCTTTATAACATTGTTACTCACAGATTACTGGGCTATAGACATGCTAATCAGCATCCTCGGGTGCCAACCCTACACAGTTGCAGAACGAACACATACTAAGTTACACACTTGGGATTAATAACTTAGCCCTTGAACTTGACTTGGTGTGGTTCTATAATACTATCCTCATTAAGATGCCTTAAACATGGCTTAGGAATGCCTATGATGGAATGATGATGCAAAAATGTACTTTAAAACACTTTTCAAAATTTGCTGAAAACAGGGGTCTCGCTCGAGCATGGATTTCTCCGCTCGAGCGAGCTTACCAAAATAGAGAAGTCACTCGAGTGTAGACTTCCTCGCTCGAGCGGTCTATAAAAATGCAAAAAGTACTGGTTGTAGAAATTCCCCGCTCGATGCTCGCTTGAGCGTGAGACACAGTTCCTCGCCCGAGCGTAGGTCTCGTCGCTCGAGCGTGCGTCTGCACACGCAAAAACCTGAGAGCTTGCAATCTACGCTCGAGCCAGCATTCCGTCGCTCAAGCGGAGCTTTGAACACAAAGGTGGTCGCTCTAGCGTGGAATCCTTCGCTCGAGCGTGGAAGCCAAAATCTGGGTTTTCCAGATTTGCTTCCAAAGCTCAAACCAAGAAACAAACATGCCAAAACTCATCCTTTTGGGCCAATTTCCTGGAAAACACTTAGAAACTCACAACACAACATGTTTTGAAGATCATTTTATAAAATCAAAGCCCAAAAGTATGTTAATTGAACACAAATTCAACCCAAAATTCAAGAACATGATGTAAATATGCCATGCATGTGTTTATTTGAATTCAAAGCCTTTAATACATGATCAAATGAGCCATTCTTCCCAAAAACATGATGAATTCTTAAATTACAACTATAATCTAGACATGCATGGAAGAATTTCATGCAAAACAACTTCAAAACTCCATAATATGGACATGCATGTATGAATAGACTCTCAAATTAACACTTTAAGCCAATTCTTGACTCTAATCACCAATTTTTCCATGAACCAAGCAAGAACAACTTAAGTTCATAATTAAGGGAGTGAACTTCCTACCTTAAGTCTTGAATTCCAAGTGTGGTAGCCTAATTTTGCAAATCCTCTTCAATTCCTCTAAATTCAAACAAAATTTCTTGTTGAACTCAATTTTTCTTCCAACTCTCTCTCTCTCTCTCTCACGTTTTTGACAAAAAGATGGCTGAAGAGTGGTGTCAAACATGTGAGTAATGGGAATTAAAACAATAGTTTTTTTTTTTTCTTGAGGGAGCCCACTCAAGGGCGATTATGTAGATAACCTATACTCAATTAATCTAGCATTATTTAATCATTCCAAATCAAATTTTAATTAAACCTACCATAAAATCATATAATTCCTAATTAACATATACCACTAAACAATTTCTGAATCAGTCGCCAATAGGGCTTTCAATTTGCAGTTCGAAATTAAAATCACGAACAGATCATTCAGTAACAAACAGATAGAAATGCATTCTAATCAACACACTCACACAACAATTTAGGATTTCATCTTAATCAATTACTTATCATGCTTAATCACAATTTAACGCTAATCAGAGGTGAGGGTTGTCACAGTTTTCTTTCCTTAAAAAGAGTTTGGTCATCCAAACTAGAATTACCTTCATTTTGGAAGAACAATGGATCTAGGGGGAACAATTCAGGATATCTCTTCATCATATCGTCTTCCTTTTCCCAAGTGGCATAAACGCCACCATGGTTTTGCCAATCCACTTTCACTAACAGGATTTCCTTATTTCTCAACTTCTTGATTCGTCAATTTACAATCTGAATAGGCCGTTCTTCATAACTGTGATAATCACTTAGTGCCACACAGGCAGGCTCAATAACATGGAAGGGATCCCGAAGATAATCCCTCAACATTGAGATATAAAAGATATTATGCATATGTGTAATAACCCTCAGCACTGATTACCGATAAGTTACTGATTACTGCTAAGCCGAGACCGATTATGATTGATAATTGAATTGATTGAAATACTGAACTGACTGACTGAGATTCAGAACTGAATCGATTGACCGTATCTGTTCAATTGCATGTTTATCTGTTTGACTGTTTAATTATCTGTTCAAATTGGTATGTTTAAACTGCAAATTGAAGGCCTTATCGGCGGCCAAATCTGAAATTGACTGATGTTCTGTGTTCCTCATAATTAATGTGATTTTATGGCATAATTATCTGAAAATCGATTTGGTATGATTAAATTAGATTAAAATAAACTAAATCAAAGAGTTGCGTTATTTACATTAATGCCATTGTTAGTGGACCCTTTATTATAACATATTTGAGCCTTGTTATACTCATTTGCAAACATTTCATCAGCTCATTTTGAGCACACCACCGAATCTAGAGAGAGAGGAACTTGGAAGATTGGTCTCCATCTTGTACATTGCTTAGAAATTATGAAGATTAAGGGAGTTCTTGCTTGATTGAACTTCTACACTTGTAATTGAAGACCTAAGGTAGATCATTGACCTTCTTTATTGTGCATTCGAGTTTATTCTTGCATGATTCATGGGTCTTTAGTGATCTAAGGCATGGAATAGCTTCATATGTTGAGTTGAGTTAGAATTCATGCATGCATATGTTTATCCTTGCATTGTGAGGTTTGATTTCATAGAAATCTTGCATGCATGTTCATATCCATGTTAAAGACCATGATTTCATCTTGTTCTTGAAGAAATGAGCTCAGTTGAGCTAACATTTGAGGCTTTAAATTGATTGAATTGATGGATATTGCATGTTCATCATGTTTATGAAAATTGTTTTGAAAATGAGTTTAATTGAACTACCCTTGGGCTTTGATTTTATAAATTGAGCTTGGAATCATGTAATAGTATGAGTTTACAAGAGTTTTCCAGAAATTCAGCCCAAGAGGATCGATTTTGATGCTTTGAAACTTGGTTTTGATCTTGGAGTTCAAATCTGGAATTTCCAGATTTTGGTCGTCCGCTCGAGCGGGGGAAGTTCCGCTCGAGCGTGGAAATCGAGCTCCCAGCATCTCTCACTGTTTTACAGTCCGCTCGAGCGGGGTATTGTACGCTCGAGCGGAGGTTTGTGTCACACGCTCGAGCGGGGGAGTTTACGCTCGAGCGGGTACCTTTGTTGCGTGTCCGCTCAAGCGGGGAAACCTGCGCTCAAGCGGGTAACTGTTTTTCTGAAAATTCTGAAACTGTTTTCTGAGTGCATCTTTGCATCCTCATTCCAACCTAGGCATTCTTAGGCCTAGGTTAAGGCATCTTATTGAGGATATAGATGTAGAACACACCGAGGCAAATTAGGGATTAAGTTATTATCTTTCTCAACTGTGTAGCTTAGTGTGTGTTCAATCTGTTAACTGTGTAGGTTTGGCTTACCGAGGAGACGCTCTAGCTTACTGTAGCCCCGAACTCTGTGAGTAACAACTGTGTAAAGATATGTTCAAAAATGATTATTTACTGAACTGATACTGTTTACTGAATTGAACTATTTACTGAACTGATACTGTTTACTGAATTGAACTGTTTACTGAACTGATACTGTTTACCGAATTGAACTGTCTACTGAACTGATACTGTCTACTGAATAAGTGTATGTCCCTTATTTTGAAACGTATTGTGGCATCCTTAGCACCTACTGTTCACTGTTACTGCCACTGTCACAGAGATCTCTGTCGGTTCCCTCGTTGGAACCACTACTGTTTACTGATTGATGGCCATCAATTGACAGTTCGGTCTTTTAGGACCTACTGTTTACTGTACTGCTACTGTCACAGATATTTCTGGAGCAAAGTGCTGCACAGACCTAAGTGCTACCGTGTGAGCCACCTCTAGAATCTGTGCGAGACACCTCTTGAGTCCATACTGGGCTTTAAGCCAATCTGTGAAATCTGGAGCAAAGTGCTGCATGGACCTAAGTGCTACAGTGTGAGCCACCTCTAGAATCTGTGCGAGACACTCTTGAGTCCATAAGAACTGTACTGTTACTGTTACTGTTACCGTTATTGTTACTGTACTGTTCCCGTTATTACTACTGTACTGACACTGCTACTACCACCGTACTGTTTGCTATCGGATGTGCCACGTACGATTACTATGATTTCTAAATGACTGATATGACATGAAGTATAAGCCACCGACTGTATAACTGATTTACCGAGGCAAACGACTGTTTAAAATACTGAAAGGACATTCTTTCTTAACCCCTTTACGCATTATGTTATTCACTGGGCTTTAGCTCACTGCTCATATATATATGTAGGTGTTCAAGCACCGGACCGTTACTAGCAGCGTTAGGGTAAACTCCAGTTTTGTCAAGCCAACCACTGTGTCTCGCTGCGAGGTTCCGAGCCTATCAAGCTATGGCTTAGGGGCTTAGGGGTGTTCTATTTCCCCCATCTGTCTTTGTACTTGTTTTGTATAACTGTATAGACTAATAGCACTGTACTGTACCGTTTACTGTACTGTTTAATAGGGATTAAGTCCCTGTACTGAATGATTGTATATATGATGCATACTGTTCTGTACTGAAAGTATAAATGTATGAAAAGTCTTTTTTGCATACAGATTGTCATAGCTCATTGGACATTGTTTTATTTACTGTATTGGCTTCCGCCATACCCTTGTACTCTGTATTACTGTTCTACCGTTAAGCAGGCCTTCGGTAATCTCGGATTACTGGCCGGTTACGGTGCTAAACCCATAGGGACGGGTTTGGGTCGTGACAGAGTGGTATCAGAGCGATACTTAACAACGAGTTATACCGCACACACGTGTCCGAATGAGCTATAGAGTGTCCTAGAAAAGTGATTAGGGCATTACATGAGCATGATAAGTGTGTGGTTATGACATGACTGAATATGTGCTAATGTGTTAAACTGTTTAAGTATGCAACTGTCTATGCTTATGATTACCGTACTGCCTATGTAAACTGAAACGAAACTTATATGCATACTTAAAGAAGTTAAATGGAATAACGTGTAATGTTAATGTTACTACTGACTGTGGAAATCTATAAGAAAATGAACGTGGGAAAGTAAAGGGTCATGTGACCGTGCCTGAATCAACTGAATATGAACTGATGACACTGATACAGAAACCCAAATAAACTGAAAAACCGGGACTTCTGGGAGGTACCGAACCACTGAAAACTGAGACTTGGGTTTAGAAACTGAGAAAATGTGTGAAGTTTTCTTAAAAATGCTTTCCCCAATGCATCCGAGATAGGAAAGTACCTGAGTTTGAACAACTTGAGTAAGGTGATAAGACTGTGGTCGAACATGAGGTAAAATTTACCCAGCTAGTTCGATATGCACCCCACATGATAGATACTGACTACAAAAGACTAGAAAGAACTGAAGGTAGGCGTGACCTAGATGTGTTTGACTGAATTGGCATGCTAAAACCCAGCAAAATATGTAGATGTCCTGGATAGAGTATAATGCCTGAGACAACGTAGCAGCATTGAAATATCCAAATCAACATCGTCAACTGAATCAGAAAGAATGAAACAGAAGTAACAGAAAGTGAAAATGACCGGTAAATCAATGACCTCCGTGACCTCCGTGAATGGAAATCTCGGGCAATAGCTTTGACCAACTAAGGTCGAAGAAGAAGTATGTGAACGATGATATATCTATCTGTACTGTATGTGGGAAATACCGCTGGGGCGTTGCCGCCGCCTATCCGAGACTTAGTTAGGCGTGGATAGGAAGGTACTTGCCTATATCTTGCCCGTAAACTCAACTGACATGAATGAGTCTAAATCTAGACCCTAGTTCCAGAGAATGCTCGGAACACTGAAAAGACTGATGCAGGTGTTACCTTAAATAGATGAAATTGCTTATACGAACGGTTGTGTGGTAATTGTATGTTCCGTAATTTGGTATAGACTGAAAACGTATTGACTGAACTAATTGAATTACTGGAATCATAAACCATACACTATGAGAACTGTTAGGACTTGTGAACAGGGAGAACTTGCTGAGTTAGGTCCTTGTATCGTATTGCAACGACTGAAAGTGAACTGTTAGGTATGACCTTTTGAACTGTACTAGAACTGTTGAACATAGGAATACCTTATGATTGACTGTAATTCGAGAAATTTGTATGACTATGATTCGTACTGAACTGTTACGTATTGACGGACATTATTGAATGAACGGACCCTTGAACTCGAATTATACACGTGAACTGTTTGTGTGTGAGACTGCTGAAACTACGGACCCATATTGGTTTGTAAAGATGAACTTCTGCTTATGAATTTGTGAACGAATGCCTACATGAAAACTGATTTTGAACTCAGACTAATTGTGAAACTACTGGCTATGTACCGAAATGACCGTAGTATGAACTCATGTACCTCATCTGGAAATGATAGGGATAGAACTGTTATCCGATCTAATCTGATAGAACGGTGGGTTGATGAGACCCTTTGTGTAACTGATAGAATTTCTGTTTGATGCTTGTGCTTTGAACTTTTACTCGTTATGATTGGGCAGAACTTGCATCTGACATGACCTGGTCAAACTTTCATCGAATTGACCTGAGAAAACTCTTGTTGAGAGCTGTTATCTAAATTGCTTACAATGTGGGAAAACTGGGTATGTAACATGTGATGACTACCCGGTATTACTGTTATGACCATGAACTTGTTTGACTAGGAAATGAATGTTTTGGTGACTACTGTATTGTTACCGTTACTGTCACTCTACTGACACTGTTATGTACTACTGTGTAACTGTATTTACGTTCTATGTCACGAAATAAATTTTGTTTTTGAAATGCTATATGCTGTATACTAAATGGTTGTTCGATTTCTGATATATATGCGTGACTCTTGGTAATATGTAACATATGTTAGCTGCCCGGTATCGGAGGTTCCATTATGGAACTTATATCTGTCTGCACTCTGTTACCCATACCGGAGGCCTCGTCATGGGGGCTCAGCTTCTGTACTGTTCTGTTCTGTTCTGTTACCCGGATTTGGGATTCCTTTATGGAACTGGTCATTTGTGACCCTCATGTGACTGTATCTGTCCTGCACTGTATCTATTCTGCACTGTATCTGTATCTGTTCTGTATATGTTCTGTATCTGCTCTAGAAGTGCTAATGAATGCACCATGTATACCTAAGCAAGAATTGTGGCATCTACGTATGCCCTGGACAAGAATATGGAAACGAACATGTACCTGAAACTGTCCTTGACTGAAATCTGACTGTGCATAAGATTCTATTTTATTATAAGCCCCAATCTTTATACGTGATTTCTGATTCCATTTCTGTGCATTGCTAAGATTGAGATTGGGCCATGAACCTGTTATTGATATGATTATGCTCCTATTAAGGAGTAAGAGTTACTTTTATGCTAAGCATCATCTCTGTTGTCATATGTTAATTCGAGTTTGGAGGACCAAACTCTTTATAAGGAGGGGGAGACTGTAATAACCCTCAGCACTGATTACGATAAGTTACTGATTACTGCTAAGCCGAGACCGATTATGATTGATAATTGAATTGATTGAAATACTGAACTGACTGACTGAGATTCGGAACTGAATCGATTGACCGTATCTGTTCAATTGCATGTTTATCTGTTTGACTGTTTAATTATCTGTTCAAATTGATATGTTTAAAATGCAAATTGAAGGCCTTATCGGCGGCCAAATCTGAAATTGACTGATGTTCTGTGTTCCTCATAATTAATGTGATTTTATGGCATAATTATCTGAAAATCGATTTGGTATGATTAAATTAGATTAAAATAAACTAAATCAAAGAGTTGCGTTATTTACATTAATGCCATTGTTAGTGGACCCTTTATTATAACATATTTGAGCCTTGTTATACTCATTTGCAAACATTTCATCAGCTCATTTTGAGCACACCACCGAATTTAGAGAGAGAAGAACTTGGAAGATTGGTCTCCATCTTGTACATTGCTTAGAAATTATGAAGATTAAGGGAGTTCTTGCTTGATTGAACTTCTACACTTGTAATTGAAGACCTAAGGTAGATCATTGACCTTCTTTATTGTGCATTCGAGTTTATTCTTGCATGATTCATGGGTCTTTAGTGATCTAAGGCATGGAATAGCTTCATATGTTGAGTTGAGTTAGAATTCATGCATGCATGTGTTTATCCTTGCATTGTGAGGTTTGATTTCATAGAAATCTTGCATGCATGTTCATATCCATGTTAAAGACCATGATTTCATCTTGTTCTTGAAGAAATGAGCTCAGTTGAGCTAACATTTGAGGCTTTAAATTGATTGATTGAATGATGGATATTGCATGTTCATCATGCTTATGAAAATTGTTTTGAAAATGAGTTTAATTGAACTACCATTGGGCTTTGATTTTATAAATTGAGCTTGGAATCATGTAATATTATGAGTTTACAAGAATTTTCCAGAAATTCAGCCCAAGAGGATCAATTTTGATGCTTTGAAACTTGGTTTTGATCTTGGAGTTCAAATCTGGAATTTCCAGATTTTGGTCGTCCGCTCGAGCGAGGGGAAGTTCCGCTCGAGCGTGGAAATCGAGCTCCCAGCATCTCTCACTGTTTTACAGTCCGCTCGAGCGGAGGTTTGTGTCACACGCTCGAGCGGGTACCTTTGTTGCATGTCCGCTCGAGCGGGGAAACCTGCGCTCAAGCGGGTAACTGTTTTTCTGAAAATTCTGAAACTGTTTTCTGAGTGCATCTTTGCATCCTCATTCCATCCTAGGCATTCTTAGGCCTAGGTTAAGGCATCTTATTGAGGATATAGATGTAGAACACACCGAGGCAAATTAGGGATTAAGTTATTATCTTTCCCAACTGTGTAGCTTAGTGTGTGTTCAATCTGTTAACTGTGTAGGTTTGGCTTACCGAGGAGACGCTCTAGCTTACTGTAGCCCCGAACTCTGTGAGTAACAACTGTGTAAAGATATGTTCAAAAATGATTATTTACTGAACTGATACTGTTTACTGAATTGAACTGTTTACTGAACTGATACTGTTTACTGAATTGAACTGTTTACTGAACTGATACTGTTTACCGAATTGAACTGTCTACTGAACTGATACTGTCTACTGAATAAGTGTATGTCCCTTATTTTGAAACATATTGTGGCATCCTTAGCACCTACTGTTCACTGTTACTGCCACTGTCACAGAGATCTCTGTCGGTTCCCTCGTTGGAACCACTACTGTTTACTGATTGATGGCCATCAACTGACTGTTCGGTCTTTTAGGACCTACTGTTTATTGTACTGCTACTGTCACAGATATCTCTGGAGCAAAGTGCTGCACAGACCTAAGTGCTACCGTGTGAGCCACCTCTAGAATCTGTGCGAGACACCTCTTGAGTCCATACTGGGCTTTAAGCCAATCTGTGAAATCTGGAGCAAAGTGCTGCATGGACCTAAGTGCTATAGTGTGAGCCACCTCTAGAATCTGTGCGAGACACCTCTTGAGTCCATAAGAACTGTACTGTTACTGTTAATGTACTGTTCCCGTTATTACTACTGTACTGACACTGCTACTACCACCGTACTTTTTGCTATCGGATGTGCCACGTACGATTACTATGATTTCTAAATGACTGATATGACATGAAGTATAAGCCACCGACTGTATAACTGATTTACCGAGGCAAACGACTGTTTAAAATACTGAAAGGACATTCTTTCTTAACCCCTTTACGCATTATGTTATTCACTGGGCTTTAGCTCACTGCTCATATATATATGTAGGTGTTCAAGCATCGGACCGTTACTAGCAGCGTCAGGGTAAACTCCAGTTTTGTCAAGCCAACCACTGTGCCTCGCTGCGAGGTTCCGAGCCTATCAAGCTATGGCTTAGGGGCTTAGGGGTGTTCTATTTCCCCCATCTATCTCTGTACTTGTTTTGTATAACTGTATAGACTGATAGCACTGTACTGTACCGTTTACTGTACTGTTTAATAGGGATTACGTCCCTGTACTGAATGATTGTATATATGATGCATACTGTTCTGTACTGAAAGTATAAATGTATGAAAAGTCTTTTTTGCATACAGACTGTCACAGCTCATTGGACATTGTTTTATTTACTGTATTGGCTTCCGCCATACCCCTGTACTCTGTATTACTGTTCTACTGTTAAGCAGGCCTTCGGTAATCTCGGATTACTGGCCGGTTACGGTGCTAAACCCATAGGGGCGGGTTTGGGTCGTGACAATATGCTCCATTTCAGGAGGAAGCGCTACTTGGTACGCCACTGGATTAATCTTTTCAATGATTTCATACGGCCCAACATATCTCGGTGCTAGCTTACCCTTAGCCCCAAAACGAGTCTATCCTCTCATTGGTGTTACTTTAACGAAAAGATGATCACCTACTTCATATTCCCTGTCTTGCCTTCGACATCCGCATAACTTTTCTGTCAGCTTTGTACGGTTTTCAACCTTTGTTGAATCAGTTTCACCTTTTCTGTGGTCTCGTGTACAATCTCGGGCCCAAATAAAGGCCCATCTCCAACTTCTGCCCAGCAAATAGGAGACCGACATTTTCTGCCAGATACAGCCTCGAAAGGCGCCATATCAATGCTCGAGTGAAAACTGTTGTTATAGGCGAATTCGGCTAGAGGTAAATGACTTTCCCAATTTCCTTGGAAGTCAAGAACACACATACGCAGTAAGTCTTCTAGAGTCTGGATGGTTCTTTCTGATTGGCTATCTGTCTGAGGATGGTATGCACTACTCAGTCTTAATTCGGTACCCAATGCCGTTTGTAGACTTTGCTAAAATCTTGATGTAAATTTCAAGTCCCTATCAGAAACAATAGACACAGGCACTCCATGCAATCTGACAATCTCATCAATATAAATTGTAGCCAATTTGTCCGCATTATAAATTGTTTTAACAGGTAAGAAGTGAGCAGATTTAGTCAATCGATCAACAATAACCCAAATTGAATCCATACCTTTACTGGAGCGAGGTAATCCAACAATGAAATCCATGGTGATATGTTCCCATTTCCACTCCGGTATCGGTAAGGGTTGAAGTAAACCTGCAAGTCGTTGATGTTTAGCTTTGACTTGTTGGCAATGTAGGCATTTTAACACAAACTCATCAATTTCTTTCTTCATTCCTGGCCACCAGAAATTTAGTCTCAAGTCTTGGTACATTTTTGTATTCCCTGGATAGATGGAAAGTTTTGAATTGTGGCCTTCCTGCAAAACTCGCTTTTTCAATTTAGAATCATTTGGTACACACAACCTTCCCTGAAATTTCAATACATTGTTTTCAAATTTAAAGTCCGGCCTTGGTTTGGATTACCGTTCATCAATGACCTTCTTCAAAAAGTCATCTTGGTGTTGTTTCTCTTTAATCTCCTCAATAAGTGCCAGTTGAGCAGAAATAGCAGCCAATGTCCCACATTGTTCTCATAAAACAATCTCAACTTCAAATTTCTCAAGATCACACAGCAGTTCTTTCTATCCAGTGAGTAAACAGACCAAATTTCCAATTGATTTCCGACTCAGTGCATCAGTAACGGTGTTAGCTTTTCCCGGATGGTACAAAATTTGCAAGTCATAGTCTTTTATCAGTTCTAACCATCTCCGCTGTCTCATGTTCAACTCTTTCCGTGTAAAGAAATATTTCAGACTCTTGTGATTTGTGTACACCTCACATGTTGCCCCACATAGGTAGTGGCGCCAAATTTTCAATGCAAACACTACTGCAGCAAGTTCTAAGTCATGAGTTGGGTAATTCTTTTCGTGTGGCTTCAGTTGTCGGAAACATACGCAATAACTTTACCATTCTACATTAATACACATCCCAAACCCTTATAAGAAGCATCACTAAAAATAGTAAATCCATTCGTACCTAAGGGTAGGGTAAGAATCGGTGCAGTCACAAGTCGAGTCTTTAATTCTTGGAAAGCTGATTCTCTTTGATCGGTCCAGTCAAATGATATCCCCTTTTGAGTCAATTGAGTCAATGGCAGAGCAATTTTGGAAAAATCTTTCACAAACCTCCTGTAGTACTCTGCTAAACCCAAGAAACTCCGAACTTTAGTAACATTAGTCAGTCTAGGCCAATTCACCACTGCTTCGATCTTTTGTAGGTCAATTGAGACGTCATCCTTACTAATCACATGCCCCAAAAACATAACATTATCAAGCCAAAATTCACACTTTGTTAGTTTTGTATACAGTTTCTGTTCTCTTAAGGTCTGTAAAACAATTCTTAAATGACATTCATGTTCTTCCTTACTCTTGGAATAAATCAAAATGTCATCTATGAAAACAATCACAAATTCATGAGGAATGGTTTGAAAATTCTGTTCATAAGGTCCATAAATACAGCAGGCGCATTAGTAACTCCGAAAGGCATAACAAGAAATTCAAAATGTCCGTACCTCGTTCGGAAGACACTCTTTTCAATGTCCTCTGTTTTGACTTTCAACTGGTGATATCCGGATCTAAGGTCAATTTTGGAGAAAACCTGAGCACCTTGCAATTGGTCAAATAAGTCATCGATATGAGGCAATGGGTATTTGTTTTTCACTGTCACCTTGTTCAATTCATGGTAGTCAATGCAAAGCCTTAACGAGCCATCCTTCTTTTTCACAAATAAAACTAGTGCGCCCCACGGTGAAGTACTGGGTCTGATGAACTTCTTATCCAACAATTCTTGCAGTTGAATTTTCAATTCTTTCAATTCAGTAGGTGTCATTCTGTACGAAGCTTTGGAAATTGGCTGTGTACCCGGTAACACTTTAATGGCGAACTCAATCTCCCTATCAATTGAATCCCCTGGCAAGTCATCTGGAAAAACATCTGGGAATTCTCTGACTATAGGAATACTGTTCACATTAGCTTTAGTATCAGCAGGTATAGTTAATATGCAGCATAAATACCTTTTACACCCCTTTTTAATTAATTTGAATGCTTTCATGGACGAAATCAGATATGGGGGAGGTACTACACCAACTCCATTAAACACAAATTCAGGCAATCCAGGTGGACGAAAAACAACTTGTTTCATTACACAGTCTATGGAAGCATGATATTTTGTTAACCAGTCCATTCCCAAAATTACATTGAAATGGTCAATATTCAAAGGCAGTAAATCAACATACAAAATTACATCCCCAATAACAATCTCACATGCAAGATACACATAAGCACAAGTCATAGATCCCCCAACAGGTGAGGATACAGCTAACAAATAGTTCATGGGTTCCAGTGGTCTATTTAAGTTTCATGAAAAAGCATGCGAGACAAACGAATGTGTAGATCCCGAATCAATCAGAATATAAGCATTTTGAGCACAAATTGAGAGTATACCTGATACAACTGTCTCGGTGTTCTGCATATCTCCTGGTACAAGTGCAAACACCCGGCCTTGCCTTAAAGGCTCCTTTCTAGTAGCTTTGGGATTGGGTTTCGGTGTAACAGTTGATGCTGTGGCACTAGCTGCAGCCTTACTATTGTCTTGAGACGTGGAAGGGCAATCTTTGACCATGTGGCCCACCTTGCCACAACTGTAACATGCCTTAGAAATTGTAACAACCCAGATTTTTAATTATTCTGTAAAATTTATACTAATATTATTTAATTACAGTTGGAAAAATATACGATTTATTTTGTATTATTATGTGTAATTTTGTAAAATAATATAATTATTAAAGATTTAAGGGTCAAAGTATAAATAACTAATAATAATAATAATAAATAATAATAAAAATGAGTGTGGTAGTAAAATAAATAATTAATTTTCTGTTGGTATACGATAAAGTGTAATTTAATTAAAGATTAATTATTTATATAATTATATTAAAATATTGAGCTAAAGTGTAATTATCTTAAATATTATTAAGGATTAGTATAAATCTATATAATTATGAATCAAATTTTGGGGAAAGAGACGCATAGCCATGTGTTGGCCCGCGGATGGCCTCACTTCCCTATAAATAGGAAGAGTTGATCAACCTGAGAAGAAAGAAAGAAGAAAGGAAAAGAAAGAAGAAAGAAAGAAAAGGAAAGAAGAAATGAAGAAAGGAAAGAGAGGAAGAAGGAAAAAATAATGGAAGCTGAGAAGGTCTTTAGTAGTAGAAAGAAAGAGTAAGGTATTAAAGTTAAGGTGAGTTATATTATATCTTGAATCACCATAAAGTATTTTACGTATGTTTTAACTTACCATAGTTTATTTTATATAAGTTATGTTTTATAAATTATTATAAACTATATTAATATTTCAGTTACGTGAATTATTTTCTGAACCCTATTTGCTTAAAAGGAAACCTATGGATATGTTTGTTTATATTTTAAAGAATATTTGATTATGACCTTATATACAATTATGTTTTGTAAGTACCACCATGGGAGTCCCACGCCTTGGGGGATTTAAATAACCATTGGCCTCTGTTTGACCACCTTGTGGTCCTCTGTTTGTCATGGATCCATTGACATTTGTTCTGTACGGACCAAAGTGCTGTGTGGAGCTAAGTGCTACACTATTGTGGGAGCCACCTCTAGAATCCGTACGAGCCACCTCTTGAATCCGTACCTCTGTTCTAACTGTCACTTCTGTGACCTATGTTCTGTTCTGTTCAGTACCGTGGTTATGGTCATTTACTTACGTAATTTCTGTATTTCAGTTTCTGCCACTTAAATGGTTTGTTTACCAAATTACCGTGGTTATAGTTATTTATTTACATAATCTCAGTTTTGCTACTTAAAGGATTATTTGTTTCGACTAAGTTATCTTAAATGTTTTGGCCTAACTAACTATCCATGGTTATTTTGTATCCCTTATACTCTTGGTATAATATTTCTCATTCTGCCATGTGCTTATAGTTGTTTACCAATTTTCAGGAAACATGAAATTCAGAAATAGCTTTTGGAAAGTCTTAGACGTGGGGCTGCGGAATAGACACACAGAGCACTTTTATTGATATTTTTCTATGTAAATATCGGCCTTTTTGGACAGTATAATTTTGTAATAAAAATAGAAGCTCCAATGATTATTTTGGTACCCTCATTTAAATATTACTTCCGCTCGCGTTTATTAATTTGTTTATGAATTGGCCGGAGGTAACCTCAGTTACTGGCCATCACGATACTTAACCCTTAGGTACGGGGAGTGGGTCGTGACAGAAATTTTGTAGCAAACCCCTTTATGTCTTTTGCCACATTCAGAGTAGGGTGGTATGGAATTGTTTCCCTGACTAGAGCTGCTTGTTGACCTTGTGTTTTGCTTTTTATTCAAAGAGTTATTTCGGCCCTTTTTGAAATTGAAGCCTCGCCTCTTACCCCGCCATTCGGTCACCGGTGTCTTAGTCTGTTGCAATGCAGTGACATTTGCCTCGGCTATAATTGCTCGGTCAAGGACATCCACATATTTGAGCAGTTTCAAGACGTTGATTCGATCAAGTATCTCTACATTAAGTCCGCCTTCAAACTTTCTGGCCTTTTTATAATCAGTATCAACCATGTGTGGTGCATATCGGGCAAGTTCAGTGAACTTAGATTCATATTCTGCTATTGACATGGTGCTCTACTTCAGTTGTTCAAATTCAGTCACCTTGAGGTCTCGGACACACTGGGGAAAATATTTCTCATAAAAGGCTTCCTTAAACTGAACCCAAGTCATAGCATTGTTAGTGTCACGTATAAGTATTCACCACCGTCTAGCTTCTTCTTGTAAAGTAAACGTAGCCAGCAATACTTTGTATGCCTCCGAACAAGGAAACACTTCAAACAACTTTTCGGTTTCTAAAACCCATGCTTCGGCCTTTAATGGCTCAAGACCTCCTTGGAACGTTGGTGGCTTCATTTTGTTAAACTTTTGTGTCAAAGCAATTACATCATCATGAACATTCGGTTCTGGTTGTGCTGGAGGAGGTGGGGGCTGTTGGTTCTGTTGTTGTCTTAGGGCCTCAGTCAACAGTTCAACCATTCTTTCTAACCTTGCCATTCTTGCCTCAGATGATTCAGATTCATCGACATTTCTTGCATTCTCCATTTCACTATATGTAATACGGTAATAATAAATATAGGAAATTGCTTACTTATGCACATTAGCACATTAGCACATATATTCATATCATGACCACACACAGTTTCTCATGCTCATGCAATGCCCTAATTACTTTTCTAGGACATTCGATAGCTCATTTGGACACGTGTGTGCGGTATAACTCATGCTCTGATACCACTCTGTCACAATCCAAACCCGTCCCTAAGGGTTTAGCATCGTAACCGGCCAATAATCCGTGATTACCAAAGGCCTGCTTAACAGTAATAACAATAGTACATAGTAAGGGGCTGGCGGAAGCCAAACAGTAAATAAAAGATGTCTAATGAGCTGTGAAAATCTGAATGGAAAAAAAAAGACTTTCTTGGACTAGTCCACATTCATAACCATAACATATATACATGTCGGATACACATAACATACAGGATAGGAATCCAATCCCTTTACCATAACTGTACAATCAAAGGTCTTAAACATTCATTACATAACAGAGACAAAATGGTGAATCTAAAACACCCCAAAACAGCCTTGGCTTGAACGGACTCGGAACCTCGAAGTGAGGCACAATGGTTGGCTTGACAAAACGTGAGCTTAACTTGACGCTTCTAGCTTCGGTCCGGTGCCTGGCCACCTACATACATATATAAACTGTGTGCTAAAGCCCAGTGAATAACAACTGTGTAAAGGGGTTAAGAATGAATGTCCTTTCAGTAATTAAAACAGTCATATGCATCAGTAGATCAGTTATTCAATCAGTAGCTCACATTTCATGACATACCAGTCAATTAGAAATCATAGCAATCATACGTGGTACATCCAATAGCAAAATAGTACAGTAGGTCTTAATAGACCGAACAGTTAGTTGATGGCCATCAAACAGTAAACAGTAGTAGTTCCAAACATTGGAACTGACAGAGATTTCTGTAACAGTAGCAGTAATAGTAACAGTACAGTAGCAGTAACAGTAACAGTAAGTTGCTATGGATGCCACGAGTACAGTTCATAAAATATGACAAGCATTTATTCAGTAAACAAAGTCACTTCAGAAAGCAATACAATCGGTCATTCAGGAAATAATTATAATTGAACATATCTTTACAACATTGTTACTTACAGATTACTGGGTTATAGACAGACTAATCAGCGTCCTCGGGTGCCAACCCTACACAGTTGCAGAACGAACACAAACTAAGTTACACACTTGGGATTAATAACTTAGCCCTTGAACTTGACTTGGTGTGGTTCTATAACAGTATCCTCATTAAGATGCCTTAAACATGGCCTAGGATGGAATGAGGATGCAAAAATGTACTTTAAAACACTTTTCAAAATTTGCTGAAAACAGGGGTCTCGCTCGAGCGAGCTTACCAAAATAGAGAGGTCGCTCGAGCATAGACTTCCTCGCTCGAGCGGTCTGTAAAAATGCAAAAAGTACTGGTTGCAGAAATTCCCCGCTCGATGCTCGCTCGATGCTCACTCGAGCGTAAGACACAGTTCTTCGCTCGAGCGTAGGTCTCGTAGCTCGAGCGTGCGTCTGCACATGCAAAAACTTGAGAGCTTGCAATCTACGCTCGAGCCAGCATTCCGTCGCTCAAGCGGAGCTCTGAACACAAAGGTGGTCGCTCGAGCGTGGAAGCCAAAATCTGGGTTTTTCTGATTTGCTTCCAAAGCTCAAACCAAGAATCAAACATGCCAAAACTCATCCTTTTGGCCCAATTTCCTGGAAAACACTTAGAAACTCACAACACAACATGTTTTGAAGATCATTTTATAAAATCAAAGCCCAAAAGTATGTCAATTAAACACATATTCAACCCAAAATTCAAGAACATGATGTAAATATGCCATGCATGTGTTTATTTGAATTCAAAGCTTCTAACACATGATCAAATGAGCCATTCTTCCCAAAAACATGATGAATTCTTAAATTACAACTATAATCTAGACATGCATGGAAGAATTTCATACAAAACAACTTCAAAACTCCATAATATGGACATGCATGTATGAATGGACTCTCAAATTAACACTTTAAGCCAATTCTTGACTCTAATCACCAATTTTTCCATGAACCAAGCAAGAACAACTTAAATTCATAATTAAAGGAGTGAACTTCCTACCTTAAGTCTTGAATTTCAAGTGTGGTAGCCCAATTTTGCAAATCCTCTTCAATTCCTCTAAATTCAAACAAAATTTCTTGTTGAACTCAATTTTTCTTCCAACTCTCTCTCTCTCTCTCACGTTTTTGACAAGAAGATGGCTGAAGAGTGGTGTCAAACATGTGAGTAATGGGAATTAAAACAATAGTTTTTTTTTTTTCTTGAGGGAGCCCACTCAAGGGCAATTATGTAGATAACCTATACTCAATTAATCTAGCATTATTTATTCTAATTTAATCATTCCAAATCAAATTTTAATTAAACCTACCATAAAATCATATAATTCCTAATTAACATATACCACTAAACAATTTTTGAATCAGTCGCCGATATGGCTTTCAATTCGCAGTTCGAAATTAAAATCACGAACAGATCATTCAGTAACAAACAGATAGAAATGCATTCTAATCAACACACTCACACAACAATTTAGGATTTCATGTTAATCAATTACTTATCATGTTTAATCACAATTTAACGCTAATCAGAGGTGAGGGTTGTCACACGATTCCCTCGGATGTAAATATCATAAAATGGTATGTTGAATTGTTTTGAATAATAGATGTTGTTAAAGTGTGAACGAATGGATTGTAATTTCATTTGGTGTGTGTAGATAACAATGAACTTGACTCATAAATTGAATTAAAATGGATGGATGGATGGAAACGGATTGAGATGTGAGAATCTACGTTGAATGGTCTTGGAAAGAATATAAGTTGGTCATAAACATTGAATAAAATTATACTTGACATTTATATCTTAGTTAAATCTCATATATTGTGTTAGTTTATCTTTTCTGGGCTTCGGCTCACCCTTCTTGGGAAATCATTTTTAGGTACAGGTGACATGCCTCCTCCAAGGACGCAGCTAGGGAGGACTAGGGGCTAAAGGCTTTATTTTTGTTATGATATGTTTAAATGTTTATTCAAGGCGAGGGCTTTACATGTATAGAGCTTAGGATTCTTTCTTTTTGTTGTAACCAAGTGATAACTTGGAAAGATGTAAGCCCGTAAAGTATTTATTTTGTTATTGTTAATCTACTATTACATGTTATAGATTCAGGATGAACATTTATGAATGTATAATGCATGTAATACCCCTTTTGTAATATAGCTCTGATGAATGATAGTATAAAATTTTCCATTATGTTTATGAATCTCATGGGTTGGATTATCCTCTTTATTTTGAAGGCATTACAAGTTCAATTTGTCCTAAACCTCACATATACAAGCAGATTCAAATCACAAATTGAAGCGTCCAAAACCAAATAACGAGCATTCTTAGTATTTTGAAAGATCATATTACTTTTACTTATTTGTTATCTATCTACTATTGCTTCTATTTGTCTGATATCACCTATTTATCAAAGCATCTATTTATACATTTACTTGTCTAATATCACTTATCTATCTCTTAATATACCTATATATCCATGTCACCACTAATAGTAGTTATTGCTAGTTAGGGATGTAAATCTGGCCTGGTCCATGTCGAGCCTCGCGGGCTCCCGCCAAAATTTGGGCCGGGCCGGGCCGGCCCACGGGCCAAAAAATTAAGCCCAGGCCCAGGTCCAAGCCTAGGGATATTCGGGCCTTGGGCCGGGCTTGAGTGGGCCTAACCATTTTTTTTTACCAAAATTTTATTATTTTCCATTAAAAAATACACTAGGCCTTGGACGGGCCGGGCCCTAAGTGGGCCTTAAGCGGGCTGATGGGCTGGGCCACAAGGCAGGCCAAACGGGCTGGGCCATGGGCCAGACTGGGCTTCAAAACAATGGCCCAGGTCCTAGCCTAGGGGCTCGGGCCTAAACGGGCCGGAGCCATCTCGGGTAGTGGGCGGGCTTCGGGCCATCCACGGGCCGAGGGCCATTTTTATACCCTTACCGCTAGTTGTTAATGTTAGCTACCTCCAATGATTTTTTCAACCAATTTTTTAAAGACTTTTCCTTTGCCTGATAATTAGATATGTGTCCAGATGCAACGGATAAAAATAAAAGAAATTAGTATTTAAAATAATAATTTATTATTTTTATCAAACAATTTTATTTGTCATGTCTTTACCATCAAAATTTTAGTTAGTACGCAAGATTATATTAGGCTATCTCCAACTCTTACTTAAATATTTCATTAAATTTAAATTTGATAAAAAAAATCTTTAAAGGTGAGCTCTAATCTTATCATCAAAGTGATATCAAATAGAGGGAAAAACAGATATTTCATCAAATGGAGAGAGGTTTGATCTTTTATCAAATTTAAATCGTTATCATTGGGCCAAACATGCTCCCGAATGTCCAACTTTGATAACTTTTTTTGTTCATGCCTAGATAATTTTCAAAATATTTGCCCGGACGTCCTTTCAAATAATCAAAGATATAAAAAAATCTGATAAAAATTCTAATTGAACGTTATAATAAACGGTATCAAATCAAACATTTTATAAAAATTTTAATCAAATTTAATAAAACAATTTATTCAACATTGGAGAGGCTCTACTAGTTGGATTTGCAAATTTTTTTAATTTAAAAAGAATGAAAGAAAGAAAGAAAGAAAGAAACAGCGACCCGACCCGGGCATATTAGTCAGTACCCAAGAGTGGATTTGCCGGCGAAAGAGCTTCAGGATTACAGTCGAAGACGCTTCAAATGCGTTGTTGTCTTGTGTTCATCCCCGTCGGTTGAGAAATTGATAGATTTTGATTGATTTGGGTACTTTTACACAATGAATAAGCTACTGGAGTTTGGAAGGAAAGCAATGTTCTACGTTAGGGTTCTATCTGGGTACGAGGAGCGCCGAATCCGATCTTACAGATTACAGCTTCAAAAGCGCCTCCAACAGGTCTCTCTCTCTCTCTCTCTCTCTCTCGGGGTATCTTGAATTGGGTTTTCAATTACAACCCAATTGAAACAAAGGGTCTCTTGTTTTTTTACACTTTTTATGTTTTGGGTTTATAGATTTCAATTGAAATTTGAAGTTATTGAAACAATAATTTAAGGGGTATTGTAAATCAGTGGAAGAAAAGTATAGACCCCCATGTTTTTGCAATTACTTTCATTTCTTACCACTGATTTGCAATTCCCCCATAATTTAATTCTCGACTGTTTGTGAATGTTTTGATTGTTAAGACTTTGACTGCAGTTTATGCCATAGATTTTTTAGTGTTTGAACAATTTGAGAATTACAGTGTTTATGAAGTTATGTGGCTGAATAGGTAGTAAGTAGTCGCGAAAACGACCTCTAGGCGTTTGGAAATTGGCTATTTTAGTTGAAAAGATGTGGAGAAAAGTAGAGAGAAGAGTTTATTTTTAGTAGTGACTTTTTATCTTTTTAGGCCACTCCCCAAACAACCTAGTGATTGTTTGAGTTGAGATTGTCAAGGTATCAGTAGTTCACATAAAGATTGTCAAAACCAGAAGCCTTATAATCACTTAAACACAGGACCATCATAGTAAAGGAGCAACTACTCTACCAACTGAACTAATTTAGTTATCTATCTATCTTTTTTTTTTATATGTGCATAGTTTCATGTTAAAAGTTTGAATGAACAATAAATTATTAAAAGACAAAATTCAAAATTCAAGAATGCAACATACTGCACTCACTGAACTTCCATATTCATGTACTTGAAATTTCATGCTAAAAGTTTGAATGAAGTTCAAACCAAACAGCTACTTGTGAATCATTATCTTCCATCTGGTTTCTACACCTGTGGGTTCCTCTTCATGGACTCATGTGAGGTCTGCTTTTCATTTAAAAATGGAAAAAAAAAATATTCTTCCATAAAAATTCATACAAAATCTTCCACTAGAAGTGGCGTTGACATTTTTGCAGTTACAACAGTCATCTTGGTTGATTCTTTGTTTTGAAATGATAGACCCACAATTCAGTCACATCATTCTGTGCCATTTTTTTTTTTTTTTTTTGGGTGGTTCTTTCACTTTCTGTTTGTATAGCTGTACACTTCAAAAGCATATCAAAATTTCATTTCACACGCCTGCTTATGCTGCAATACAAATTCCATTTGCTTTGGCTTTTTTAGTTCTCATTTCTCATGAATACACCAATTTGCAGAATTTTTCTCTCTCCAACTTATGGCTTCCCCTAACCTCTTTTGCAATCTCGTGAACTGTTTGTTGTAGATTTTATTGTTAAAATGTCATTTGCTTCTTGAGCAATATGATGTACTAATATGCAAATGACAGATGCCGTACAAGTTTTTAGATGTGTGTGATGTTGACAATCATCTGATAGGCTGATTACTTACTGAAGGAATTATCCAATGCACTTGATTTAGTCGAATTTATGTCATTTTGCTCATGTCTGTTTCTTTTTTGTTTTTTTTTTCCCTCCTGGTTTTGTATTTCAATTCTTTTGGAACTCCTGAGATTTTGATTTTTTTCCTTTAGGGTGAGATTTTGATTTTTTTCCTTTAGAATTTTGTCTTAATGTGCTCTCTCTCTCTCTCTCCAGGCAGAAGAAAGGAAGGCGGCCATAAAAAGGATCCCTGAACAGATTATTTTATCAGAGGTTCGCCGTATGGTTGAGGAGATGCAAGCATTAAATAGGAAGCTGGAAGAAACGGTGAGCTTGCTTTCCTTTTAATTTCTCTACATATTAGTATTCAACCCCTGGTATTGAGAGTGAAGCATATGACTACCTACTTTAACTTGCCTGAGCTTGACATCTGTATTTATTTTTTATTTTTCGAATTTCTGGGTGAAAAAAAATGGTTGCCTTGCATGTTAATTGTGGATGAAAATGTTGGGGGAGCTTCAATCTGGCTAGAATAGTGGTGGCTTGGCTCAGGGTGAGAAATAGGAAGTTGCAATATATGCCATAATACTATGGGATAGTCGTTGGCTAATCAGTGGTCTATTCCTCAGGGTTGTGGTGAAGATTTGGAACGTGATTCTAGAATTTGATGGTGTGAGATAAATCTTGATGGAAATTGGGTACTTCTTAGTTATTATTATAAAATCCTCTACTTTTTAAGAGTAAAGTTTGTAGAGGATCCACGCATATTGCGTCATATGAAAGAGATCTGTTTGGGATGTCCATCTTCAATGTTTGTGACGCATGGCAAGCTCCCAGACCAAATCCAATTTTCACCCTTCATAAAATTTTGGTTTAATTTATTCTAATGCTATTATGTTTGTAATTGTCGTTTTCTAGGAATCTGGTGACACATTTTCTTGCTTTTAATAGTTTGTCAGTTTCTAGTATCCAAATTTGAGTCCTTATTAGCAACTTTATCTGTTAGGATTTTGTTTAGAAGGTTAAATTTTTTGTTTGGGTAATATGAAGCCCATAGAAGGAACATGAACAACGGCTTTGGACTAATAAATGAGATCAGGGGGAGCATTCTTTTTTCTTTTCTTTTCTTTTTTTTCTTTTTTCTTTTTTTATGAAATTGTTGATGACTTAGTGGAGTGTAGGGTTTGATCCAAATTTAAGATGATGATTTCTTTTTCTCCATTTTTGTTTGTCAAATAACCATTTCAGGGCATTTGGTGCAAATTAATCACTGGTTGTTCGCTTGTCATCCTTCTTGCTTGATTTTGAATAAAGCAGATGACTTTTTTTTGTTTATTTTAGATTTTGTCAACTGGAAGATTTGGACCTCTCTCCACAAATATCCTAGAATGGTCTTGACTTGAATGAATATCTTGCTTAACCATTTGTATTGATTGTTGATGTAAAGAACTTTCTAAGTAGGAGAAACTCTTGGACACTACTTTCTTGTTAGAGACCAGTTTATGTCTGCCTTTTTGAGTTTATGCGTTGCTCTAGTTAGCAATTATGAAAGAGGGTGTTGTGTTAGGGATTCATATCACCTAACTACAATCAGTGAAACGTGAAACACAGAAACAAACAAACACACAAGAAAGATAATCACATGCACACATGAAGAACTCAAGAGTTCCATGGTTCATCCCAAACTAGGGCTATATCCATGGCGGCTGTTGTTTTCACAATGCTTTGAAAGGTTACATGATACAAAGATAGTTGTCTCCCCTCCAACTATAAATGAATAGAAATTAAGGCAACAGGTCACAAGTGTGTGGAAATACCAAAATACCCATACTCCAAATGTGGGTTGGGAGCACGCCCCCTGAACCACCTCCTTCGGTCGAGTGGTTAACGTCCAATACGTATTCGGATCCATAATACCCCAACATGTTGCAGAATCTGAACTCTTGACCTCTCGCCATAAGGAGTTAAAATGCTTTGATGATGCTCGGCTTTATCAATTCAAACCTGTTATCACAGTTTCAAATTCAATCTCATCTTTATCTTCAAGGGCATGATTCCAATAGAATATCCGTTTTATTGGTTTTGTTAATATCTTTTGTTTTTTCGTTGCGGTAGTTTCTCTTGGTTTTGAATGTTTGAATAAACGGTATGGTTGTTCCCAGGAGGTGGCTATTGAAGAGTATTTCAAGCCGATTGACAAGGAAGCCGAGATCATAATGAAAACGCAGCTTGAAGGAGAGGAGAAGACAGTGAGGGAGATGATGAAAGCAATGCAAACACAAGCTTTGCTTGAGCAAGCTGAAGCAGAAAGACTTGCAAATGTGAAAAAAACAGAGGCAAACCAACAGGAAAAAGCATCCGCTTCAACTACCCAAGCCGAAGTGAGATGATAACCTGTAAACATTAATACATGACAGCAAAAGATTCAGAATTTATATGTAATGGTTAGTCCCTCTCTTCTTCTCCTTCTTCTTCTTTCCCCCATATTTTTGTTTTGTTTTTGTTTCTTGGGTGGATCTTCTTTTGGGATGCTTGTGGAAATTTGAAAAGATTTTGGCAATGCCAAGGACAGAGATCCCTCCTTGGCTAATTTGAATAACATGAGAAAAATTTAATGTCATAAATCATGTTCATCGTAATTACATAATTTTATTGTATTTGTGTTAAAAAAATATTAATAATAATAATAGACGATAAGATCCTGTAACTGGAATAGTTATTAATAATCTTGTCTTGTTATTAATGTTTTGGAAGAACCAATTTTGTTAGTTGGTGTATAAAATAATTCCATTACTTGAAAATACTTGTTTTTTGAATACCATAAACTTTTGAGAAAGTCATTTTAATATTAACTATTAGAATAGGAAAATACACAAACAATTATTCCTATTATATTCAAATTATTAGTACTATTAATTTATTAGTGATAAAGTAGGGGATTAGAAGCTTCTATATAATGTGAGATTATTATGATTGATATTCTTTTGTGAAGTTCATTCATTGCCTTGAAACATAGTTGAGCGACCTTTTCATCATCAATAATCATAATGAAACTTAATAATTAATAGTTCTATTAATTAATAAATTTGTTCTCCAATAACTAAATAATTTTACTTCCAAAATTATTAAATATTAGCGGGCCTACTATATATTGAACTGGGGCCTTTCAGCCCAGCCCAGCTTAGCTTATTGTTTTGAATTATTAGGTGCACACTTGCTTTTTTATCCATAAGGTCATGGCCTACTCTTTTTGATCCATTGTATTGAGCTAGGTCATGGCCTACTCGAGGCACGGATGAGGTCAACTCTCTCTGTTTGTTTCGGCGGAAATTATTTTTTTGTATGAATGAAAAACATTTCTTGTGATCAATGGAAATAGGGTTATTTAGGTGAAAAATATTCTTCACTTGAATATTTTCAAATTAAAATTTTACCGATGTCACTATACTATTATGCCACCACCGCGGCCACCAACATTGTTGTTGCCATCACTACACGAACCACCCCACCGTCACAACCACTAATTCATTATTTTCACAAATTAAAAAGCAAAAAAGTTACAAAAAAGTTACAAAAAAAAGCAAAAAAGTTGTCACTATTTACAAATTAAAAATATAAAAAAATTAATATTCATAATATTTTAATCAAACCAACTTTACACAGTTTTCGGGACTGACTTGACCCCTTTAGTACCGTGACAGGGAAAAAAAAAATTACATATATAAAATCACTAAGTTGGACGGTAATGTTGGGCCCATGGGGGCCCACCACGGGTCCCGTTTTGATAATCCGAACCGTTCAATGTGTAGAACTCGTCCAGAACTATATGGCTGTAAAAAATCACGTTGATCGGATATCGCTAACTACATGATCAAATCAGTTTTGTATAAAAAATGGATGGTCTTATAGTTAACAGTTGACAAAAAAAACTAACACGATCAGATAGCTATCGATATCCAATCAACGTGATTTTGTATAAGTATATAGTACTCGACGATTTCTACACATTGAACGGTTCTGATTAACAAAACGGGACCTGTGGTGGGCCTCCACGGGCCGAACAATACCCTCCAATTCAAGCCCGAAAAAGAGGCAATCATTTTCCATCTTCTAACCAACCCACTACCCTGCCCAACCTGTAAGCTTACTCCACTAACTTCTCCTACACACTTAAGGGTGCGTTTGTTTGGACGGACTGAATAAGGGGGGATTGTAATCCATCAGACTATTAGTCCCGGGATACATTATCCCGGGACTATTTGGTTGGATTGGATTTGTATCCTATGTTTGTTTAGTCATGGGATTAGATGTCTAGATTGGACTATTTTTAGTAAATCCAATGTTTGGTTAGACGGACTGGATAAGGATAAATATTCAAAAGACTATTTTACCCTTATAATCTATAATTTATAATTTAACAACACTAAAAATTTAATTTATAAGGCCACAATTTTTAATTTATTATTTTCAATTAAATTAAATTTATAATTTATATTTTATATTTTTATTTAATATATAATTTTAAATAACGACAATAAAAAAATAATTTTATTTAATATATAATTAAATTTTCAACAACACTAAAAAAATTTAATTTATAAGGCCATAATTTATAATTTATTATTTTTAAATAAATTTAATTTATAATTTATATTTTTATTTAATATATAATTTTAAATTAACAATACTAAAAAAAAAAATTTATTTAATATGTAAATTTAATTTTTTAACAACACTAAAAAAATTTAATTTATAAGGCCATAATTTATAATTTATTATTTTTAATTAAATTTAATTTATAATTTATAATTTATAATTTAAATTTTTTATTTAATATATAGTTTTAAATTAACAACACTAAAAAAATAATTTTAAATGTTCAAAAGACTATTTTATCATTTTCTAATTGTTTACTAAGTAATAGCATGGAGGGTAAAATGGACATTTCACAAAATAATCCCATGGGATACCAATCCCATGGTTTCTATCCCACACCCCCCCATGGGATAGGATAGTCCCATGTTTGTGGGACTAATAGTCCGGAGCAAAATTTTTCAAACAAACAATGGACTATTAGTCCGGTGGGACTAATAGTCAATCCCACACTCTTATCCCTCAAAACAAACATGCTCTTAGGGAGTGTTTGTTTTGAAGGATTAGGGTATGGGATTGGACTATTAATCTCACCGGACTAATAGTCCATTGTTTGTTTCAATTTTTTTGCTCCGGACTAATAGTCCCCCAGACTATTAGTCCCAAATTTGTGGGACTATCCTATCCCATGGGGGGAGGTGAGATTATTTCCATGGGATTGGTATCCCATGAGATTAGGCTTTGAAATGTCCATTTTATCCCCCATGTTATTACTTAGCAAACAATTAGAAAAGAGTAAAATAGCCTTTTGAACATTTATAAATTATTTTTTTAGTGTTGTTAATTTAAAAGTATATATTAAATAAAAATTTAAAATTATAAATTATAAATTTAATTTAATTAAAAATAATAAATTAAAAATTATGGCCTCATAAATTTAATTTTTTTTAGTGTTGTTGAAAATTTAATTTATATATTAAATAAATTATTTTTTATTGTCGTTAATTTAAAATTATATATTAAATAAAAATATAAATTATAAATTATAACTTAATTTAATTGAAAATAATAAATTAAAAATTATGGCCTTATAAATTAATTTTTTTTAGTGTTGTTAAATTATAAATTATAGATTACAAATTTAAAATTATATATTAAATAAAAATTATAAATTATATGGGTAAAATAGTCTTTTGAACATTTATCCTGATCCAGTCAGTCCAACCAAACATTGGATTCACTAAAAATAGTCCAATCCAGACTTCTAATCCCATGACTAAAACAAATATAGGATACAAATTCAATCCAACCAAATAGTCTGGAGGCAATGTATCCCGGGACTAACAGTCCGATGAATTACAATCCCCCCTTATCCAGTCCGTCCAAACAAACACACCCTTATTTATATAATTTTTTAATACACATTTTTTCGTAAAAAGTCAAAAAATTAACCTAAACATCCATCTTTTTTTCCTTAACTTTTTAGTTCAAAAAGATAAAAAGTGTACTTATTTAGGACACCCCAAACAACCCCTAAACATATAAAAAAACATTTTTATCTTTTGTTAAAAATAGGTTACTTACCCAAAACAAAGGTTAACCTATTAAACAAATGCATAAATGACACAGGTTAGATAGTATTCAAAATTTGGCATTCAAATTCAACAGTGCTACATGCACTGCCTTGTGCACAACTTTGATGATGAAGAGTAATGTGAGAAATCCCAAAAATTTTACTAAGGTCAAGTTTGACATGTTCAGGAAAAGTCAAAAAGTTAAAAAGTCAAAAAGTTAACACTATTTATCAAAAGTCAACAATTACGGCTGCACAACTCCCAATCCTAATTTTCTCTTACAAACTAATTTTTATAATTTTTTATTACACATTTTTTCCATAAAAAGTCAAAAAGGTAACCCAAACATCTATATTTTCTTCCTCAATTTTTTAGTCTAAAAAGACAAAAAGTACACTTATTTAGGACACCCCAAACAACCCCTAAAAGTTCTACTGAATAATGTAGGTCTCACACTCATGTGAGAGATTTGATAAAACTTTTGGTAAATTTTTTTGAATCTCTAACATTTTTATTGATGAATGTGTGGATCACATTTAGAATAATGTGATCCATTTATTCGTCAAGTCACGTACAAAAATATTATGAAAACAAATTTATTAACTCAAACATAATCACTGTAACATTATTAAATCATTTTGGAACATAATTGTTAGGTCTCCATTACGTCTATCCCACACAGTTTTGAAAGGGAAATTCACTAAGCAACTTGTACACGTCCATACAATCTCTCTCTCTCTCTCTCTCTCTCTCAATGTGGAAACGCAAATTCAGTAAGCAAGTTGTATACATGTCTACTACTTGCTTTCTAAATATAACACAAATTCTCCCCAATTGTCAATCCTTCAATCTGATCCATTCAAGAGAAACATGTATATATAGCCAACCCTTATCTGTTCCACCTATTTTCTATTCATATCTAGAGGAGGACTCTTCTTATTGGGATCTATCATAACTAAACTTGCTCTTGTCATGCCTGCCTTACTTTCCATTCCTACTTTACCTAAATGATAGAGCAATTCCTAACAAACCAAATTTTTTTTTTTTTTTTTTTTTTTCCCTTTAAGCCAATCAAATTGAAACACTATCATCCATTCTACTAGTGTTCGTTTGATAAGTTAGTGAGATGTGAGAACTCTTAACTGTTAAATTGTCATTTTTATCAAATCAAGAATATGCATTTAACTTGATTGCTATCTCAATATATAAGATTCACCAATAATTGGGTAAAAAAACTCAATCTAGTAGATTTGACATGCAATAATAAAGTTTTGGTATTATAAATGAGGGAGATTAATAAGAACAACTCAAATTGTCACATCTATGTGTAAAAATAATTTGTGAGATTTGTATATAATATCCTTACTCAAAAAGCAGAGCGACCCAAGTATTTTATGCTATTATCAATATTTTTCACCTCATTTTCTCATAATGTCCAATAACAACTTGACACACACATGAAGAGTAATTAAGTAAAAATTGTGAAATATAGGGTCAATTTGGTGAAAATTGATAAATAAAAAATAAAAATTGAAAACATTTATCTCCAATAATCAATTTGTTTCGGCTTATTTAAGTTAGATTTTTTTTCATAAATTATATTATAAATAGAAATTGCATAAAACACTAACATAAATTTTTTAAATAACAATAAATAAAAAAGGTTTAAACAATATAGTCATTTGCATTTATAGTTTTTCTATAGGATGTCCAAAGTATGCGTTGTTATTAGATGAGTAACATGTTAATTTTAAAGCTGAATAGATAGCGGTGATAAAGGAGTGGAACAATTAAGTATAAAATTTTTAATAAGTTTTAAAAATTTGTTTAAGTTTGATTCATTAAATTTTTAAGTCGATCTCAAAAGAGTTTTTGTTAAGCCGTGCTCGAGTAATTATTTGATATTTTTGTGTAGTTTTTAGGTTTATCGAACTGAACTAAACGAATAATTGACTGTTCAATTTTGGTTTGAAAACTTCAATAAATTCCAAAATGTGTTCAAGATTAACTTGTTTATGAACAGAGCTTGAACGAATTTTTAATAAATCAAACACAAGTCAAGTTCGAATTATTTAATTCATTTATCACCTCTATACATAAGTTTTTTTTTTTTTGTCAATTCAATCCTAGCGTATACTTTGGTTCTATAAAAAACATGTGTGTCATCAATTGCAATCAGGATAAGAGCCCACCATCTCTTTCGGCAGTGTTTGGGGGCATCTAATCTCTTTTTCAATCTCACATGTTTTATTTAACCAAGGACTTTATGGCTTTATGTCACCTGGCTCAGTCAGTCACCCCCCATTTAGGTTAGGCCTAATGGGTTGGTTAGATTACTACTATTGGCTCTTATCAGTTTTAACCTTATTCAGACTTGCAGGCACTGTTCGTCCACAAAGTTCCATCTTACTCTATTGCGGAAATCGGTCCGCACATTTGGCGCCGTCTGTGGGAATCGTTCTCTGATTGTTTTGTGACGAACTCTGACGATGGATGTTGAAGGAACCTCGCAACCAGGGATTGGAGAGAAGATTCCAGGAAAGGAGAGAACCAAAGACAAGGGTCTGGCCTTCTCTACCGGGAACAATAACCAGATGGACCATGATAGTCTAACCCTCCATACGGCGGAGCGACGTCATGCCGCCGCCTATCGATCATCTCAACAGCTGTTTGTTGAGAAGGACCACCGTGATCGTGTTATCAACTCGATGAGTCTAGAGATTGAGGAGCTACGTGCTCAACTGAGGAAGCAAATGGTACCTCAAGGTGAGCTAAGGAAGTCCAGAGGGGGACCGTCACAGGAACGGAGGCACGCTCCTCCACCTCCTCCACGACGTGAACGGTCTAACTACAGTCTTGCTTGTGGTGAGCGTAGCCGATTGATTCCGGTACGCAGTGAGGGAGCCAGTAGTAGGACAGAGAATCCTCGAGAAGACTCTCGTAAGAAACAAAAGTCCATCAGTCATTATTCAACAATCTCTCCTCCTCCGCGCCGTCGTGACGAGCGACCGCGTGACTTGAGGACATGGTTGAACGACAACCAAGGAGATGACCGACGGTCGAACAAAGTAGTAGAACGGTGATTAGAAAGGGAAAAGGAGCATCTAGATCGGTCCGTTCATCAGATAGAGTGTCGTGCTCTGGACCGACTAGTCTCTTCCCCCCTTTGTACTGAGATTGAAGCGGTGGAAGCTCCTCATAAGTACAGTCCACCGAAGTTCATCCTCTATGATGGGAAGTCAGACCCCTTGACTCATATCAGCCATTACCGCCAAATGATGTCACTTTGGAATCAGAACAATCCATTCATGTGCAAGGTTTTTGCCTCTAGCCTTCGTGAGCACGGCCTCCGGTGATATGACAAGCTTCCTCACGATCATTCTGAAGGGAGCACAATTACTTAAGCCTATTTGTATGGAACCTCGTGGGATTGGACGAAGGTCCCTACTCCGGTGGACTAGGGTTCATCCACGAAGTTCCATCTTACTCTAGAACGGAAGCAAAGCCCTCTCAATTCAACATTGTGTTCTCCGAGAAAGATCTAGAAGGGATCCAACATCCTCACACTGATGCCTGATCGTCACCGTCGGTGTGTGGCGAACAAATTTGATGTAAAACGGGTCCTAATTGATCAAGGGAGCGCCGCTAATATTATGTATTATGACCTTTTCAAAAAGCTAGGTCTTGATGAGCAACACTTAATCCCTGCAGTCTCCCCTCTGGTCGGCTTCAATGGACAGACAGAGTGGCCGCTCGGCCGAATCACCTTGTCCGTCACAGCAAAGTCCAAAGTGGTCCCTGTCGACTTCTTGGTGATTAATACTTCATCTCCTTACAATGCAATACTCGGTCGACCTTGGATTCATACAATGGAGGCAGTGCCATCCACTTACCACCAGGTAGTCCGTTTCCCAACAAAGAATGGGGTGGAGGAGATCAAGGGTGACCAAGTAGCGGCAAAGCACTGCTTCATCGCCGCCATGAAGTCTAAACAAGCATGCAAGGAAGGTCATGGATCATATGAAGGTCCCTGGTGAAGGGAAGCTCGGCCCTAACTGGGAAGGGCCTTACCGAGTTACCTCTGCCTTAGGCAACGGAGCTTACTACCTGACTGACCTAGCAGGCAAGTCCATTCCTCGTCCTTGGAATGTTGCCAACTTGAAGAAATACTATCAGTGATGTAATGATCTAAGGAACTTTTGAATGTAATCGCAATTCTCTAAGTATTATTGAAATCACCTTTTCCCTATGAATTGTGTTCTTTTTCATATGTGTCGTACATATTTTCGCTCGACAATTGAGCAAGAACGGGTTACAGGTCTTAACCTACGCCCCAGCCTGCAAACTCGGCCTTTCGGTTAGAGTAGGGCGCCAAGTGGTATAGCTTGGTGGAATTTGTGCCAAGTATCGTTACTTGAAAGCATGGTCCATGGTAACAACTCGCGTTCAACGAAGAGCCGAGTTACGCTCTACGATGAGTTAAGCTTGACCGAATCAAGTAAAAGCCGAACAACGAAATACTCGGCCGAATCCAACTAGACATTTCTAAGGCTGACGTAAAGTTTGAGCAAATTGGACTGAATACAAATAATGGCTTCCACTCAATAATTTTTAGTGCAAGCCAGGGGGCAAATGAAGGGGGCACAATTATTCAAGCCTATTTGTATGGAACCTTGTTGTTGGATTGGACGAAGGTCCTTACTAGACTGGACGAAGGTCCCTACTGGACTGGACGAAGGTCTCTACTCCGTACTCAAGCCTATTTGTATGGAACCTTGTTGGATTGGACGAAGGTCCCTACTAGACTGGACGAAGGTCCCTACTGGACTGGACGAAGGTCCCTACTCCATACTCAAGCCTATTTGTATGAAACCTTGTTGGATTGACGAAGGTCCTACTAGACTGGACGAAGGTCCCTACTGGACTAGAGAAAGGTCCCTACTCCGTACTGACGAAGGTCCCCACTCTGAAGTGGGCTCTCTCTCTCCACTCTATGATGGGCCGAGCTAAGGGATCAGTCTTGGCCCACTCCCCACTCCGAAGAGGGGAAGACCATGGGCCTGGCCATAGCACCACTCCCCACTCCGAAGCGGGTAAATCCATAACATGGGATCCAAGGCTCCCACTCAACGACAACATGAGTGCTAACAGATCAGTCAATACTCTGTAAAGTAAAAAGCATGTGGTGTCCGCGAATGACGGATCTTGCTCCCCTCTATTAAGGATGTGCTACAATCACGGCTGAAGAGGCGTAGAATGAGGGAGCTTGATGAAGAAGTCATATAATCCTTATAAAAGGTAACCGGACTCTCCATGAAGGGGGAGATCTCTGAACTCTAAAAAAACACATTAGTCTTCTCTATCTTGTCTCTACCAAACTCCGATACTGACTCGACCGTCGGAGGGGTTTCCGACCAACCCCTAGTCGGGTAGCCTAACTATTTGTTCCTTGTGCAGGCCTCCACCATCGGTGCACCAGGGTTCGTCCACAAAGTTCCATCTTACTCTATTGCGGAAATCGGTCCGCACAAATTTGATATGATAAACATTTCTTTAATTAATACGATTAATAGAATTGAAAACTAGCATCAAAGTGGAATTGTGTAGTGGAGGAATGAGTGTAAATTTTTTTTGAATGAGTGGAATTGTGTAGTGGAATTTTTTTCTTTAGCTCTTTGTTTTTTAATTATAAATGTCAAGTTCTTATATTTTAAATCAAGTATCAATGTTTTATCTTCTATCAATTATCGTTTGCTGAATATTTACTGAATTAGTTAAAAAAGTGTACAGATACATAGGCTCCTTTTATCGTATGTATTGCCATACTAAACAAAATGACTAAAATGCTTCCTTTTCCAATCTATTTCTCTCTCTTTCATCTCCTCTCTATATTGCTAGAAATTTTTATTTTTCCCCCTTTTACCCGCGACCGCAACCAACTCTCTCATTTCTTCTCCTTCCCTTCCAGTCACCACCACTGCCAACTTTCTTCCACCCATAATCCACCCGGTAATGATTTAGAACATTAATTTTGATATTCTAATAGAGTACTAATCAGTGTGTTTGGTTTGAGTTTTCTAGATTAAGTTTTTTGAAAATAAAATTTTTTGATTTTCGTATTTTTTTGTTTTTAGTGAATATTTTTAAAATTTTAAATATTTTTTTTTACTTTTTCAGATGCACCTTACTTAGATGTATTTAAAAAGTAAAAAATTTATGAAAAAATATTTTAAAAAATAATAAATACATAAAAATACAAAATATGTACTGAATTCTTGTATTTTTTTGTATTTTTGGTATTTAGTAAATTTTTAAAAGATTTTTTTTACAATTTTTTTACTTCTTAGGTGTATTTATGTTAGCTGCGTCTAAAAAGTAAAAAAAATTGCTTAAAATATTAAAAAAATTTAGTAAAAATAAAAAAATACGAAAAATAAGAGAGTGGAATTTTCTGAAAAGTGTTTTTGAAAAAATGGAACCAAGCAAGCTGAATGATATGGCAAAGAAAAAAATTAAAAATAAAAAAAATAAATCAAGACCAAAACATAACATCACAATGGGTGGGATCCATTGCCAACTTATTAGAGCTGGTTTTAGAGCTCAAAAATTAGAGTTCCAAAGTATTGTTCTAATCCACGCAAGTGTTAATTGTTTAATTTTTGTTAATCAATTAAACAATAATCAATGAAAGATTCACATTTGACCTAACATATAAAGAAGAGCGAATTATACTAATGGTCCCTATAGTTTGAGCCTTGTGTCACTTTCGTCCCTAACTTTTTAATTGTGACACATTTAATTCTGAATTTTGAATTTTGCTCCAAATAAGGACAATTGGAGATATTATTGCTTAATTTCAAGGGTAAAGTCGTCAATGTGATAAAATATAAACTAATTCGACAAAAATAAATGTCAAAAAAATATTTTTTGAATTTTTAAAAATTATTTTTACCTACTAAAGATAAAATTATGTAAAATTGATCAATCTTTTAGATATTTATTTATTTATTTTACCAAATTAATTTGTATTATATGTTTAGATGATAATCATGTAATGTGTGGTTGTTTTTATTTTCATTAAATTAGTTTATATTTTTTCAAAAGTCAAATATGCCGACAAATTTGATATTATTATTATTAAACCAATCCATTAAATCAAAATATCCAAAACTAAAAACATTTCATATATTAAATATATCAATTACACATTAAAAGTTTAACAACCACACATTACACGATCATCATCTAAACACATAATAAAAATTAATTTGATAAAAAAAAATAAATAAATGTTTAAAAGATTTATCAATTTTACATAATTTTATCTTTAGTGGGTGGAAATTATTTTTAAAAATTCAAAAATATTTCTTTGACATTTATTTTTGTCAAATTAGTTTATATTTTATCAAATTGACGATTTTGTCCTTGAAATTGAGCAATGGTATCTTCAATTGTCCTTATTTGAAACAATATTCAAAATTCAAGGTCAAATGTGTCACAATTGAAAAGTCAATGATCA
This sequence comes from Camellia japonica, assembly GCA_030407325.1. Classification (NCBI taxonomy): domain Eukaryota; kingdom Viridiplantae; phylum Streptophyta; class Magnoliopsida; order Ericales; family Theaceae; genus Camellia; species Camellia japonica. The sequence continues at coordinate 19,436,477 of JAPPVO010000007.1, forward strand.
AAATAACACGAATTCTAAACTATAGGGACTGTTAGTGTAATTCACCCTATAAGAAATTGATTGTCACAATTAAAAAATAATAGACCAATTGAGATTCAATGTGAAATGCAAGGGGTGTAAAGTGTATTCTAGCTAACAAAACTATGGTCTCCTAAGCTACAAGGGTTTTACCAAAAGAAAAATGATTTGTAGCACTAAAAAAATGGGTACTAATGCCCCTAATTTTTATTTTGGGTAATTGTTTTTATTTTTTCTTTTTTTTTTTGCCTTAACTGTTCTTCTGTTTTTCCCTTTTAGGCATTTTCGGGGCATTAGTGCCCCCCATATTCGGGGCACTGATCAATGCTCTTACCAAAAAATAGGTTTAAGCTTCAAGTTCAGGACTCTTAGCTCTTATGCTGTAAACATAAAAAACTATGGTCTCCTAGCATTATCTGTATTTAGCTTTGATTTTGATGGTATGTAAATAAATATATACATCTCTACCTGTCTGCCATTACTGTTTTTTATATGTTTTCAATTGCTTTAACCTCAGTTTCAAGTGCTTGTGCTCATGGGTGGGTGGGTGGTTGGACATGGGCATGAACCATGATCCAACAAAGTCAGCTGAGGTGGGTGGCACCTTCTGACTCTAAATGCATCTCATCTGATGGTAGAGTGGACCCCACAACATCTATGAAAACCCTCCACATGTCAGTGTCTTATTTGCGGTAGAAAGAGATTTTTGAGTGTGGGTTTAGGTCAAAGCACTCATACATGAGCATGACTCCCTTTTATTTTTTTGGGGGGGACCTAAAAGGTTAATCAAGATTTGTGTGACTCATGAGCGTAATTAAATGAAAAGGTTATAAATAGACAAGGACTGGATTGAAGTAATATATAGATGAACTGAATCATGGTAAGTTCATTTTTTTTATCTAATTTGTTAAAAAATAGAGGTATACAATTTTTGTTTTTGTTTTTTTGGGTTTCTTTTTATTAGTTTAGAGCATCTTCACATAATAAATTGGTCAGTGTATGGATAATTTATTTAACAAGCACTAAAAGATGAATAGTTTAAATTAATGAGGTGGGTACGAAATAAGCCTATAGTCATGCGAATTGGACCCAAATCCAATTGCTAGAAGGGAGGGAAGTCCCTTTTTTTTTTTTTCCTTCTTAGTGAATAATATAGCATACAAGTTCACTATTAAAGCTCAATCTACTAATATCGACACTATGGATTCAACCCTAAAGGATAGTCACTTTGTATATATTATGTCAATGTTAAGTATATGCCCAATTTACTCTACTTAGACTCCATCAAATTACTCTATTTAGACTCCATCAAATGAGAATTAAACTAATGTATGCATTTTTTTTAAGTAAAGAGTATAGTATATATTTGTGGGAAAATGATAAAATCCTTGAGCAATTTCCTAACGAGATTAGTGGTTTGAATCTCTTTTTTAGTATGTGGATCTTATTTTTTTAAAGTATTTGTTTGGTGTTTGTCTCTCCTAAGATTTTTTTAATATTAATTATATATTGTATTTATTTTTATTATGATTGTAATTGATTGGACTTAAACGTAATGTCATATATTAATAAATAAAAATAATACTCTATAAAGTGGTTATTTTGGGTGGGTTGTGGGTGTGTGCTTTGATAGGAAACCCCAATGTAGTCTTGATGCAACTTCGTGATGCACCCGTGTCCTTGTTCAGCCAAACTATTCACAGTCAAAGGCTCTGATGATACGTTCCCTAAGGTTGTCTTGTTTGTGTGCCCTAGGCTATATATGGTGACATGGTGTGTGCTTTTTCATGACCATGTGCCCATTCATCCAAACTACATACCCCAACTTGGGATTTCAGGCATTGAATCCTACACTTTTACCCTTGTGGTCCATACCAACCACCTGCTCCCCCCTTTTTGAGTTCCAAGTGTTGGAGTTGAGTAAACGTCTTCTAGAGGGCCCAATCAAGGTGTGCTTGGAATAAGGTTTGTCCATCCAAGAAAAGTAAAAAATAAAAAATAAAGAATCCAGAAATTGATCACAGAACTGATTATAATCATCTCACATTTATGTGAAAAGATTGTGCGCGGTTATGAAATCAAAGGTTTAGTGGTTGTTTTAAATGTTAGGAAGTTGTGTGATCATGAAACAATTATTCAGTATTTTGGAGTAGGGAAGTGATTGAGACCCCCTCCAATCACCACTCCCACCACTCTCACACACACGTGGGGGTTGGTGATTGGAGGAGAAGAAAAAAAAAATAAAAAAAATAAAAACTGGTCAATCAGAGATAGGGGGTTGTGGGGTGTCCCTTGTGAGGGTCCAAGTCATTTTCCTTTGGAATATTAATTTAGCATTGTGGGTTATTTTATAACTTTATATTATTTAAGTTATTTTGATTATTTGTTGCTACTTTAATGTTGGAGGTATTGGATAATCATGAATTTATGATGGATGGTTTGGTTTGTGTTTGTTAATTTTTTTTTTTTTTATCTCTTGTATTTTTTTGAGCATTGAAATTTACTTAAACCTTATAGAGACGAAAACATTTAGATTTTATTTCACTCGTAGCATTTGGATTCACCCGTAGCATTTGGATGATGGAATATTGATTGGATTTAATCCTAATTTAATATTTAATTGTCCAAATTTTGGAACGTGACACATATGGTATTGGTTAAAGACACAATCAAGTAGCTCACAAGTATGTCCGACTAGCCCCTTGACATAGCCCGCACTTGTCTTTGGCATTGCCTTGCCATTGTTAAGGCAAGGGGTTGGGGCTTGCCAACAATCTCTAGCAGCCACTCGACACATCTAATGTCTACTTATGACGTTACAATGTCATAGACTAAATACAGATTTACCACGTAACCAATATCACATAATTATTAGGAGGTTACATTATAATTTTTCATATACATGATCTACGCCTAGAAAAATATAATTTATAATACATGTATTCAAGACAATACACATGGCCATGTTTGATTGCGGAATTTAAAAAGCATATGGAGAAAAATAACCTAAAATAGGTGCCCCATGTTATGCTCAATCTATTGTTTGGTGTTACAAATCCTATCTCAAGATAAGCTGCTCCAGATTTCTTATTCCCTTATTTATGGAGATTAAATTGAGAATAATAATTAATAGGGTAAATTACATTGACACCCCCTGAGGTTTCTGACAAATACAGAGACCTCTTCTGTGTTTTAATAATTACAGAAACCTCCCTTACTTTAACTGACAATATCAAGATTCTCCCAATCCGTCAATTTTGCACAAACGACATTACTTGCTTATACAAAATGACCATATTACCTTCTTATTTGAGCACAAAAATACAAAAATACCCTTTGATATTTTTTTAATCCTACAAAATATATATTGATCCTTCCTTCCCCCCCGTTTACTAATCTAAACCCTCTGTGAAGAAATGAATTATTTTTTTGTTCTATCACATCCGATCGAAATGAGAGAAACAGAGAGAGAGAAGCTCCTCTTTGCCAGCGCCCTTCCTTTCCACTGTCGCCGTCTTTCCTTATCCTCCTTCTCTTCTTCTTCTTCCACTCTTTCTTCGCCATCCGTCACCCGCTTTTCCTCTCCTCCTCATTTTTTTCTTCTTCTGAAACCCTAATTCTAGATCTATAGTTTTCAAAGTGGTGGTAGGCAATGATGGCAATTGCGTTGACTGATCTGGGTTTGTGACGGCTGATTGCAATCTTGGTCACGATCGGAAGAAGAAAAAGAAGAGGAAGGGGAACGATCGGGGGAAGAAAGAAATAGAGAGGATGACATCAATTGATAAAAATGGAGCATTATCTCTTTTGGTTCATCTTTGGTGTTTGTGAATTGGGTTTCGCTATATAATTTTGTACTTTTTTTTTTTTTTTGATTTTATTAATTTGCTTTGCAAGTTCTGATTCATATTTCTAAGTGCATAAATCACTTTGGTTGGATGAAATCATTTATCTGCATCACTTTTACCGTTGACTGGGATGTGGTGGTCGCGGCCATCGTCCTCCGCTGCTTCGATGCCTTCCATTCTTAGACCTCCACCTATAACTTCTCGTCTGGGATTGGGACCAGACTTTTTCCAGATGGTGCGGCCGTCGGAGTAGCTTCAGATTCAACTTTCTTGGTTTCTTCTTCTCCCATTATTGTATGTGTATATATACATATATATCTGTGCTAAAGAGCTTAGAGGCAAAAACAGAGGGGGGAGAGAGAGACCCAAGCACTATTTGGTTCTTTTAGATTCAAGACACTTAAGGACATTATAAGTATTTCAATATTTATTTTTGATGACATCAGCAACTTCTGTTAGTTGCATGAACAACAGTTAAAAAATGAGAGAATCTTAATATTGTCAGTTAAAGTAAGAGAGATTTCTGTAATTATTGAAACTGTAGGAGAAGTCTCTATATTTATCAAAAACCTCAGGAGAGGTGAGTGTAATTTACCCTAATTAATATTATCTCCATGGGATTGTAAGGGATTAAGTCATTCAAATTATTTTTCTCATTCATCTCACAATCAAAATTAATTTTATCTTTATTTTACTCACTCCACCTTAGCCAAACATAGTGCAACTAATTCCATGTATATATATATATTCAGTAGATTAGTCTGGCAAGCAAACGGTGATGGTGCAATTTATTTATATATATATATATATATATTTTTAATTTTAAAAATTTATGTTAGACTGTTTGGTATAATTCTTGTTTATAATTTATTAATTAGAAATAATTTTAAAAATTGAAGAAAAAATTATCATCTAAAAGTTGGAGGGATGCTTTTAACTTCTTATTATTAATTTTCAATTTACAAAAATTTACACTAAAAACAATTGATCTCATTCATGTAAGAATTTTTTTAAATATGACTTAATGTGATTTATACATGATTATACTAGATTCATCTCATTAAGAAAGATATATGTATATCAATTAGATGGTGACTAATCATTGATGAATGCACCTATATATACATAATGAATAGAAGACTAATGGAGATAGTGTCAATGCATTGAATGTTATAGATTCATTATGAATGAATATTAGAGATGCATTATGTATCTATTATGAATGCAAAAGATACATTAATCTATCTAATGAGTTCATTAATATAGAAGATGCATTATGTATCATGAACGTAAAAGATACATTAATCTATTTAATGAAATTCATTGAATGAATGGATTCTTTGGTAGAAAGAATACTAGTATAAATAGTGTAAGGTCCCAAACCACACTCTCTATCACAAAACTCAAATTGTCACCACAAGAAGGCTCCCATCGCTTAGAGAGAGAGAAGTGGTTTGAAGATCTTAGACAAATAAAGAACTTGAAGATCAAGGTCTTCTATTCAAGATTTCTCTTTCTCAAAAGAGGTTTTCATACTATCATGAATCAAGGTACGTATACACGTATTTTGTGTAGTTGAAATTCATATAGTTTTCATGTATAGAATTGAATCCTTAATGGTTTTTAGTTTATGTTTCGCAAAGTTTTCTATCAATTCATTCAAACAAGGATCAGTCATAATGTAAATACAATTATGCTACAAACCTGAGAGGGTAATTTGTAAACAAATTGGGCCGAGCTAGGAAAAGTCTTCTTTGGAAGTCAGGCCGCCCAATGGGCTGAGTTAAGAATTGATATAGTTCGGTCTTGGGCTAAAAAGACACTAGGTCGGTCAGAGATGGGTTGCTAGGGCCTGGACCTAGCTATCTGAAGGTAGTCTTTTATCGGACCGAGATGTTGTCAATGGAGAGGGCCGAGCTATGTGTAGCTCGGTAGGGTGCAATTCGGTAAATCGGCTTCCGGTCACACGGCCCGAACGATAGGGGACCGAGATAAGGCAGCTCGGTCAAGAATGTGTATCCGAGCATAAGGGAGTGGCCATCTCACTTGGCTTGCAGTGATGAGGGTGTTTTAAGGATAAGCATTATCTTTGGGTATGCGACTTTTAAGAGGACTTTGCTGAGTAGAGTAGAGTCCTACTAGAATTGTGCAAAGCATCTCACTTCGTTGGTAGTGAGTAGAGTGTTATTAGGATAGACACTCTTCATTGGGAGTGTGATTCTTAGGAGGACTCCTATAAGAAGAGTTAGAATCCTACTAGGATTGTGCCAAGCAGAATCTATAAAAGCTTATAGCAGGACCTATGTACAGGTATCATAATTCTTACTCTAAAATACACAGAGCTTTTGTATCCATTGTCTATTTGCTGACTTAGGCATTGGAGAGGTTTCCGGCACACACCCGCGGCTAGCTCACGTTTGTGTTTTCAGGTAGTAAAGCAACGACGTTTGGAGGAGTGCAAACTTGATTAACAGGATTATACGAGAAGATTATTTCGTGCTCGTACAATTGGCGCCATCTGTGGGAAACGCAATCACAAAGAACGAACCTCTTGATTAAGTTTTCTTTCAACTGATTTCAATGGCGCACGATGAAGACTTGTCACACTCTGCCATTGATAGGCAAACCCCGGAGGGGGGCGGAAGGCATGAAGGCTTACCTTTTATCCCGCCCATGACAGAGTTAGATTCCTAGTGATGGAACCCGCGGAGGGATACCCGTGAAAGACGGGGCTCCAGTCCTCGTCGCTCTCAAAGCCCTGAAAAGCAGAGGCGAAGGTTGGATCCTCAAGTTCTAGAAGAACGGGTAAGGGAGCAAGATGAATTGATACAGAGAATGGCGGCAGACATGAAGACGATGAAGCGCCAGATAAAATGCAAAAGGGTGGAAACAAAAGAGGGGCGCAAAGGTAACACACGCTCTTGCCACCAAGAAGATCGTGATAGACAAGTCACACCATCACAAGCTGAAAATAGAAGCCTCAGGTCGGGCGATACACAATCAAGGACTTCCAGGGCGCGCTACTCCAGGTTTGAGAGAATGAGAATTGAAAGGCCTTGCACGGAGGGAAATAGTTATCGGCCCTCGAATTCGCACCAAACGACATCTAGGCACACGAAGTTGCCTAGGTCGGCGGACCTGCGGACAGTGCTTCAGGAAAGGGCTCGAAGAAGAGAAGACACTCAGGCTCGCGACTCTCGCAGAGTCTCCACACTACAACGATTGGTTCCTAGGACACATAGAAGTGTCGAGGTAGGAATGCCAGAGCCGCGACTTGCCTATGAACCAGTGGACAAAGTGTTAGCAAGGTTGCAGAGCTCGCCGTTCATTCCGGTAATTGAGAGCGCACCATTACCCTTAGGCTTCCATCAGCCTAAATTCACAACTTATGAGGGGAAGTCAGACCCTTACATGCACTTGAGCCTTTACCGCCAGGTCATGGCTGTGTATCAGCGAAACGAGGCTCTAATGTGTATCCTATTCCCTTCTAGCCTTAGTGAGCTGGGTCTAACATGGTTTGAAAGGTTGCCAGAAGGTAACATAGCTTCATGGGCATAACTAGTAGAAGTATTTGTAACCAGATTCAAAACAAACACCAAGACACCAGTAGAGATTAACCAGCTACTCTCCATAGATATAAGCGAGAAGGAAACATTGAAATCTTACAACAATCGGTATTGGGAGACTTTTAATCAGATTGGAGATTACCCTATAAACCTAGCTATCGCATAGTACAAACGAGGTTTGCTAGCAAGCAATAAATTGAGAGATTCAATGACAATGACGTCGCCCCTTACTATGGAAACCCTGATGAAGAGAGTGCACCAACACATCCAGGTAGAGGAAGATGGGGCTCGCATCAAAGAAGAGTCTGACACAACAGCGATACCAGACAAAAAGCCTTTGGCGAGAGTTATTACGGTCAACAAGTAGGACCGACTGCGTAAAAGTCTTTGCCCAACTGGGGGCAAAGTGGATTGGCAGGTTTGACTAACTCTTTCTAACAAATCTGTGCCCAACAGGGGGCAAAGGGGGTTGGCAGGTTTGACCAACTCTTTTCAAAAAAAAAATTTAGACTCATTGTCCAATTGGGGGGCAAAGGCGGTTGGTAGGTTTGACCAACAAAACTTTTTTGCACCCTTCAGCCGAGATCAGGATCTAGGCTAAAGGGGGTTGGCAGGTTTGACTAACAAAAATTTTTAGACTCTTTGCCTAACTGGGAGGCAAAGGCAGTTGGCAAGTTTGACCAACAAAACTTTTTTACACCCTTCAGACGAGATCAGGATCTAAGCTAAAGGGAGTTGGCAGGTTTGACCAACAAAAATTTTTAGACTCCTTGCCCAACTGGGGGCAAATGCGGTTGGCAGGTTTGACCAACAAAACTTTTTTGCACCCTTCAGCCGAGATCAGGATCTTGGCTAAAGGGGGTTGGTAGGTTTGACCAACAAAAATTTTTTAGACTCCTTGCCCAACTGGGGGGCAAAGACGGTTGGCAAGTTTAACTAACAAAACTTTTTTGGACCTTTCAGCCGAGATCACGATCTAGGCTAAAGGTGGTTGGCAGATTTGACCAACAAAATTTTTGTACTCTTTGACCGGGATGACAGTTACCTCGGCCAAAGTAGGTTAGGAGGTTTGACCAACAAGTTTTTTGGATTCTTCAGCCAAGATGTGTATCTCAGCCAAAGAAGGTTGGCAGGATCAAGTAAGGCCAAGCTAATTAGTTTGGCTAGACATGCAATCAGAATGATGCAAAACATTGAAAAAGAAGCGCAGTAACCGCACCAAGAGATCGAAAATTTTCATTAATTGAAGATGATTACAAAAATATGGGACATATAGCGCGGTTACATAGAAAGAACGCTTTCTCGTACGATTGCAACCTTGAAGGATATATACATTGAAGACAAAAAGGTGGGATTATTCAAATTTTTGGCATGACGGTTGTAACAGGAGAACGAGGGTAATGGGGGCACGCTACGTATCCTAGGAATGACGTCGTGTTAGACATGCTAGATTAATGGAAGGACGTGCTGAGCAACTGACAAGACTTATTGAAATTGAACAATTTTTCTAACTCGATAGAGTTGGGCGTTCTTAGCTCAGCTGGAGGAAAATAATCCCAAACATGCTACGCAAATGGAATTAAGGGGCAATTGAGAGGGTAATTTGTAAACAAATTGGGCCGAGCTAGGAAAAGTCTTCTTTGGAAGTTAGGCCGCGCAATGGGCCGAGATAAGAGTTGATGTAGCTTGGTCTTGGGCTAAGAAGACACTAGGTCGGTCAGAGATGGGTTGCTTGGGCCTGGACCTAGCTATCTAAAGGTAGTCTTTTATCAGACCGAGATGTGTTCAATGGAGATGGTCGAGCTATATGTAGCTCGGCAGGGTGCAATTCGGTAAATCGACTTTCGGTCACACGGCCTGAACGACAGAGGACCGAGATAAGGCAGCTCGGTCAGGAATGTGTATCCGAGCATAAGGGAGTGGCCATCTCACTTGGCTTGCAGTGATGAGGGTGTTTTAAGGATAAGCATTATCTTTGGGTATGAGACTCCTAAGAGGACTTTGCTGAGTAGAGTAAAGTCCTACTAGGATTGTGCAAACCATCTCACTTGGTTGGTAGTGAGTAGAGTGTTATCAGGATAGACACTCTTCACTGGGAGTGTGATTCCTAGGAAGACTTCTATAAGGAGAGTTGGAATCCTACTGGGATTGTGCCAAGCAGAATCTATAAAAGCTCATAGCAGGATGTCACGATCCAAACCCGCCCCTATGGGTTTAGTATCGTAACCGGCCAGTAATTCGTGATTACCAAAGGCTTGCTTAACAGTAATGACAGTAATACAAAGTAAGGGGCTGGCAAAAGCCAAACAGTAATAAAAAGATGTCCAATGAGCTGTGACAATCTGAATGTAAAAAGACTTTTATAAACAAGCCGCATTCATAACCAAAACATATATACATACGTCATAAACACAAACATCCAGGTTAGAGACCAAATTCCTAACTATAATTGTACAGTCAAGTCTTAAACATTTATTACAGATCAGAGACAAAAGGGTGAAACTGAGACACCCGAAAATAGCCTTAGCTTGAACGAACTCGGAACCTCGAAGTGAGGTGCGATGGTTGGCTTGACAAAACAAGAGCTTAACTTAACGCTCTTAGCTTCGGTCCGGTGCTTGGACACCTACATATAAATATAAACAGTGAGCTAAAGTCCAGTGAATAACATATGCGTAAAGGGGTTAAGAATGAATGTCCATTCATTAATTAAAACAGTCATTTGCATCGGTAAATCAGTTATTCAATCAGTGGCTCATATTTCATGCCATAACAGTTATTTGGAAACCATAGTAGTCATATGTGGTACATCCAATAGCAAAACAGTACAGTAGGTCTTAATAGACCGAACAGTCAGTTGATGGCCATCAAAACAGTAAACAGTAGTAGTTCCAAACATTGGAACCGACAGAGATCTCTGTAACAGTAGCAGTAACAGTAAGTTGCTATGGATGTCACGAATATAGTTTACAAATAGGACAAACATTCATTCAGTAAACGATGCTATTTAGAAAGCAGTATAATCAATCGTTCAGAAATAGTTATAATTGATCATATCTTTACAACATTGTTACTCACAGAGCACTGGGCTAAAGACAGGCTAGTCAGCGTCCTCGGGTGCCAACCCTACACAGTTGCAGAACGAACACACACTAAATTACACACTTGGGATTAATAACTTAGCCCTTTAACTTGACTTGGTGTGGTTTTATAACATTATCCTCATTAAGATGCCTTAAACTTGGCCTAGGAATGCCTAGGATGAAATGAGGATGCAAAAATGTACTTTAAAACACTTTTCAAAATTTGCTGAAACAGGGGTCCACGCTCGAGCGTGGCTTTCTACGCTCGAGCGGACATGCAGACAATGAAGCTACGCTCGAGCGTGACTTCTTTCGCTTGGGCGGACTGCAAACTCACGAAAAGTACTGATTGCATGATATTCACGCTCGACGGACGCTCGACCTCCGCTCGAGCGTGAGATTCAGACCCTCGCTCAAGCGTGAATTCTCTCGCTCGAGCGGACTGTAAAACACACAAACTTCTGGGCATATGCATCTCACGCTCGAGCGTGACTTTATATGCTCGAGCGGAAGTGCATGTACTCAGAGTTTACGCTCGAGCGTGAAGTCCTACGCTCAAGCGTGGATCCAAAATCTGGAATTTCCAGATTGATTCTCAAATACAAAACTCAACCTTTAAAGCTTCAAACTTGATTCTTTTGGGCTAATTTTCTGGAAAACACTTAAAAACCCATAATACAACATGTTTCAAAGATTATTTTATAAAATGAAGCCCAAAGGTGCGATAATTGAACACAATTTTGAATGAAACTCAATGAACATAGCAAGAACATAACACACATGAGTTCTTATGAATTCCAATGCTCCAAAACATGGTCAAATGCAAGATTGAACTCTAAAAAATGGTGAATTCATGGACTACAACCAAAATATGGACATGCATGTGGAAATTCTCATGTAATTGATCTCAAAACTCAATAATATGGACATGCATACACACATTGCTACTCAATTTAACTCTTTGAGCTAACTCTTGACTCTAATCACCAATTTTACCATGGACCATGCAAGAAACAACTTAAATTCACAATTAAGAGGAAGAACTCCCTACCTTAAGTCTTGAATTCTAGGTGTAGGAGCCTAATTTCTCAAGTCCTCTTCAAATTCTCCTAAGTTCCAAGCCAAACTTTGTTGAATCAACTCTTTTCTTCCAACTCTCTCTCTGTCGGTTTTGGCCCAGGAAAAGTGATGAAGAATGATGCCAAACACATACATGAATCAAGACTAAATAAATGGCCTAGCATTAATCCACTCAATGACAATTTGGTAGTAAATGCAAACTAATATAATTTAACTTTATCTATTCTAATTCAATCATTCCTAATCAAGTTCTAATTAAACTTACCATAAAATCACATAAATCCTAATTAGCATAAAATACTAATCAATTTCTGAATCGGTCGCCGATAAGGCTTTCAATTCGCAATTCGAATTAAAAACACGAACAGATCATTCTACGACAAACAGATAGAAATGCAATTAAAGCATCACACTCATACAAACAGATTAGGATTTCATTCTAATCAATTACTTATCATGTTCAATAACAGTTTAACACTAATCAGAGGTGAGGGTTGTCACATAGGACCTATGTATAGGTATCACAATTCTTACTCTAGAATACACAAAGCTTTTGTGTCTATTGTCTATTTGCTGACTTAGGCATCGGAGAGGTTTTCGGCACACACCCGCCGGCTAGCTCACGTTTGTGTTTTCAGGTAGTAAAGCGACGACGTTTGGAGGAATGCAAACTTGATCAACAGGATTATACGATAAGCTTATTTTATGCTCGTACAAAACCCATAAATTTATGCCTAAAATTTTCAATATATGATTTAGATTATTCTATACATGAACTTCATAATACATATGTATTTTGGGAAAAAAATGCCATACCCATTTTCTGGATTCCCAAATTAATTCATGTAGATATAAGATTAAATTAATGTAAATGAAAAGAAAAAATTATAAATTGAATGAGGCCAAAATATATTAAAATAGATAAATCTAACCACCTAATATTAATGGACTTTATTATTGCCATTGTCAAACAAAACTTTGAGATACCATCAACTGGTCCCTAGTGTATGTCCAATTTCGTGACATTATAAAAAAATAATAATAATAAAAAATGCAACAAAATTGTTTGATCCTTTTCTTAATCATTAATCAACCCCTTGTATTGGGCATATATGTTTTGATCTGAACCGTTAGAACTAAAACGCGTATTTATTTATTTTTTTCTGTCAAATTGTTGGCTAAGATCTTTCTATGGTCAATTTTGTCAAAAATAAGAAAGTCAAACTTAGAAGGCACGTCTACAAAATCAGCGGTCCTCTTGGGCGTACAAAATCAAATCGTAGATAAATTTTATGGAGATATTATATAGAATTATTTACATATAGATCTTTTAAATTATTGAAAAATATTATTTTGATTTCTTTAATTATAAAAATGTATAAATAAGTCCTTTAAATTATTGAGAAGTATCGTTTTGTCTCATAAATTATAAAAGTATACAAATAGATTTTTTAAATAGTAACGTATTTTACTTTGATCTCTTCCATTAAGGGATTCAATTGGTACTCTTTTATATATATATATATATATAATTTATGGGGTCTATTTAAACATTTTTATGATTTAAGAGATAGAAGTGATACTCTAAATAGTTTGGGGGATCTTCGTGTAAATAATCTTATTATATACACAATTAAAAATATCTTCTTAGAGTATTTTTATATTTTTTTTGTTACAATTTTATCTTATCTGAATTTACCAACAACAAAAAAAATACTCAACTTCAAAAATTTGAAAACTCTACTTTTTTTACCCCTACCCTTTCGCTACAACCTTCATTAGTCCTCTACCATTGCTACATTTCTGCTATCACCCTCTCGCTTTCCACTGTTCACTCCTAATCCATTTCTCTCTCTCTCTCTCTCTCTCTCTCTCTCTCACTCTCTCACTCTCTCACATACAGACATACAAGTGAGGCTAAGGTGGTGGTCATTAGGAGGGTAAGGTGGTAGTCGGAGGTGAAAGAAGTTGCCAGTATGGTCGTATAATGGGAAGTGTTGTTAGGTGGTGTTCATGGGATGTGAGGGTGGTAATTGCAGTGATGGAAGGAATTAGGGGTGGTGGTCAAGGGCGGAATGGAGGTGGTGTCTATGAAGTTAGGGTTTGGAAGGTTTGTAAGGAAGTGACAAAAAAATTAAGAATACAGAATTTTTGTAATTATGGATTGTATAATGAGGTAAAATAAAAAAATTTAATTTTAGACGAGCCTATAATTAGAAAATGAGTGGAAGGAATTATTTTTGTGGTGTAAATATGAACTTCCAAATCTTGATGGTAAAATATGGATAAATTATGTTTGCACCCTTAAAGTTTACTTAATTTTATTTTGGCCTTCAAAATTTAGATTTTCAAATCAATTCCTTAACTAATGATAAATGTCAAATGGTGTCAAGACTTTTCTCATTATGGCCTTTAAAATAGAGGGCTGTTATTAGCACCTACCTCTTTATTTTGGATCTCCCACTCTTTTATTTTTATTTTTTAATTCCAATTTTGTCCAAATATGAAGTTCCATTTTTACCCTCATTCCTAACTTTTTACCCTAACCCTAACCCTAATTCTCCATCACCTCTGGCCACTGTCGCCGGCCACCCTTGCCACCGGTGAACATGCTTCTTTTACCTCAGACTGGGTCTCTCTCTCTGTTTGTTCTAATGTCTCCAAGAGCTTTGCAGGTTCGTTTCTCACTCAACCCAAAATTGAAGATCATCAAAATCACACTCTCGATTCCATTACGATAGCTGATCAAACATATGGCATGCATGGATACCCTGATCCTGACCTTGGGTTTTCAAAATCTAAGCATAGATACGGAGAGAGAAACATATTCAAGATCTAGGGCTTTCAAAACCCAAATCGCGACGTCGTCAGTTGTTCGTTGGTAATAATGATTGTAAAAGGGGTGAGGGCATTACGGTGCGGGTTTGCATAGGGTGGGGAGATGGAGGGAAGATGGAAAAGGGTCGATGAGAAGCGAAGGGATTAGAAGACCCACCGGCGCCGGGGACGAACTGGGTTAGGGTTAGGGTTTAAGATAGGGTGAAGCAAGAAAAGTAGAGGCGGAGATAGAGAAGGGGTTTTGGGAGTAGATGGCGACGAAGATGAGGTAACTAATGCAGAAGCCGGTTTGGAAAAGGATGATCATAGAGTCGACGGTGAGGCAACTGATAAGACCACAGACGGCGAAGCCAAGGTCGTCGAAGGAGATATTTTTATCATCCTCTTCTCTATTGTAATTGATATATATATATATATATATATATAGAGAGAGAGAGAGAGAGAGGGGGGGGATGATGATGATGGGTTTTGGGGTTTGCAATTGAGGAAGGGTTTGCAATGGGGAGGTTATCGAAAGAGAGGTCACTGATTGACAGTGAAAGGTTGCCGGAGGTAGGAAAAGGTTATCAGAAAATGAATTGGAGGTTCAAAAGAAGGGATATAGTTAGGATTAAGGTGGGGGTTCAAAGAGAAAGTGGATGGGACTCAATTAAGTGGGTAGGGGTTTAAAGAAGTGGGGGGTCAAAAAAAATTAGATGCTAATAGCAGCCCTCTTAAACTATTATATTTTCTCACTTTGACTCTTCAAATATTAATCTTTTTCACTATTTTCTTTCAATTTGATGTCATATGATTTTTTTATTAATTAATTAAAAATCACTTGTATCAAATTAACATAATTTCAAGAATTTAAAGGCCAAATTTAAAAAATCTAACATTTAAGAGCATATATAAAAATTAAGAATAATGATATATGTATCAATTGGTATATCAATTAATATACTAACAAATGATGTTGTATAATTTTAGAGGTTTTGAATATTTGTAATGTGTATAATGAGTGATATCAATAATAATATCATAATATATATTAGTATACTAAATGTTATACCCAAAAAATTAATCAACATTTTAAAATACAAAGCGTAATTCGCCCTATAAATTTGGATATCTTATACTATTCCTAATGACAACAACATTGTAACATTTCCAATGTGGGGTTGTTGAAAGGATTGCTTAGGAAAATCAGCACAACTTTGACAAAAGGGTATTTTGGACATTTTGTTATATCCATAAATATAAAAACAAAAACAAAAAAATGTCAACAGTTCATTGGTTGTACCGGAGATTTCTACCCCAATAAAGACAGCTTACTGTTTCATTTATTATCCAAATTGATTTAAAGAAAATTGATTGAGAGCTCTTTAGCTCTAATGGGAGTGATCTATTGCGATGCGATGTTTTAAACTTGTTTTATTTTTTTATTTTTTATCATATCATTAAAGCTCAATTAAAAATTTAAAATTAAAAAGATGTATCATTGTTCTAATTTAAAATACACAAAGGTGGAAATTACTATACTCCAATAATACACCTTTGCTCTCGGTCATACACGTAGCGTGCTAAAACTTAAAAGGGAAATTGCAGGGGAAATTTTGAAAAATTAATTAATTATAAAAACATGAAGAAGTTTATAAATTTACTTTTTTTTATATTTATAATATTTTTAAAATATTTTTTCAAATCATTATTGATGTGTAATTTTCTCAAACTTCAAGGGCGTAAGTAATCTTAAATTTCTTTTTACATATTCATAAAAAAAAAGTTTATAATTTTAATTATTAATATTTATAATTTTTTCACTAGTTTGTAATTAATTTTTTAAAATTTCACTGATTTAATATTTCCCGAAACTTAAATTAAATCATATGGTAATTTTGTGGAAGAGCAAAATTAAATCATAAAAATATTGGAATGTAAACAAAAGTTTGATTGGCTACCAAAAGTATTCAGAGTATATGTTAATAAATTTTAAAAAATCATACATTCTCCGTAAAAATATACATAATTAAAAAAAATAAAAACTTTTCGAAAACGTGCCTTAAAAGCACACCTTAACAAAATATTTATTGATTTTCTTATTATTTTTTGCTAGATCTAAATCTCATTATACTAACATATGATATATACATTCTTAATATTTTTAAGTGATTTAATTCTATGTATTTCTATCATTATTTTTAACCATGAATAGCATTTTTCATTGAGAATGGCTTCACTCTCGTCTAAGTCTAAACTATAAAGAACAATCTAAACAACATATTTGAGTTACATCGAAAAAGAAAAATTGTAAATTAAAATTTTAAATTTAATGCAATAAATATTGGATGGGTTTTATTGCTTGGGTTTAATAGTGGATTTGTAAGTAAGAGGACAAAATCTATCCCATTAATTTACAAAAAATCCTACGTGGTTAGCATATGATACTTGGATTGAAGTTCTAATTTTTCGAATTGGAGACAATCTCACCCCTTCTTATTTTATCAGTAATAATGTTACACTTGTCTCATTTCTATATCATATTATATACTTATCATTTTATTTGTTAACATAATATTGGTATAATATGGTCTATTAATATATATTTTCTTCTTATGTTTCTTCGATTTTCTGCAAAATAAGCTTGAAAGCTTGTCTTTCCATTTCTCAACCTCCTTGTGAGGTGTCGCTGTACCGGAGCTGCCTTTAATCTCATCCTCTGCCTCTCTCTGGCGTCGTCACTGTCATTGCTACTAGATCTACCTTCTCTTAGCCTCCACGGTCCCACCCACTTCAGATCAACCTCCAACCTTTCTTTGCTTCTTTGCTCTACCAAATTTGTCAGGTCGTTGGTGTCGTTGTTGTCTTTCTGCGTGTCTGAGGTCTGAAAGTAGTTTCCTAATTTGTTTTGTTTTTTTGGTGTTTGGTTGCGTGATTAAAGTTTCTATCAGTGTTTGATTGTTACTTACCCTATGGATATAAGTTATGATTTTATCTTCAACTCGTCCTATTATCAAATGTTTATGATCGACTGTTTTACAGTATGGAATTAGCGTCGTGTTTTCTCATAGCCAACCCTTTGGGCTTTCATTTGATTATTTTTTCATAATTTGTGATAAATTTTTTATTGGATGGATTCCTCTCATTTAATGAAATTTTCTATTGATAAAAGAGAAACTTCAAAGGACCTTGTCCTTGGACCCACTTGTTTTTGTAAATTATTATTGATTAAACTTAGTCTAAGCAATGGGTATGTGGTGATCGTCCACGTGGCATGATCAAACAAATCTAGACCGTTCATATACACAAATTCTAGTTTCCAAATAACTTTTAATTTTATATATTATCATTTATGTGACTAATATACAACTTTTGTTCTTAATTCATGGAATGTAGGGAATAATTTAAGAAAAAAGGGCACGCTAATCTGAGGGCCAATTATATTTGCGTGGACCCGTTGGAAAGACTTCTTGATGGAATGGACGGTGTAGATGCAGTGATTAAGTTGACAAAAGTAGGGGTAAATCATATTTAACTGTTTGAGATTTAAAAAATATATGTAATAAATTTAAGATAATTATCTTGACTCTTTTTTTTTTTTTAAATGAGTTATTTTAGGGATACCAAAAATTTAATTAAATGTCTCATTGTGGGTGGATCCCATAAGGTCTCACATGAGTGTGGGCTCCACACCCATATTAAAATTTGATCAAATATTTGGTAGAATTTTTAAAAGTTCTAACATTTTTGTTTTAGAATTAAATTGACCGAAATTAATTTAAATAGGTATAGACACTTGGATAGTAAATTGTCAAATATATATTTTAATGTAAAAGAAATAAAAAAAATTAATGAAAAAATAACAAAGTGTTATGTGAGTTATTTTTTAAAAAATATAATGTAATTATTTTAAATTGAAATTTATATATATATATATATATATATAAACTAAGGTTGGACCTTTATAACAAATAAATCTTGATTTTTTTAATTTTATTCATTTAAATTTTAATCTTTTGATTTGTTTTTAATCTAAACAATTCGCATATTTCCATTGAGTAAAATCAATAGAAAACATATATTTTAGTCATTATACTAAAAAATATATATATATATATATATATATTTTATATATACCTACATTGAGTTGAATGATTAAAATATAATTTTTTCGTTAAAAAACTTAACAAAAATAAACAGATTATTTAGATTGAAAGTAAATAAAAATGCTAGGATGTCAATTTATAAAATTATAAATTTAGGGTTTATTTTGTGATAAGAATTTTTGTTATTTTACTTTTTCTTTTAAAATTATAGAATTTGATGTATTTTTTTTTTAGAGAAATATCTCATCTCCTATTTTATTACCCCCAATTGCACCTCTAATAATGTGACAAATATTATCAACTAATCAATTTTCTTCAGATTCTTTTCTCTTCTTTTAAAATTATTTATCACTTCATTAAAGATGTAATTGAGAGTGATAAAATGGAGGAGGTAGCAAAATTTATTTATTTATAAATTTTGAAGAAAGATGGTATAATTTAATCCATGAAGAAGTATGTGACGCGCATAAAGCACAAAATAGTTAAAGTACTGTTACTTGCAATGACTTTTTAGCCTATTAACCTATCAATGCTCACTACTCAAAATAAATAAAATAAATAAATAAATAAATAACCCATCAATTAGTGAAACCCAACTAATTGATGATGCTAGTCGTCCATTTTGAAACACTTTCTCCATCATTTATGTTATTCTCTCTCTATCTTTTCCAAAATTTTCAGTTTGTTTTAATTTTGTGAGGAAAATATCATATGAATGAACACATGAAAAGCATTCACAAATTATTCTCTTTTTAATTCAAAACAAAAAACTATTTGGCATATTATTGTTGTTTAAAAAAAAAGTGCAATTGATTATGAAATTTTCAAAAAAATTGAAAAAAAAAAAATGTTTTTACTCTTTTATCTTTTTTCATCACTGAACGCTATTATTGACTACCACAAACCTCTGACACCACTAGTTGTTGACGATATCAAACAAGCTTTGACAACCAGCTGGTCATCTGATTTTCGATTATCCACAGATACTCTAGCGACCAACTCTATTGTCTACCATGTCCATTTACTTTTCATCGTGCCACTACCATATCTGACTACCCCTCACTGTCATCTATCACCTTTAACAATTCATAAAACATGTTTATTTATTTTTGTTTAAAACAATTTTATACACTAAATAAGTTTTTATTTTTAATTAAAAATAATAATTACTTGTGTTATTTTTTTATAAACATAAAAACAAAAAACTTCAATGAGTGCAAATGGGAAATATGTTATTTTTACACAATTCTCATTTGCACGATATATGTGTCTCACACTATTAATTTGCAATTATTTTTTGATTTTCCATTTATTAGATATTTTTCCACACAAAAAAAAAAAAAAACTTGTTCTAAGTCTTTTTTTTAAAGTATTTTATGCTGGAAAATTATATCAAAACCTGAAACTAAAATAAAAAAACTGTAAAAGATTATTTATTTATTAGCACCTTTGGTGTTTGCTTTTTACGGTAGTGATCCTTTCATTACACCTGTTGAACCCAAATTGGTCACAGCCTATCATCATGGTTGAAATTTTACAAATTCAAGGTCAGTGCATTACACATCAATTGGGACCCACACGGAAACTATATACTTTAAACCATATCAATGGTGAGGATGTGACTGTGACACACAGCTTTGTGACTCTAGATCAGTTAACCTCAGCAGATAAATAAATGTATTTATCAACATCATGTCACCATTTATACTTAAGAATATAAACAATTTTCTTCACTTAGAACAAAAAAAATTTGTGTTTTTCAAAATCATAGTTTTCTTTTTAAATATAATACAAAGTAAGAAAAAAAAATATCACTTTCACGAAAAAATGCTTCACTTGTATTTTATTAATTTATAATTAATTTTTTATTTCTCATTTATCTCATATTCTAGCAATGTTTTGGATTTGTTTGGTTTTGCTTTTCAAAAACAATTTTTAAATTTTTTATTTAAAAAACAGAAACTAATTTGATAAAAAAATACTAAAATAATAATTTTGAATTTAAAAAAAATATATTTATACCTCCCAAAAAAGTAAAACTATATGAAAATGACCAATATTTTTCATTTTTTCATTTTTTTTTTTATCAAATTATGATTTAGATTTTTAATTTTTTTTTCCAAAAAAAATTTTAAAAATTAAACCAAACAAAATGTATTTGGCAGAATTATAATTTGCACTGGACGCATGGTTACATTTTACTAATTTATAATTGTTATTTTTAATTTATGTCATACTCTGCCAATGTTCTTGGATAAAATTATGTATCTTTCAGAAAAGTCTATAGTCAAAAAGAATAGAAAATTTTCTTTACCTTCATTGTAGGTTAACAATATATTAATATTATAAATAAAAACAAAGAATTGAAGAAATATTTCATTTACATAAAAAAGAAAAAGAACAAGAAAAAGAAAAAGAAAAAGAAGCAATTGAAAGCTGAAACATTCACTTCATATACAAATACAAGAAGAAGAGGTCATACACAGACACAACCCTCTTCCCCATTTCACCTTCCTTTCCCAACCATTTATTATAATATTCCCAAATGGTCTTTTCTTTTTCCCATTGGATTGTACAGATTCCCAGCTGAATTCTTCTCAATCCCTTAATTTCTTGTTGATTTTTGCTATTTTCAGTGGTTTTTCTGAGACTTTAAGATACAAAACTCTTCTGGGTCTTCCTGGGTTTTTTTTTGTTTTTTTTCTGCAGTACTTTCTCTGAGTTTCTTGCAGTAAAACTTCTCATACCCATACCCAGTAAGTAGTATATATATATTCCATAAAATTTCCTATTTTCTATTTTTTTTTTTTTCTGGGTTTAGGCTTTGCTTTTTTTTCTTTCTTCTATTTCCTTTCAATTTTCTCTTTAATTTTCTTGTTGAAACTAAGGAAAAGAGAGAATTAAAGACATGGGCAAACAAGGACCTTGCTATCACTGTGGTGTCACAAGTGAGTTCTTGTTTCTTCAATATTTTTTCCCCCAAAATTTTGAATATTCAAGAAAAATTGGTTCTTTTAGGCTTTTTATTTCGTGTTTTTTTCCTCAAATTTTTTTATATACTTTATATGGTTTTGTGCGCATAGATTAATTTGTTCAATGATGGAAGAGAATGCCCATATACTGGTTTATTTCTAAAAGGAGTATATTACCTCTGCCAAAGAAAATAACAATAATAATAATATGTGTTATTATAATTACTATTTTTTGTTTATGTTATTGGGTTGGAACAGAACTACATGTGCCCTTGAATCTGTGAATATCAATACTGGGTTGATTTTGTGTTTGTTTGTATATGGAATTGGGTTTTTTCTTTTATGTGTTTTTCTCAGATTTTCTGATTCCTGTTTGGCTGTTCTGAATTATCCTTTGCTCAGTCTTTCAAGGACTGAGCAATTTCAGAGTCCATATTTGGTTCTCTTTCCCTTTTCGTTGTCTTGGAGGTGTTTGTGTTGAAAATGAACCCTACCACTGGTTCAAACCATAATTTATTTTTGTTTCTTAATTCCTAATTCTTGATGAAACTGGAAAAATGTGCTTTCTGAAACACTCTTGTTTCAATTCCTTTCCGTGTCGAATCTAGTTTTTGCTAGTCTTCCGGCAAAACTTACTGCCAAACAAGTCACTTGTGATTGTTCAAATCAAATCTCCATATTTATCAGTGCAGAATATTTGCTCTTATTATTTTCAAAAATTCATTGTGAATTGATCTTGCAACCAACATAAATTGTTTGTTTTCAACCGCATTCCTCAATCTTGGTTACCAAGATTGTTCTACAACCCTTTGCCTTTAAACCATTCAGTTTAGTTTGTATTAGGGATTGATTTGTGTCTTGGTAGGATCTCAAATTTAGATATTAACTTTCAAGTCTTTATGCCATTGTTTTCTTCACCCCGCGGAATTTGATTTGTTGTCTTATAGCGTAGCGAGTAGTGCACTGTCTGGAGGTCTGGAACATCTGTACTCCTCTGATCAACAATGCTTTAGATTAAACAATTGTGTTTTGGCTATCGAATTCATTTCTGCTGTAACTTGAAGTGGTTGTTAACTCCAACATTGTCTCTTGTTTGTCGATTAGCTTGTTATGGAAATGGTAGTGCAGAGTGGTCCCGATAAGTAGCCAATGGTTTGTACTTTGTACCTTCTAGTGTGCCACTCAAAAGTTAAAATGACACTAAGCTTCAAGAATGCTAAATCATTTTCAAGGACAGCCTAGGCCATTTGTCCAACTTACATACTTTCGAGGACCTTCCCAATTTTGTTTAGCTCAAATGGCGCCTTCCTTCTGTCAATCTTAGGAACCATTGTGCTCATTCAATCAAAGGGCATTGACTACATCTTTGTGATTGTTAACTTCATCTAAAGATTTTGTGTACACCTTTGCATTTGTCGTTCTAATTTGTTTGTATCAAAGAAGACTGTTTCAGTAAACTTATGTTGTGTCAAGTCACTGAAAGGAATGAAATAGTACTAGCAACTAGAATCTATCAAATCCCCTCATTTTGGACTTGGAATTTCCAAACCTAGCATATCCTTGCAAGTAGGACTTATAGGATGTAGTTCGTTTTAGTCGTGTGTACTCAGAAGTGGATTCTGTTTTTGTTGTCACAAATGAGAGTTTTATACTCTTCCACTTCCTTTAGCTATCAAACTGTGCTTGATAAGCACATTCTTTCCGTGCTCAGTTAAACCTTCATTGTTGGTCTGTGCCATTGCTCACGCGCTGTTATGTGTTGGATTAGTTTCAAACGTCTAATTCAGTTAGAGATATATAAAGAGTTTTGCTAGTGAAGTCCCTAGGACACACAAATGCATTCTGATTGGAGAGGTTTGGTCAGTTTATGCCATCAAGTTTCTGTTATCTAGGTTTATTTTTAGATAAAGAAAGAAAAAAAGGAAAAAAAAGGAAGGTATTTACAGGCATTTCTTTCAAGTATGCTCTTTATGTACTGTAAGTTGAGTACATAAAAATTACATATTCAAATGGTTACTACAATTTCCAAAATGGCCAAGATCTTTCTATCACTCATCTGTTAGTAACTTTTTGTATGTGAAGTCTTGTCACAGTCATAATAATGACTTTGTTATGGCATGCATATATGTATTTAGTTTTGTTACTTCTCGGTAATGTTTGTATGTCTTTTTGACTGAATTTGACTAAAGTTTCAGAGGAGAAGTTCCTCCTGTTTCTTTCATGTTCACCTGTCTTATTTATCCATTCTTGTTCCTTTATTGATTGATCATTCTGTGTTATTGCTGACAATGAAGTGTTACTACTACAGGCACTCCTCTTTGGCGTAATGGGCCGCCAGAGAAGCCAGTACTGTGCAACGCCTGTGGATCCCGGTGGAGAACAAAAGGAACACTTGTAAACTACACACCTCTACATGCTAGAGCAGAACCCGATGAGTTCGAGGATTACAGGGTTTCAAGAGTGAAGAGCATATCTATTAAGAACAAAGAAGCAAAGGTGCTAAAAAGAAAACAAAATAATGACTACGCAGTAGTTGGAAGGGTTGATCCCGATTATAACCAGTTTTCGCAGAAGGGTCTGGACGAAGATACCAGTAATCGATCAAGTTCTGGCTCTGCCATATCTAATTCTGAGAGCTGTATGCAGTTTGGCAGCGCAGATGCAAGTGATTTGACAGGTTGGTCGGTCACTATATCTGCATGCTTTATGTCAATAGTGTTGATACTCCCAAATGTGAACCTCTTTTTCTTCTCCAATTTGAACTTTAGAGGTCTGAGAGTTACATAACATAGCCATTTTACTGATTGTAATAGAATGGATCACATGCCAGTTCAAATGGGAAATGCCAGTCAAAATACATATGCTATGTTTTGAAAAGTGTATTATGAAAATATATCTTATGCACTCGCATTAAAATCTAGTCTGCAAAACTAGAATAGTGATTGTTCCTTAAAATTTGTATTTATCTTGTCAAAAAAGTTGGCTTGATGCTGCTTATTTCTTCATTTTTGTGCCACTATTTCATTAATAATCTGTCGTGCCAATGATATAGTCAAAATGACACACCTGGTCCAATGGCATTGCCGAACTTGTACTTCAATGAAATAAATGGAGCAGAAACCTGGATTTTATCTTTGATTTATCTCATTTAAAGCAATTGTTGTTTCACAAATTGGGCGGTGCTTTCTTTCTTCACCAGCCCCCTCCCCCTGCTAGTGCAATTATTTTGTTCCCTCAGTGTATAATTTAAATCAAACCAAACCAAACCAAACCAAACTAAGCCTTGTATCTCAATCAAGTGGGGTCGGCTACTTAAATCTTCTTTTGCCATTCTGCTCTATGAAGGCTATATGCTCAGTTAAATTAAATAAATTTGTATCTTTTTTCACTACCACATCCCATGTTAGCTTAGTTCTTCCTCTTCACATGGCATCTCCTTTTATGATGATCATACATATCACTCTTCCTTACTGTCGTCATGATATGCTTTACTAGTATACTTGATATGTCTTACCAACTCCAGAAGGTTCTTTCCCCATTGATTGTCCTTTCAGGTCCAGCCCAGTCCAATGCGTGGGACACAACGGTGCCTTCAAGGAAGAGGACATGTTTCAATCGTCCAAAGCCATCTTCAGTGGAGAAGCTGGCTAAAGATTTACATACCATCTTACATGAACAACAGTCCTCACACTTCTCTGGATCTTCTGAAGAGGATTTGCTTTATGAGAGCAACACACCTATGGTCTCTGTTGAGATAGGACATGGAAGTGTTCTTATTCGACATCCGAGCTCCATAGGTAGAGAAGAGGATTCTGAAGCTAGCTCTCTTTCAGTGGATAACAAACCACATCCAGCAAATGAGGCTTATTCCCATTTGACTGCCCTTCCTGTACATATTGATAATAAGGGTGCCAACTTTCCCAGTCTGGAGATTGAAAGAATCAAGAAACCAAATGGACAAGGGATGCAACAAGAGCAAATTAAAAGGTAGTGCCTTTCTTTTATTTTAACCATGAATAAGTCAAAATCTCCTTCAAATATGAAATTGATGGTACTATTTTTAAAGTGGGATGCCTGAATATGAAGGTCTTTCGCACAATGACTTCCACTAAATATGGAAAGTGCTACAAGTCTACAATTAAGAACACAAACTGGTTTTGTTGCCAACCCTAGAAGGTCTTCAATATACCTCCAACAAAAAGAATAGTACGTGCCAGGGACACCCCAAAACCTTTTTTATTTTTATTTTTTTGAGTTCTGGTGATTTGGTTGTTAACTGGATAGACATTGTTATCAGAGCTCTGGTTCCAGTCCTGGGTTCAATCTTCTCACTTGTGCATTTTCTGTCATTGTGTACTTTGTTCTGTCTATCTTCGTGCACCTTATTCACTCAGTCTGTTTATCTCTCCACCTGCAAGACAAGGTCACATGTGAGGGGAAGTGTTAGCTTGATATACATTGCTGAGCTCATTTCTTAATAATTTAAGATTTTGAGATGGTGATCTAGCACTAGTGTGATATGTCAGTATGCTGGGGGTAGAGTTACCACTTTACTTGGGAAAATAATTGCATAAATAATCATATAAACTTTTGGCTAGGGGTGAAATGTAACTTACATGGGTACACCTGTATACAGAAACTTCTATTAAGCAATTTGAGAATAAATTGGAAACCCTTTGCTTCACAAGTTAAATTTATATCTGTCTATTTATTCTACTTTTTTGTTGGAATTTTAGGGACAATGCTCAGCATGAAAAACTACAGATTTCGGGAAATTATAACTCACTACTCCATTATGTAGATCTAAAAGTAAGTTCCATGTCTATTCATTTTCTCTGATATTATGCTTAGAAGCCAACTCAATCGAATATGCTGTCATCTAATTTTGCAGCGGAAGACTCCATGTGAGCTCATTTGTCAAGGTCATTGAGGCAAAGATCTTGACATTTGTAATATGATCGGCACTTGAGTGTGTAAAACTTTCATATTCTTATATTCACATGAACTTTTCATGATTAATGCAATTGTGTCCCCCAAGTCCTGACTACTTTTATATTCTTGATTTCTAGGCAAATGCTAGGCTCCTAACTCCTCTAAAATATTTTCCCAGCATCCAAGTCCGTTCTTGGATAACTTTCAGGAGAAGAAAATATTTTCTTTCCCCTGCCGTCTGTGATTTGTTTTTTGCCAATTCTTCCTTCTTCATAGTACAATGATCCTAGAATTCAAATTTGTTGCTGCTGGTAAAATATGTTCTTAAACCATTTAGAGTTATCTTGACTACTGTCCATATTTGGTGCAGGATATTTTCAACTTTGAGGAGTTTGCAAGTCACCTGACAAATGAAGAGCAGAAGCAATTGCTCAAGTATCTCCCTTCTATTGATACTGCCAGACTTCCTGATAGGTTTCTGCCTTGGTCCTTAATGTTTCATTTTCTACCCGTTGTGTCTGAACACAAAGAATCGTGTCCAATTTATTTAATTACTATGGAATAAATTATAAGATTTTGTTACTAGTGATGCATGGAAATCATTTCCTCTGCTTCTCAATAATCCACTTTTTCAGCTTAGTTACGCTATTTCTGCCTCATAAGCTGTAAGTAGAAGCTGCACCAAACATTGGCACAGATTTTCAAAATTAAAATTATTATAAGGAGCTTCATAAGCTGCACCAAACAGCCATTATAATCTGTACTGGAATAAATGAACTTGCCAATTTATAAATACCCAAATCAATCACACAATTCTCAAAATCTTGAATGCTATGTATGCTAATATGAATTCTTTTTCTTCTTTTTCAATTTCAAGTTGTTACTGATTGGGAACAAAACAATAAATTATGGTATTGACTTCCAGTTTTTCTTTTTCTTATTTCATTTTCATTTATCTCCATCTTCAAGGCATTGCCTTACTATCCTCTATTCCTTATGCATGGGCATATCATACTGTAAATCAAGGTTCTGAAGGTAATATATGGTCTGACATTGATGATGTTTCTTTTTTCCTCTTTTTTTTTTTTTTTTGGTGGCATCTACAGCCTTAAAAGCATGTTTGGTAGCCCTCAATTCAAGGAGAATCTATCCTCCTTTCAGAAGCTCCTTGCAGAAGGGGTTTTTGATCTTTCTTTGTCAGGGGTGAAAACTGAAGACTGTAGGACATTGAAGAAGCTTGCATTATGTAATTTCACAAAATCAAAGTGGGTGGAACAATATAATCTGCTCAAGGTTTGAACTAATTTTGAAGAGAATGAATATTTTGCCATGATTTATATTTGTAAATGACTGTACAACTGTATTAATACTAACATTCTATTCTGGTTGTAGGATGTAAAAGGTAAAAGTAGTAATGGAGGGTCAGTAGTTCTGGGAGGACCTAATGCGATTGTATCTGGTAGTTCAACAAGTGTAAAGAGATCACGTGATGGCCAATTTCAAAGTTTTCCAGGTTAGACCATATGTTTCTTTGAGAGTAAATCATTAGATGGTTTAGAGTCAGTTTGCACAACTTCCTGTTAAAAAAGAAATGCAGTTAAAGGTTGAACCGCAAAATGAGTTTTAAAGTTGAATAAGTAGACTTAGTTTCTGTTATTTAAACGGGCAAGTAGAACATAAAAGACAAAAGGATTATGCATAAGTTCATAATTTTTTTGTTCCAAACAGTTATCATGAATTTTTTTCACTCTTTTCCTAAATAACATAGACTAATTCAATTGTGTTGGTTGTGTAAAATGATAATTGAATGGAAATCTATCTTGACAATTATTTGCATGATTTTTCTCAGAACATCTTTTGGTACACATTGTATTTAAACTTATTTTTATTCATCTTAACAGAGTGGTTATGAGTGTATTGTTCACCCCCCCCTCCCCTTTCCTCATGGTATGCATCAAGTACTAACAAAAAAACATCACAGCCTCTGCTAGGTTCTTTTAATTTTTAGTGTTCAAAAGCATTCTCTTCTATGGTTCTGGTGGTTTATGATGGGTTATGATGACCAGGCATACACAATCCTGACAATTTTGTATAGGCTGTGTTTGGATTCACATTTCCCTTCTCTTTTGTTTTCCCTCCACAAATCCCTACCCAAATCTAAGATCAAAACACAGCCTTAAAGTTGATTATTGGGATTATCATGACTTTCATAGTTCTTTATTTCTTTTAAACCCTAGAGAAATCACATTATAGGCATATGCATTTAGCATAGTAGGAGAAATAGTACACTGTGAGTCTCAACACCGAGTCCTCTCAATGAGTACCAAAACTGTATTGAGATTTGAGTTTAAATTTAAGAGTAAGAGATTATGTGAATTGCTAAACCCCAGAAGAAGCTATTGGAACATGTATATGTATGAGATGTGTTTTGCTATAATTATTTATATTGAAGAACCATCCTGTCTTTCAGGATCAAAGACAACAATGAAGAGCCCAAAAAGGGTGATGAAAGGCAGCCACGAACACAAGGAACTCATGGACAACGATGGCTCTTGCTTTAGTCCCGGAAGTCAATTTGTATTGCCTCCTCCTGATAGTAGCTCCCTCATGTTAGACTCTTTCCAGTTCATGGATGAGAGTTCCGATCAAGATCTGCTTCTGGACGTGCCATCCAATAACTCGTTCCCACAGGCAGAACTCCTGCTCCCGGCTTCATCACGTTTTGGTGGTGCCACCCTAGCAAGCACTAGTAGCAGCTCCGCACACCCACAATTTGGCCGGCCCTGACAGTGCTTTTTCAAAATGCCTACTTTTAACTAGGCTATTTTAAGGAACCATTTCTGTTAAATTATGTCGGGATACACATATTTTGCATGCCAAACATACACACAAGTCTATGTGAATGAGGTTTGATAGTTGCTTGTTCTTTTTCTTGGCCTGTGTTCAAACTTGGAAGTGCTAAGGGGAGATTGTGGGTGGACTTTTTTTTGTATAGGGTTGACAGAAGATTGTAATATATAGTTGAAATGCAGAAGAGGTGGTAAGTTTCTGAGTTTTTGTATGCAGCTTAGCTGTTGACTTGCATAATAAACTTCAGATAACCCTTCTGTTGGCTGCTTATTGTGGTCATGAAATTATACTCGTTTGGCCTCGATGAAAAGATGTTGAAGCTGGTTGGCCCAAATACTTAGGATCGAACTCTTCTTTTGAATATGAAAAAATGTGGGATCTATTCTATCTAGTAGAATCAACAGAATGGAGTTCCTTCTCTGTAACTCTATAATAGAGAATTTCCTCCCGGTGTTGTGGTGCCCTTTCGAAATAGGGGCTTAATCATATTAGATTCTTCCCAAATGAAAAGGGTGGTTTGGCCCAACCTAGTAAGGCTTTCCGTTAGTATACTAGTGGTTTGGGTTCCTCCACTGAGAAAGGAAACAGCCTTTTAAGGCTATGTACAATTTGGCAACTAAATTTATGGAGTTGATTAGATATTTAATGAGTTTTCTAATTAAAGCTAATGTAATGCACCAATGTTTGCTTAGGATTAAATTCTAGCTTGTTTTCGCAATCATTATTTTGAGAAGATAGAGTCATCATTTGTGCTTTAGTTTTGGTGCTTGGGGGCTCTTGGAGTTGTACTATGAGCCAAGATGGACTCAGTGGACTGGAGAAGAAGTCTTACTGTAATTTCATAATATGATTTCAACTGGTTGAGAATTAGATTAGATCTGACCCGATTCATAACTCATGAAGGATTCGCATGGATTATTTCTTAGACCCATGTATTCAAATAAAGAGATCTTATTTACAATAGGGTGATTGTAAATGCCTATACAACATCTTTTATGTCTAGGAGACAAAACACTATATACAGGTACAGAAGATATGTTGGATATATCAATAACGAAACACTATACAGAAAATACACAGTTGAACTCAATCAATCCTAGTACCCCTCCGGCGGCCACCATCTAGGCCGAGGGAAACTCACACGCCGCCTCTTGGCAGTCTCCAAGAAATCCACATCCTCCTCCTCGGCTCCACCACCACCCACCTCCCCTGCAACCATTTTCAATGCATCCAAAATATCCTTAAAAATCTGGTTCTTCGCCGCCAAATTCCCCGGCCCCGCCATCTCTCCCGCATTCTTCCCTTGCCCGGTGATCGAAGGCGGCAATTCTCGCCGCCCACCAACACCAACCACCACTTCATCGCCCTTATTGAGGAGGTCTTCTCCTACCTCGGTTTCTCTTAGAGGCAATTCATCAGTCACTTTGTCCGCACCCAATAATACTTCACCAATTCCTTCAACCTCTGAATCAACAACTTCAGTGCTGCCATTTCCATGGCGGTGCCCACCAACACCAGCCACCGCTTCGTCGCCCTTATTGAGGGCTTCTCTAAACTGGGTTTCTCTCAGAGGCAATTCGTCAGTCACTTTGTCCGCACTCAATTCTTCACCAATTTCTTCAACCCCTGAATGAAGAACTTCAATGCTGCCATTTTCATGGCGGTCACGAGCTTTGTGATCGGAGACAAATCTGGATTCTCTAGCTAAAAGCATAAGTTTCTCCAATTCCTCAAATTCCCTCTCGAAAACGTCACAATTAGCAGCAACACCTCCTCCATCAACGCCCCCACGAGAACTACCAATCACCTGCGTCGATTTCACTCCCGAAAACCCTAGATTATCCGAGTCATTACCCAAATCAACCGCTCCCTCGGCGTCCATAGTCTCGCCGACATCGACGGCTGCAGTGGGAGGTCTCTGCTCTTCGGAGATGACGGGTAGAGAGTCCTGAAGACGGGTCTGGAAGTCTTCTTCTCTAGAGCTCTCCGGTGGAGAGACCATGATGATTCCGGTGGGTTCTACCGGAATTCCAGAGGACTCCGACGACGGTGACTGGTCGGAGAAGAGCTCTGATTCACGAGCAAAAGGGCAGGTTCGAAGAACATCTTCTTGGGACGATGTGGGTTTGCAGGTTTTGATGAGCGAGGCAAAAGGGTCGTCTTCTTCCTCCATTTTCTGAATGGGGTTGGTTTGGTTTGAAGCTTTTTTGGGATAGTGATGGTGTGTGACTACAAATTACAATCCTGAGTTTGAAGTTCAATTATTTAAAAAAATTGAGCAATTTTTTTAAATTTTAGGGTTATCAGGCAACAACCTCCTAATTATTTATTTATTTGTCTATTTATCTGTCTATATTATCATTGCCGGTTATTACTTATCTCTAACTAATATTGCAAATGAATCGAATAATTTGTGAGCTCGACTCGAAAAAAATGTAATGAATGGATGGTTAAAAGCACTTCAAGCCATCTTCTCGAGGTTTTGGAATCCCCAAAAACAAGTTCCAATCTTCTATTTTATAACTTGTTAGGACAATCTTCACTGGATTTGAAAAAAATAAATTATGTTTACGTACTTAACAATAAATGAAATATAAAAGAAATAAAAGAAAGAAGAGAGTTTGTTTGATTATAAAAATCAAACCAGAAAAATAAAGTAAAATAAATAAAACAGATTTTTATTTTATTACAAAAACAAAATGAAAATCTGAAACAGAAAAATAATAAAACAGAAAATAAATTAATTACTTACCAAATTAATTTCTTGAACAAATTTTTTGATCAAGTCAAGTGTTTAACACTGTGTCCTTAAGACAGATTCGTCCTCTCCACGATACTTTCAAAATGTAGACGTCTATCTTCTAGGATAAAATGATCAACAGTAAACAATAGCAGCACTACTAAATTGTTTGTATAACGAACACAATTTGTGTTTACACTCTTTCTCACAAGAAAATAATACAGCAAAATGTAGAGAGAAATTGCAGAATATTTTGGACGAAAATTGAAGTGAAAACATCAAATGAGGGACTGTCTATTTATAGATGAAGTGATGGCTGTTTAATTTGAATTAAACAGGTACAGATTTGAATGAACATGTATGGTACCTGTGAGGTTTGAATAAACAAATACAAATCTGTTGGGTTCAAATTTTGAACAGATAAAACTTGTATTGAACATATTTGAATATGTCCGGGTGGGGAAAATAAAACCGAAGCCAATTTTTTAAATTAATTTTCGAAATTCAAATTCCAAAAAATTAGAATTTAATTTTAGAAAATAAAATTCAAATGTTTTTTGCCCAAAAAGATAAGTATCGAGCCGGACAAGCCCAACCCAACCACACACTCGCACCCAAGCCCAACCTAGCCCGCCCGGTGCGTGTTTATTTTGGGTCCAATGGGTCTAGCTCACTTTGTCCATAACCTTCCTCTATACAAAACTTGGGTGCCCATTGGGGCCAAACCCAAGTTCCAAACCCAAGCCTTATAAACCCACTCAAAATTTCCCACCAAATCAATGTGGGACAAGCCTTTATTCAAACATTTAGGAAATTTCACCAAAACCACCATTTCCATGGAGCTCTTTTTGGCTTCAATTTCTCATTCACCCGATAATGGTTTTGAGCAACCAAATATACCACGTGAATTACAATGCGGCATAGAACGCGTTACCACTTAGACCCGCCAACTTTGGCGCATGGATCCCACCTAAAAATTAGACCAAAGTTACGGAAAAATCTGATTTTTTCAAAACTTCTAAAACCATTTCTAACATAACTTTTAGTCGATTCTAATTAAAATCGTGCATGCATATAAAACGAAATAGATTTGCTCATGCAGCTTAAATGGTTTGCACATGCGGATCAAGGCATGGTCAAAACTTAGTTAAAGTGATATGCTCGTGCGGAAGATGTGGCTTGTACGTGCAGATTGAGTTATATTCACTTTTTGTACTTTTTCGCCTCCTTTTGTGTCTTTTTTTTCCAGTTCTGGGGTTGCATTAGCCTAAAGAATAAGAAAAACACTTTATTATATCAAGTATCATTTGCTAACAGGCTAAAAACATAAGTTAGAGAGCCAATAATTGCTTATTTTTCTCTTAATATACATATTAATTTAAGTTTTATTTTTTTAGAAGTTCGAGGTCGACTCATTTATGTAATTTAAGTTGACTCAAATTCAAATTTCTCAAATCTTTTAATGTTAGTGTATAAAAGGTGGGCCGAGAACAAGAATTGGGCTCAACATTAATTTGGGCCTAGCTCATAATCAACATGAAACAAGATTTTTTAAAAAGTACTAAGGGACGACTTGACTAAGAGACTATTATGTGAAACAATATAGCTAGGGGGCATACCTTTGACACGGTTACAAGAAGACAAAAACCATTAGAATAAGTGATGTCAGTAGAATGACACGTGGAGACAAAACAAGATAAGAGAAAATTAGGACCACAAAAAACATTTTCACCAGCTATAAATAATTGAAAATGGTGTAGTAAAGGTAAAATGTTATGGGTATTAATCTTACAACTTTGTTATGCCAATGAATCTAATTTGATCGTTGGAGGGCCTTTAGTTAGCACCATGTGGAGACAAAAAAGAGAAGAGAAAAGCAGGACTATAAAGAACGTTCTCACCACCTATAAATACTGGAAAATAGTGCAAGAAATGTGGGAAATGTTATGATTATTAAAGTTATTAGCTCTGTTATGCCAAGAAATTTAATTTGATCATCAAAAGGCCTTTGACAAGCACCAAACTAGTACTCTTAATATTCTTTCCATTTTTTTTTTCTTTTTGTGTGTGTGTGTGTAGGCATTGAAGCTAAAATCGATTAGGTGAAAGACGTGTTTTCGTTTAACAACCAAACTCAAATTTGATTATTTAAGCTTGACTTGAACACAAACCTAATTAATTTTCAACTAGTCAAGTTCACACAAAACTTAACTTGGTTTGTTTATTTGAGAAATTACCAACCATTTTTTATAGAATTTTAAAAAAGTTTACTAAAATCAAAACAATTAAAAGTATACCTAAAATAGCATTTGCAAACAAGTGATGAATCTATAGTATCTGTGTCATGAACCCCTCAAATTTCGCATAATTTGTACTTCGCTCCTCAACCCTAGTA
This sequence comes from Camellia japonica, assembly GCA_030407325.1. Lineage (NCBI taxonomy): Eukaryota > Viridiplantae > Streptophyta > Magnoliopsida > Ericales > Theaceae > Camellia > Camellia japonica. The sequence goes on from JAPPVO010000007.1 coordinate 19,470,884, forward strand.
TTAAAACAAGGCTTCAACATCGTCGTATTTAAGAAATCTCTTAACTCTCTGTTTGTTATTTCATGCCACAGTGTGGATGTAATAAACACTCAAAGTCGGTGGTATAGTTGCAAATAAACAAAGTTTATATTATTTTCATGTAAACATTTTATTCTCTCTGTGTTTTTGCATTATCTACATATAGTGCTTTTTATATTTGAAATCAATAACGTCGACGTGGATTCATATCACTCCCTCTGGTAAGGTCCTTCCAAAATCTTGTTGCATAATCATAATATTAAAATGGGACTTCAACATCATCGTATTTGAGAAATCTCCTAACTGCCACAATGGTGGATGTAATAAACACGCAAATCGAGGATGCAGTTACAAATAAAAAAAGTTATCTTCTTTTCATATAAACATTTTCTTTACACATACACTCTCTCTCTTTGTTTTTGCACTATCTATGTGTAGTGCTCCCCATATCTGAAATCAATAACGTTGATGTAGAATTTGAAAAACCTCCTAATTGTTTGTTTGTTATTTCGCGACACGGTATTGGATATTGATAAATACCCAAAGTTAAAGGCGCAAATAAAAAAAGTTTATTTTCTTCTTATGTAAACATTTTCTTTTATTTCTCTCTCTCTCTCTCTCTCTCTCTCTCAGTTTTTGCATTATCTATATATAGTACTTTCCATATCTGAAATCAATAACATCGACGTAGAATTTAAGAAATCTCCCAATTGTTTGTTTGTTACTTTGCCCCACAATAGTAGATATAATATATACGCAGAGTCAAAGCCACAGTTGTAAATGAAAAAAGTTTCTTTTCTTTTTATGTAAACATTTATTTATTCTCTCTCTCTCTCTCTCTCTCTCTCACACAGTTTTTGCACTATCTATACATAGTGCTTCTCATATCTAAAATCAATAGTGTCGACGTAAAATTTGAGAAATCTCCCAACTATTTGTCTGTTATTTCACACCATGGTTGTGGATATAATAAATACGCAAAGTCAAGAGCACAATTGCAATAAAAAAAAAAAAAAAAGTTTATCTTCTTTTCATGTAAACATTTTCTTCACTCTCTCTTAGTTTTCGCACTATCTATATATAGTGCTCCCCATAACTGAAATCAATAACGTCAACGTGGATTTGAGAAATCTCCAAACTATTTGGCAGTTGTTTCGTGACATGGTTGTAGATATTGATAAATACCCAAAGTTGAAGGCACAAAAAAAAAAAATTTATTTTCTTCTTATGCAAACATTCTCTCTCTCTCTCTCTCTCTCTCTCTCTCTCACACACACACACACACACACACACACACACACACACACACACCCACACAGTTTTTGCACTCTCTATATATAGTGCTCCCCATATCTAGAATAAAAAAAGGTCGATGTAAAATTTGAAAAATCTCCTAACTGTATGTCTGTTATTTCGCACCCCGATGGTAGATATAATAAATATGCAAATTCAAAGGCACAGTTGTAAATAAAAAAAGTTTATCTTCTTTTTATATAAACATTTTCTTCACTCTCTCTCTCTTTCTTAGTTTTCGCACTATCTATATATAGTGCTCTTCATATCTAAAATCAATAACATTGACGTACAATTTTAGAACTCTCCCAACTGTTTGTCTGTTATTTTGCGCCACGACTGTGAATATAATAAATACGCAAAATCAAGAACACAATTGCAAAAAAAAAAAAAAGATCTTCTTTTTATGTAAACATTTTCTTCACTTTCTCTAAGTTTTCGCACTATCTATATATAGTGCTCCCTATAACTAAAATCAATAACATCGACATGGATTTGATAAATTTCTCAACTATTTGTCTGTTATTTCGTGCCACAGTGGTGAATAAAATAAATACGCAAAATCAGAAGCACAGTTGTAAATAAAAAAAAGTTTCTCTTATTTACGTGTAAACATTTTCTTCACTCTCTCTATATTTATACTATTATTAAAAGTAAGGGTCGTGCTACGTAGCTCGAAAGAGCGTTCCCCCTAATCCCCCGAAACAAGAAACGACGTCGCTTCGACGTTTTTGAATTTTTTTTTTTCTTTTTCCGGTTCAATCAGAGAAGAAGAAGCAGACGAAGGGAAGAAGGGAAGAAGAAGAAGAAAGAAAGAAGAAGATAAGAAGAAGGGAAGAAGGCAGAGGCAGAGGCGACGACGGCCGGGTGGAGCTGCGACGATCGGCGGAGCTGCGACGATCGGACGATCGGCCGGAATGCAGGGGCCTCTATGTGTGTGTGTCTCCATTCCCTCTTCTTTCTTCTCTCTCTCTCTCTCTCTCCTTCTCCCTCTTCCCCCTGCGTTTGAACTCGAAAATGGTCAAAAATGGCAGAAAAAAAAAGAAAAAAAAGCTAATGCCCAAAACGACGTCGTTTTTGGCATTAGGGGCGGGGGGGCAAACTCTCGAGCTACCAAACATTATTCTAAAAGTAAACACCTCACTTGGTATTCATGAATTTTTTTTCTCCTTTTGCCAAATAATCTTCTCTTATTGCACAAGTGTCAATTTCTCCATTTAAGAGAAAAAAAATAAAAAAATAAAAAATTTAAGGGGGTGGTTTGAGATTATCTAAATAAGTGTACTTTTTGACTTTTTATGAAATATGGATTGGGTTTGAAGTGATGTGATAGAAAAGTGATGTGACTTAAATAAGATTATGTGACAGAATAATGACTTTTTAATTTTTTGACTTTTTTAAATTATAACAAATAAGACCTAAATCTAAAACCATTCACTTACTAAAAATAATACTTTAATCACTTAAATAATATAAAAAATATATTATCAATTTAAAATTAAAATTTATTTATATTTTAAAGACACCGATCAGGTGGGTCACACCCTAGTGTCGATAAATACCTCTCTCTCTCTCTCTCTCTCTCTCTCTCTCCCTCTCAGTTTTCGCACAACCGTTGCAGAGACTGTCTTCCATGAAACCCTAAATTTTCGATTTCGCAACTCTGCTCAGAAACCACAAATGAATAGCTATTGAATCGTCTCTACAATCTCCAGGTACGATCGATTCAATACCTATCTGGTTATGTTAAATTCACAGATCATTCGAATCTCTTCACATTTCGCGATTTTTGTTGATGTTTCTACATAAATTTATCGACTCTCATCTTTAATTTTGTTCTCGGCAGCCAAAACGGTGATTGGCGATCTATGGTATAAATC
>JAPPVO010000007.1:19474174-19697877 GCA_030407325.1 Camellia japonica
TTATGACAACAATTACATTCAATCGTAACTCTTAACTCCAAGTTACAACTTGTAAGAGGGGTTAACTTGAGCTCATTAAATTAATTGGATCCAATTAGAGCCCAATTGGAAAGTCCAAAAATTAATGAGTCTGGAGAAATTATTGCCAAATGAACCCAAGTGAATTTTATTGAATGGGCCCATAAGAAAGTCAACAAATTAGGTGAAGGAGGACCCATCAAGCATATATCTCTAAAGAGAGCTTAACAATCTCATACGAGAAGACCTAGATCATATGGTTGTCCAAGGAGGTTAACCGTTGCTTTCAAAAGAGATGAAACCTTCGAAGGAGATCCATTCTTCGAAGTATTTGCTTAGTCTTGAAAGAGTTTAGAACTACGAACTTAGAGACCTATTTGAGCTCGGACACGAAAGGGTTCGGATCCACGAACCTAGAGATCCGATGCATTTGGCTTCGAACGGATTCGATCGCAATCTAGAATCCGCTCTGTTAATGAGTCCCAGAACACTTGCAGGCTTGGAGCTTTCTGGGATCGATGCACTAGAACCATGGGTGTGACAGAGTTCAAACAAAGGACCTAATCCCGAGGACAGTGAGTGGAAATAAATTCACTCTTCGGTTTAACTAACTTATACCCTCGTTGAGGTGGCATGATCTAGGGGTCCTTGAGACTAGGCAATATTTGCGGTAGGGCATTTTCTTAAACTACACCTAACCCTTCTGCGGTAGGGCATTCTCTAGGACTACCTCTGATCCTTTGAGATGATTGGGGATTATTGGTTAGGTGCGGCTAGAAAGAAAGGTAGAGGTTGATCTCATCTTCGGGGTTTTTCTCATCCTCAGAGAGATTACCTCCTCAGACAAGGTGGTTAGAGAAAATATTCCTCATGTGTCTTGCACACGAGCTCTATCTTATATCATGAGGTGTCTATAAATAACACCCACTCATAGTTTTACAAGGGGATTGATTTTTGGAGAGACAATTATTGGGAAAGAACTAATTTCCATTCTCCATTATCCAAAGTGAAAAATCCATAGGAGAGCTTTATTATTCTCTCTAACTACTTTGCCTTCTTCTTCGTCCAATCTCTTATCTTCATCACCTCTTTACTATTGTATTTCTAGTTGCAGCCATTGAAGAATCTAAGCCTCTCATCATTTTTAAAAGATTCGAAATTTTCGAAGACATTTGAATTTTTCGGCGGACATTTAAACATTCCAGCAACTTTTCCGACGACCCTCGAATTTTCCGGAGACATCCCGGACCCTCTCATACACAACTCAATATAGTTGGGTTGTAACTTTGAACACATTGTTACAATAAACCGTAACTGAATGATTGCATATGAAGGTTTACGCAAAACAGATTTTGTTTAAAATCATAACTGAGTGCATATGAAGGGATTGCGTGCTATAGATTTTGCTTTAAATTTATTAGGTTGGGTCGTGCATTGCCAAAATAATTAGAATTCCAATACACTTGTTACAAAATTCCATATATTTCTACCTACATATATATATATATATATATTTTAAATTATACATTTTTTTTATATGTATATGGAGACTTATTAATGGTCATTAGAATGTTTAAGGGGTTAACTTACTTAGACTAGACTTGCTCAAAAGGTGACCTAGAACCAAAGGATAAATATAACGTCAACTAGACATTAACCCTAGTCGCACGCAATGAAGCTACGGTAGCATATATTAATAACAACAGCACATGCCCCTCGCAAGAGCATCACCAAAGCCCCTAAACTTCTTCCTTATCAATTTTAAAGGGTCAATAGCTCCCTATTCACCTATATCTGATCTCCTAAATAAATTCTTAAATTAGTTTTTACTACAATGATTCTTTATTTATAAAGAGTCACTGTAGCTCCGTTATATATATATTTTTTTATTTTTTTTTTATTTGCTTTGTTTAGGAACTATAATATACATTTATGATTTTTATTTTTTTAAAATTTATAATTAAAAATTATATTTTAATAAAATAAAGAAAAAATAGGGAGTGTGTTAATAGAATAGAGAAAGAATAGGGAGTCTGTTGGGAGAAATAAATGAAAAAGCGATTCCTAAAATAAGAAATGAATTTTTTAATAATATTTTAGAATAAAATTTAGGTAAACTGGTGGGGATGCTCTAATATTATTAGGTAAATGTTAATCCCTATTCATTGTTTAACATTGAAAAATATATAAAAGTGGCTTAAAAATATAAGAAAAAATATTTAAAATATATATTAATTTCAATAAAAGTGTATTGAAATTAATAAAAAATATATTATATTTTACAAATATTTTATCTTTTACTTGTGTCTTAACGACATTTGTTAGTAAGACTCATATTATTATTATTATCTTCTCACATTTTTTTTGTCTTACATTTTCTGCTTTGCTTTTGTAAAATTTTTATTTGTTTTTAGTATTACTGTGGTAAAAAGTTTTGAATGAATTAAAAACACATAAATGTAAAAAAATAAAATAAAATAAAAGATTGGGCTCTAATCTATGGGTATTCTCAGAATCCGTAAAATTCATTACGAGTCTTATTTTAATAATTTGAATAATTTATTTTGTATCATTTATATAAAAAATAAATCAATAGGATTGTTAATATATATCAGTAGTTGTAACCAGATGTAAAGTTAGTGCCAGATGTAAAGTTAGCTTTGAATCATTAGCTTTGTATCATTATGTTTGTAGCCTTTGTATCATTATGTTTGTAGCCTTTCGGTGCTCCATTAGCTTCTCTACTCTCTATAAAGAGAGCTCATTTCTCTTTGTAATATATCACAGAACATACATCAATATACAGCACTCTGTTGTTCATTCAGTCTCTCTCTTCTCTCTATAAATCTTACATGGTATCAGAGCCCAGTAATACAATTCTGGCATTTTTCAATTTTGGTGTTTAGTCCCGTACACAGTGGAACTACACTTTTATTTTTTTCACTTTGGTGTTTAGTCCCGTAACTACACCAAACAGCTCGGAATCTCCTTACGATTCCAACGGCACCAAGCCCGTCACCAGAAACACTGCCACGCGCCTCCACGCGCCGCTCTTTTGCTCGGCGCGTCGCTGATTCCGTTGCCACGCTCACACGCGCCTTCACGCGCCTTCCACTCAGCTGGTTCGTGCGCCGCGCATGCTACCGTGCACCCGCGTGCGCCATTCGTCTACCGTGAGCCTCGCGTGCGCCGTTCCGCTATTGTGCACCCGCGTGCGCCGTTCTGCTACTGTGCGCTGCACGCCCTTCCTGCTAACGTGCGCCGTACGCTCTTCCTGCTAACGTGCGCCGCTGACATCATTTTTCCTCCTGCTGACATCATCACTGCACAGCCCACCTTTCCTAGCTAATTTCGACCTTCCGGACTCATTGGTACACTCTGTTTTACCTAATTTTGCTCCTACAGGTCTATTCCTATCAATTTAGCTATACTCAACTCTTATAATGGATCGTCCTGATGCCTCCCATCCCATTTCCGTTATTTTAAATGGTTCCAACTATGTCCTATGGGCCCAAGCCATGTCTTCCTTCCTCAAAGGAAAGAAGCTCTGGCGCATTATTACCGGGGATGTGACTCAACCCATAAAAGACACTGCTGAAACCACTGCTACTACTGCTACTGCTACATATGAAGACCGACTTGAGGAATGGGACAGCAAGAATTACCAAATCATTACCTGGTTTCGCAATACTTCTGTTACCTCTATCAGCCTCCAGTTTGGACGCTTTCAGCTTGACTCTGTCACTACCCTGCAAAGGACATCTGGGATTTTTTGAAAGAAAGATACCAGACTACGGGTTTAGCTCATCAATATCAACTTCAGAGCCAACTTCACCGCATGCGCCAAGAATCCAATCAGTCCATTAATGACTTTCTGTCTCAAATGTACTCTGTTTGGGATCAGCTTGCTCTTTCCGAACCGCCTTGGCCTCACCGAGAAGATGCTATTTTATTCACTGCCTATTGTAATCAGCAACGATTGGTGCACTTTCTCATGGCTCTCACTTCCTCTTTTGAGCCCGTCCGTGCCTCTCTGCTTCATCGCCATCCCTTGCCCACTTTGGAACAAGCTATTTCTGAGCTGCTATCAGAGGAGACTCGTCTTGGTACTCTCCAAACTCATCTTGTGGACTCTGTTCTTGCCACTCCTCCGTACCGGCCGCCCCAGCGGCCCACTGACTGCCTCTATTGTCACAATCGGGGCCTCCCTTCCACACATCTCCTGATCAATTGCCCTGTCAGAACCTGCCAACACTGCAACAAACTCAGTCCTGGTCATCTACAGCAGGATTGTTTTCGCAATCCATCTCGCTCATCCTCCAACAGCCACTCTTCTCGCGGTGGTTCTTTCCGGGAGAACTTTCATCGTTCCGGGAATCGATCTCATTCCGGGAATCAGTCTCATCACACTGCTGCTGCTGCTCTGAGGGTTTTTCTGAGTCTCCTGCTCCGTCTACCCCTCTCTTTTCTCCAACGGATGTCGAGGCCATGTTCAAACGCCTTCTCTCCCCTCCGGTACACCTCCTCCTACTGCTTTGTCTGTGACTCCAGGTAACTCTTCTTGGTATTTTGACTCTGCCTGTTGTAATCATATGACCTCCAGTTCTACTATATTTTCTTCTATCTCTTCATCTTCTCATATTCCCTCCATTCAAACTGCTGATGGTTCTCTCATGACTGTTCGTCACATCGGTACTGTCTCCACATCTTCTTTATCTTTACCCCAAGTTTATCATATCCCTGCTCTCACTTTAAACCTTATTTATTGGTCAATTATGTGAACTTGGTCTAACTTTCACATTTTCTTCTACTCATTGTTTGGTGCAGGACCCTCAGACGGGGCAGACTATTGGGATCGGCCGTAAGCACGGACGTCTCTATGAGCTCATCCACCTTCATGTTCCTGACTCTCCTCAGCTCGCTGCTCCTGCTCTGTTCCTCATTATCTCCTTTTTATCTTTGGCATTGTCGGTTAGGACATATTTCTGTTAATCGCTTAAAGTCTTTGGTTTCTAGTGGACAATTGGGTCATGTACTCCAGAGACTTTTGATTGTATACCCTGTCAACTTGCCAAACAACCTGCTTTATCATTCAATAAAAGTACTTCTGTTTCCATGCACCTTTTGATCTTATACATTCGGATATTTGGGGCCCTCCCCTACTACTACTATGGGGGGATCTCGTTATTTTGTTATTTTATTGATGATTTTCCCGTTTTACTTGGATTTTTCTCATGAAAACTCGGTCTGAACTTAAACACATTTATTATCGCTTTGCTCAAATGGTCCACACCCAATTTTCCAAACCATCAAACTTTTTCGCTCTGACAATGCTATGGAATATCGGGATTCAGATTTCATTTCTTTTCTTCAGAGTCATGGTACACTGCCTCATCGTTCCTGTGCCGGCACGTCCCAGCAAAATGGCCGTGCTGAACGGAAACATAGGCATATTCTTGACACTACTCGCGCTCTCCTTCTCTCCTCTTCTTGCCCTGAAAACTTTTGGGGGGAAGCTGCCCTCACTGCTGTCTACACTGTCAATTGTGCTCCTACCCCTATCATCCATAATCAAACTCCCTTTGAACGTCTGCATGGTACTGCCCCTCCATACACTAATCTTCGAGTTTTTGGCTCTGCCTGCTTTGTTCTGCTTCAATCCCATGAACACACCAAGCTTGAACCTCGTTCTCGTCTTTGTTGCTTTCTTGGGTATGGAATTGAACACAAAGGCTTTCGCTGCTGGGACCCTCTCTCTAAACGACTTCGTATCTCCCGCCATGTCGTTTTCTGGGAGCACAAAATGTTTTCCTCCCTATCCTCCTTTCACTTACCCACACCTTCCACTACTAATGTACTGTTTACTAATCCTTCCATAGATCTCTTTTCTGATGAATTTGATACAGGTTCCTCCTTCATCGAGACGCCCTTGCTCACTCCTGATCCCGTTCAGACTGCTCTCCCTGAAGGTCCACCTCTTACTGTACCACCTTCTTCTACTCCAGTTCTTCCTCCCACTGATCCTCCTACGGATCGACCACGCCGGGTAACTCAACCTCCTCTCCATCTTCGTGATTATATTGTTGGGTCTGCTGCATTTTCTACTTATGAACCTACCTCCTATCGTGAGGCTTGTACTAATCCTCTTTGGCAGCAAGCTATGACTGATGAGCTCCAGGCTTTGGACAAAACTCATACTTGGGATCTTGTTGATCTTCCTCCTGGCAAAACCGCGATTGGCTGCAAATGGGTTTACAAAATCAAGACTCATTCTGATGGCTCTATTGAGCGCTACAAAGCTCGTCTTGTTGCCAAAGGCTTCAACCAGGAATATGGCATTGATTATGAGGAGACCTTCTCTCCTGTTGCTCGGCTTACCTCTGTTCGCAGTTTACTTGCGGTTGCTGCTGCTCGTCACTGGGAGCTCTTTCAGATGGATGTCAAAAATGCTTTCCTCAATGGTAATCTTCTTGAGGAGGTTTACATGCAACCTCCACCTGGGTCCACTTTTCCACCTCATAAGGTTTGCAAACTCCAGCGTGCTCTTTACGGCCTCAAACAAGCACCCCGAGCTTGGTTTGCTAAGTTCAGTTCTACCATTCATGACTTCGGGTTCACTTCTAGCTCCTATGACTCTGCTCTGTTTATCCGGACTACTCCTCATGGTACCACTCTTCTCCTTCTATATGTGGATGATATGATTATCACTGGTAATGATGCAGCTGGTATTCTCCACCTCAAACGGTTTCTTCACCGTCAGTTTGAAATGAAGGACCTTGGTACTCTTAACTACTTCCTCGGCCTTGAGGTCTCTCATGATTCTACTGGTTCCTATTTGTCACAGGCCAAATATGCATCCGATCTTCTGGCGCGTGCTGGTCTTACCGATTGCAAAACTACCTCTACTCCGGTTGATCCTCAGTTCGTCTCACTCCTCTCGATGGGGATCTCCTCTCGGATGCTACTCTTTATCGCCAGCTCGTCGGTAGTCTTGTCTATCTCACAGTGACTCGTCCTGACATTGCATATGCTGTTCACATTGTTAGTCAGTACATGTCGGCTCCTCGCACTCCCCACTATACTGCTCTACTCCACATCCTTCGATATCTTAAAGGCACTTGTTCCATGGCCTTCACTACTCGCTTCCTCCTCTCTCTTGACTGCGTGCCTTTTCTGATGCTGATTGGGCTGGGGATCCTACGGATCGACGCTCCACCACGGGATTCTGTTTCTTCTTAGGGGATTCTCTTCTTACTTGGCGTAGCAAGAAACAATCCCTCACTGCCCGTTCTAGTACCGAAGCTGAATACCGAGCTCTTGCTGATACTACTCAGGAACTTCTCTGGCTTCGCTGGCTCCTCACTGATATGGGTGTTTCCTCTTCTGGCGCTACCTCTCTTTATTGTGACAATCAGAGTGCCATTCAGATTGCTCACAATGATGTTTTCATGATCGCACCAAACATATTGAGATTGATTGTCATTTCATTCGACAGCATGTTACACGTGGTACAGTTCATCTTCTCCTATTGCTTCTGCCGATCAACCTGCTGATATTTTCACCAAGGCTCATCCTCCTGGCGCTTCCGTGATCTTGTTTCCAAACTCAACTTGGTCGATGCCTACCCTCCTTGAGTTTGCGGGGGGCTGTTAATATATATCAGTAGTTGTAACCAGATGTAAAGTTAGTGCCAGATGTAAAGTTAGCTTTGAACCATTAGCTTTGTATCATTATGTTTGTAGCCTTTCGGTGCTCCATTAGCTTCTCTACTCTCTATAAAGAGAGCTCATTTCTCTTTGTAATATATCACAGAACATACATCAATATACAGCACTCTGTTGTTCATTCAGTCTTTCTCTCTTCTCTCTATAAATCTTACAAGGATAATTATAATCTATTCAATTTATTACATTTATCTTTATAAAAATGACAAAAACATGTTTTTAAAAATAATCCATCTCTTTCTTTAGTGACAAATATAAATTATAATTATCTGATTGATTAAATTTTTTTAAAAAAAATTTATTTTTATAAATGATATATACAAAAAAAAAAAAAAATCGATAAAACCAAATTCCACAACTCGAAGTATCAAAATGCAAAAATAAAAGCTATGCGATGACGCACTCTTTCCTTGGATTAGAAGTTCCAAAGGTAAGTCGTTACGTAGACAGACCACATGGGCCCAAATGCATCATGAACAAAATATAAATAGATAATTCTAAAAATATACTGGTTTTTCTGGTTGAAAATCTAAAATTTAAAATAGCGTTAGCGAATTACATAGGTTCAAATATAAATAGATAATTCTAAAAATATATTGGTTTTTCTGGTTGAAAATCTAAAATTTAAAATAGCGTTAGCGAATTACATAGGTTCAGCTTGTCTCATGTTTAGATTAAGAGGTTATTTGAGATGTTTTAAATAAGTATATTTTTTGATTTTTTAGACTAAAAAATTGAGGAGAAAAATATGGTTGTTTGGGTTAATTTTTTGACTTTTTATGAAAAAAATATATATTAAAAAATCGTATAAATTAGTGTATAGGGGAAAATTAAGATTGGGAGTTGTGTAGCCGTACTTTTTGAATTTTTGAATAACTTTTTGACTTTTTAACTTTTTGGACACATGCCAAACTTGGCCTAAGATTGGATTGTCTAGTCCAGCCCAGGGGCTCATTTTTTGATCTCGTTTCAATAATCCAAACCGTTTAATATGTAGAATTCATCGAGTACTATATCTTTTTAAAAAATCATGGTGATTGGATAGCGATAACTATTTGATCGGATCAGAATTCTGTCAATCGTTTTTTTTTCACCTTTCATTTTTAAAAAAAAAAATGATCCGATCAAATAGCTATTGATATCTGATTAACGTGATTTTTTACAGAAATATAATACTCGACGGGTTCTACGGATTAATGGTTCGGATTATTGAAACGGAATCAAAAAATGAACCCATGGACCGAACTGGCTGATCCAGTCTTGATCTTAACATGAAACAAGCTGAACCCAATTATAAATGATTAATTATTAGACACCATCATCATTTTCAATACTAAATTTAGATCAATATTTTTCTAAGCATGCCTTTTCTTTTTCTTTTTTTCTTTCTTTCATAAGGTTATTTTATTGCGGCGTATGAAGTTTTTGAGAAAGATAAATTGATCTTAAAATATTCCTATTAATGTGGCAATTTTTTGTGTGACAATCAATCTTTTTTTCTATACTAGAAATAATAATATTATGAAGGCCACATTTTATAGTCATATTTTATTTATCATCTCATATTGTATCATATAATGATGTTAGGTGAGGAAAAAATATATAATTATCATAATATTATTAAATTCAGAAATAATAATGAATTTTTTCTCAGTAAATTACACTAATTTCTCATTAAGTATGAAAAATATAAAGAGTTTGAACTTTTCACCTAATTAAATTTACTTGTCTTTTTATAATAAATAAATATTAACAATGTTAATTTGAATGTTAAATTACTTTTTGGTCCTTGCATTTTTATTTATCAAATGAAAATCAATTAAAAAAATTAATCTTCCTAAAACAATTGTTAAGAATAAATAATTTATTTATTTCATCAGTTAAATCTATCTTTTTTTATAATTTTTTTAAAACTTATTAGTATAAGAAAAATAAAATAAAATAAAATAAAATAACAATTTAATTTAACATCCTTGTAATAAAATGGGGTAAAATGTTGAAATTGTGAAATGCAATTTAATTTCTTCAAGCTTTAGAATTACGCCAGTGCATTTTGTCATTTTTTTTAATGTAAATTACACTGACCTTTTTTGGAATTTTAAAAAAATTCAATTAATTGTACATTTTAAATATAATTACACTAACTTCTTTAAATAATTGACATAACAACTAGATAATTTTTCATCAATAATTTATTAATTATGTATCAAAAAATAAATATTGTTATATATTTTAAATTATAATTATAATTATAATTTATTTATTTTAGTGTCTATTTATAATTTTATTAATTTTAGTGATTTCAATCATATTAAAAAAATTAATTTAATTATGTCAAAAATTATGAGATTAATTATATATATTTTTAAAGTGTGTAATTTATTATTATGTTTTTTAATGTGACGTAGCATGATTTGATTGGTTGTACAACGTGGCAACTACGGGTAAACGCAGCACAGCATTCGTAGGTGACATTTTTGCTTAGAATAATATTAGTAATGATAGAGATGCACATAAAACACAATCTCATAATTTCTAAAATAATTTGAACAATTTATATTATTATCAAATATAATTCTTAAAAAAATTTAAACATATTAATGATTAATACATTAATAAGAATCGTAGAGGTCCTCTTTTATGGAGTTCCAAATATCTTCTGAATAATGCTAGATATCTATAATTTTTATCAATTTTTTTTATTAAATATCTCACATAAATATAAGATCTACATAGAACTTCTATAATAGGAGTCTCATACATATACGAAACATTTAATAAAACTTTTAGAATTTTAAATTTTTTTTTTTTTTTTTTGCTTAAGCATGAAGAAGGCAATGAAAAAGTAGTCAATTAAAACATATATATCTTTCAATTTGCCATTTTTCTGTGTCAATTTCTCTTCGAAGCCCCAGAAGTTTCTAGAATCACCACTTGATTTTACGTAAATACCCCTGGCATTCCCAGACTCACATCGTGGACGGATCGACCCGTCCAAAGCGAGTTATGCTCCGGCCAAAATTTACCCATCCAAATATTTAATAGTTCTAAGTATAAATAATATTATAAAAAAATACTACACACTCCTGAATGAATTATCAAATATTTACATGGGTGTGGAACTCATTTAAATTTAATGTAATGTTAATTCTATATTCATGTTAGTATTGAGTAAAATATTTGATAATTTAGTTAGAATTTCTAGCATTACTCAGTATTTAAACAATCAAAATTGTTTGACATTTTGAAAAAAATATTGTTAGTTTCATACTTTTAATATAATTACAGTAATTCTTTTTAAGTATGACTAAAGCGACTAAATCTAATGTAAATAATGGTAGCCAGTCAAATAAATAAAGATAAACACACATTTTAATTGAAAATAAATGAATTATTTTCCCATTTATAAGATTCACAAATTATTTCAAAAAAATTACCAAACTATTATGTGAATTGAAATTTAAAGGGCGACTAGTGTAATTGTATCAAAAGTGTGTGACTAATTGATTTTTTTCTAAATTTCAAAAGAAGTGAATGTAATTTATTCTAAAAATAATTAGCAAATTTAATTATTACACATAAAACTCATTAGGACAAAGTGACAATGATATATAATTATGAGTGATAATTTAAAATGAAATCATCATAAAGGAATTTTTATTTTATAAGAAATTCCCGTCCTAATTTGTTTATAATATTATCTTCTTCTTCTTTTTTTTTTTTCTTTTTTTTTTTTTTTTTTTTTTTTTTTTGTGTAAAGTGGGGAGAGAGGAGAAGAATTAAGTATTTATAAATTTGAGAATCTACAGAAAGAATGAATTAATCATGTATAGGCTCTTATTTATGTTTCATTTATAATTAATAAAATCAAAATCTTTTAATTCATAAAGGTGTAAATATGAATTTTGTGGAGGTGTTGAATTGATATTTAAATCAACCAAGTTTATATTAAGCAATCCCATATTTAACTTAAAAAATTAATTAATAATTTAAAATTTTAACTAAAAGTAAACTTATAAAATTTTGGAGTCATAATCAACTGTACATGTCACGTACCCAAACCCGGCCCTATGGGTTTAGCACCGTAACCGGCCAGTAATCCGTGATTACCGAAGGCCTGCTTAACAGTAATACAGTATAACAGAGTTCAGGGGCCTGGCGGAAGCCAATACAGTAAATAACTAGTGTCCATGAGCTGTGAAATCTGTATGCTAAAAACATTTTTCATGCATTCATACAGTTCAAAACAGTACGGTCTGTACAATCATACACAAACGTTAGTACGGGGACTTAATCCCTCGATAACACAGTAAAATTCAGTCTAACATATCCATCGTTCGGTCAATACAAAACAGTGAGACAGTACAAAAGGGAAGTACTAAAACACCCCTAAGCCTTAGCATAACAGGCTCGGAACCTCGCATGAGGCACCAGGCTGGCTTGACAAAACTGGGGACCAACCCACGCTCCTAGCTCTGGTCTGGCTGCTGAGAACCTACATATATATATAAACAGTGAGCTAAAGCCCAGTGAATAACATAAAGCGTAAAGAGGTTAGAATGAATGTCCTTACAGTAATGAAAACAGTTCATTTCAATCAGTATTACAGTTGTTCAGTACAATAAACAATCATATGTGGTACATCCATTAGCATAACAGTAACAGTAGGTCAAAGACCGAGCAGTAATGATGGCCAGTCATTCAGTAAACAGTATGGTTCCACAAGGGGACCGACAGAGATCTCTGTAACAGTACAGTCAGTAACAGTAGGTGCTAAGGATGCCACAATACAGTTCAGAAATAAAGGACGTACATTCATTCAGTAAATAATTCCAGTTCAGTAAACAGTTCAGTTAGTTCATTCAAAAGATAGTCATTTTGAACATATCTTTACACAATTGTTACTCACAGAGATTGGGCTAGTAGCAGCTAGAGCGCGTCCCCGAGAGCCAACCCTAAACAGTTAACAAATAGAACACACACTAAGTTTCACAGTCGAGAAGGATGGTAATTAAATCCCTAAATTTCCTCGGTGTGGTTCTATGTCTAAATCCTCATTAAGATGTCTTAAACTAGGCCTAAGAATGCCTAGGATGAGATGAGGATGCAAAAATACAGTTGGAAGGCATTTTTCAAAAGTTGCTGAAAATAGGCTTTCGCTCGAGCGAGCCTTCCTTCGCTCGAGCGAGCTTCAAAATCAAAGGCTTCGCTCGAGCGAACAATCCTTCGCTCGAGCGGTCTGATGAACAGTAAAAGTACTGGTTGCTCGATTTTTACGCGCGATACCACGCTCGATGCTCGCTCGAGCGGAGCCCTGAATAAAGGTGCTCGCTCGAGCGAGGAATCCTTCGCTCGAGCGAAGAAGCCAAATCTGGAATTTCCAGATTTGCCTTCCAAGCTCAACCAAGCATTCACAACTCGATTCTCAACCTCTTAGGCCCAAATTCTGGAAAATACATCCCAAACAATATAACAAGTTTCAAAAGCTAATTTGTACATGCAAGGGCCAAGAGTTGGTCAATTAAAGCCATTTTCAAACCCATTTCAAGAACAAATTTCAAAACATGCAATGCATGAGTTTTAACCCAAATTCAAGCTTCAATTCTTGTCCAAATGGACTCACTTCTTCAAGAAATGATGAAAACATGGACTTTATATAAACATGAACATGCATGTACAATCCATCATGAATTCATCAATGCATCAATATAAACATGCATGTATGAATTAAGCTCTATTTCAACATATATGAACTAATTCAAGACTTAAACCTACAATTTACTTGATTCATGCAAGACAACCTTAAATGCAACAATGAGGGATTGATTTACCTTGTCTAAGTCTTGTAATCAAAGTGTGGGAGTTAAATGAGTACTCTACACTTCACTTCTCAAGCAATTTCTTCAAGGTTTCAAGCTAAAACAACAAAAACAAGTCTTCTCTCTCAACTCTCTTCTTGGTCGGTTGGAGTGTGAGGAAGAGGCTGATGAAATGTTTTTGACTAAGTGTGTATAGGCTCAAGTAGTAAGAATGACAAAGCCTACTCAATGGCAAAAGTTAATTTCGGCAAACTCTTTAATTGGCTTAATTAATCTAATTTAATCATTCCTAATCATTTTCAGATAAATATACCATTAAATCAGAAATTCTACTGATCATGGAACATAAACGGTTTCAGTTCGGCCGCCGATAAGGCCTTCAATTAGCAGTTTAAACACATAAACACAACAGATAATCATAATCAAACAGATGCAATATGCAATTCAATAATAAACTTATTCAATTTCAGTTTCGATTTCAATCAGTTTATTCAGTACTTCAGTTAATTCAATTATCAGTCATTATCAGTTCAGTTTAGCAGTAATCAGTAATAATTCAGTGGTTTATCGGTAATCAGTACGAGGGTTGTTACAGTCTCCCCTCCTTATAAGGAGTTTAGTCCTCTAAACTCGAGTTACCTTCATTTGGAAGAAAACAGGGTTCAGTGGGAACAAATCAGGATATCTTTTCGCCATGTCATCTTCCCTTTCCCAAGTGGCATACACACCACCATGATTCTGCCAGTCAACTTTCACTAGTGGATCTCTTGTTTCTCAGTTTCTTGATCCGTCGGTTTACAATCTGTATAGGCCGTTCCTCGTAAGTGTAGTCATCACTCAACACGATACGGGTAGGCTCAATCACATGAAACGGATCTCGAAGATAGTCTCTCAACATCGAAATGTGGAAGACGTTATGCATATGCTCCATTTCAGGAGGAAGTGCAACTTGATACGCCACCGGATTGATTTTCTCAATCACCTCATACGGTCCGACATACCGCGGCGCTAACTTGCCTTTGACTCCAAAACGAGTCTGGCCTTTCATTGGTGTCACTTTCACAAAACGTGATCACCCACTTCATACTCTCTATCCCGTCTTCTAACATCCGCATAACTTTTCTGTCTACTCTGTGCGGTTTTCAGTCTCTGCTGTATCAGTTTGATCTTTTCAGTCGTCTCATATACAATCTCGGGCCCAAGCAAAGGCCCATCTCCAACTTCTGCCCAGCAAATTGGAGATCTACACTTTCTGCCATACAATGCCTCGAAAGGCGCCATACCAATACTCGAATGGTAGCTGTTGTTGTAGGCGAATTCAGCCAACGGCAAATGACTTTCCCAGTTTCCTTGGAAATCAAGGACACACATTCTCAGTAGATCCTCTAAAGTTTGGATGGTCCTTTCTGACTGTCCATCTGTCTGAGGATGATAGGCACTACTCAGCCTCAATTCAGTACCCAATGCAGTCTGTAGGCTTTGCCAGAACCTCGATGTAAACTTCGAATCCCTGTCAGAAACAATAGACACAGGCACTCCGTGCAGTCTAACAATTTCATCAATATAGATAACAGCCAATTTATCCGCATTATAGATTGTCTTGACAGGTAAGAAGTGAGCAGATTTGGTCAGTCTATCAACAATAACCCAAATAGAATCCATACCTTTCCTGGAGCGAGGTAACCAACGATAAAATCCATCGTGATATGCTCCCATTTCCACTCTGGTATGGGTAAGGGTTGCAGTAATCCGGCAGGTCGTTGATGTTCAGCTTTGACTTGTTGGCAATGAAGACACTTGGACACAAAGTCGGCAATTTCTTTCTTCATTCCCGGCCACCAGAAATTCTGTTTCAGATCTTGATACATTTTCGTATTCCCCGGGTGGATAGAAAACTTCGAACTGTGGCCTTCTTGGAGAACTCTTCTTTTCAATTCAGTGTCATTTGGTACACACAGTCTATCTTGAAATTTCAGTACATTGTTGTCAAATTTGAACCCCGGTCTCGGTTTAGAATCTTTTTCTTCGATGATTTTCTTCAAGTCATCCAGTTGCTGTTTCTCCTTAATCTCTTCAATCAATGCTGGTTGAGCAGTAATGGCAGCTAAGGTTCCACCTTGTTCTTCAAAACAATTTCAATTCAGACTTTTCAAGGTCACAAAGCAATCTTCTGCCAGTCAGCAAACAGGCTAAGTTCCCAATCGATTTTCGGCTCAAAGCATCGGCAACGGTATTGGCTTTTCCCGGATGGTACAGAATCTGTAGGTCATAATCCTTGATCAATTCAAGCCATCTCCGCTGTCTCATATTCAGTTCTTTCTGTGTGAAGAAGTATTTCAAACTCTTGTGGTCGGTATACACTTCACATGTTGCCCCATACAAATAGTGACGCCAAATTTTCAATGCAAAAACCACTGCAGCAAGTTCAAGATCATGGGTTGGGTAATTCTTTTCATGCGGTCTCAACTGTCGGGAAGCATAAGCAATAACTCTCCCATTCTGCATTAAAACACATCCCAAACCCTTATGAGAAGCATCACTAAAAACAGTGTAACCATCTGTACCTGAAGGTAGAGTCAAACCGGTGCAGTCACAAGTCGAGTTTTCAATTCTTGGAATGCTGATTCCCTTGGTCAGTCCAGTCAATATGTCCCCTTCTGTGTCAACTGAGTCAGTGGTAAGGCAATCTTGGAGAAATCTTTGACAAATCTTCTGTAATATCCAGCCAATCCCAAAAAGCTTCGGACTTCGGTTACATTCGTTGGTCTAGGCCAGTTCACTACAGCTTCAATTTTCTGCGGATCAACAGAAATTCCATCTTTGCTAATAACATGCCCCAAAAACATCACATGATCAAGCCAAAATTCACATTTAGACAGTTTAGCATACAGTTTCTGTTCTCTTAAGGTCTGCAGGGCAAGTCTTAGATGGTGTTCATGTTCTTCAACAGTCTTAGAATAAATCAGTATGTCATCAATAAAGACCACAACGAAATCATCAAGGTATGGTTTAAAAATTCTGTTCATAAGGTCCATAAATGCAGCAGGGGCATTCGTGACTCCGAACGGCATAACTAAAAATTCATAATGGCCATACCTCGTTCTAAAAGCAGTCTTATCAATATCTCCCGGTTTAACCTTCAGTTGATGGTACCCCGATCTAAGATCAATCTTGGAAAACACTTGTGCACCCTGTAACTGGTCAAATAAATCATCAATACGCGGTAATGGATATTTATTCTTTACAGTTACCTTGTTCAGTTCGCGGTAATCAATGCACAGTCTCAGTGAGCCATCTTTCTTCTTCACAAACAAAACAGGTGCACCCCACGGTGAAGTACTGGGTCTGATAAACTTCTTGTCTAACAGTTCCTGCAATTGCACTTTCAATTCCTTCAGTTCAGTTGGAGCCATTCTGTAAGGAGCTTTCGATATCGGCTGTGTACCCGGAATCATCCACGTAAATTCAATTCCCTGTCAATCAAATCCCCTGGCAAATCATCTGGAAAACATCTGGGAATTCTCTGACTATAGGAATACAATTCACATCAGTTTTAACACTATCATCAGTAGACACAGTCAGTACAGAACACAGATATCCTTTACACCCCTTTCTAATCAGTCTAACAGCTTTTACAGAAGAAATCAGATACGGTGGGGGTACTACTCCAATCCCATTAAACACAAATTCCGGTAAGCCCGGTGGACGGAAAACACTTGTTGTCACACAATCGATAGTGCATGATATTTTTGTAACCAATCCATCCCCAATATTACATCAAAATGATCGATATTCAATGGCAGTAAATCAATAAACAGATGCATATCCCCAACAATAATCTCACAAGCAGGATACATATATGCACATGTCATGGATCCCCCAACAGGTGATGATACAGCTAGCAGATAGTTCATGGGTTCTAAGGGTCTATTCAATTTATGCGAAAAAGCATACGATACATACGAATGTGTAGACCCCGAATCAATCAACACATATGCATTTTGAGCACAGATAGAGAGGATACCTGACACGACAGTCTCAGTGTTTTGCACGTCTCCCGGTACTAGGGCAAACACTCGGCCCTGCCTCATAGGCTCTTTCCCGGTAGCTTTGGGGTTAGGCTTCGGTGCTACATTTGATGCTGCTACGCTCGGTGCAGCTTTACTACTGGATTGCGGGGCAGAGGGACAGTCTTTAATTCTGTGGCCCACCTTGCCACACCTGAAACAAGCTCCAGAAATCTGATAGCAAACCCCTTTGTGCTTGTTGCCACATATGGAGCAGGGTGGAGTAAATCCACTCCCTTGGCTGGGGCTAGTTGTCGACCCCGTATTCTGTTTCTTGTTTGCTGGTTATGCTTGCCTTTCTTGAATTTGAAACCCTGCCTTTTACCTGCCATCAGTTGTTGGTGTTTCAGTTTTCAGTGCTTCAATATTTGATTCGGCCATCAAGGCCCTGTCAAGAACACCCACATAAGTTGGCAATTTCAACATGTTGACTCGGTCAAGGATAGCAACATTCAGGCCACCTTCAAATCTCCTGGCCTTCTTATAATTGTATCCACCATATGTGGTGCATACCTAGCAAGTTCGGTAATTTCTTTCATACTCGCAACAGACATTGCCCTGTTTAACTGTTCAAACTCAGTTACTTTTCTGTCCCTAACACTGAGGGAAAGTACTTTTCAAAGA
Source organism: Camellia japonica (assembly GCA_030407325.1). NCBI lineage: Eukaryota > Viridiplantae > Streptophyta > Magnoliopsida > Ericales > Theaceae > Camellia > Camellia japonica. Next base: position 19,492,427 of record JAPPVO010000007.1, read on the forward strand.
AGGACTCCTTGAACTGAGCCCAAGTCATAATAGCATTTCATCGCGGGTCAACATCCACCACCTTCTTGCTTCTTCTTGAAGGGTGAAGGTTGCTAACAGTACTTTGTTGGCTTCGGAACACGGAAACACTTCAAACAATTTTCTGTTTCAAGTACCCAAGCTTCAGCCTTCAATGGTTCAAGGCCTCCCTGAAAGGATGGCGGTTTTAGCTTGCTGAATTTCTGGGTAAGAGCAATAATATCCCCCTCATTTGCATTCACATTTTGCACATTCTGTTCCGGTTGCACCGGAGGAGGAGGAGGTGGGGGCTGCTGATTCTGTTGTTGATCTAGTCTTTCAATTATCAGTCCCATCATTAGTTCAAGTCTGGCCATTCTAGCCTCAGATGATTCAGGTTCATTAGCAGCATTTGCATTATCCATTTTTCTATAAACAGTTATAACAGTTTCAATCATAAGCAGTTTAACATTTTAACACTTAATCAGTCAGTCATAAGCACACACTTTTCAAATTCATGAGATGCCCTAATTACTTTTCTAGGACACCCTATAGCTCATTTGGACACGTGTGTGCGGTATAACTCGTGGTTAAGTATCGCTCTGATACCACTCTGTCACGACCCAAACCCGGCCCTATGGGTTTAGCACCGTAACCGGCCAGTAATCCGTGATTACCGAAGGCCTGCTTAACAGTAATACAGTATAACAGAGTTCAGGGCCTGGCGGAAGCCAATACAGTAAATAACTAGTGTCCATTGAGCTGTGAAAATCTGTATGCCAAAAACATTTTTCATGCATTCATACAGTTCAAAACAGTACGGTCTATACAATCATACACAAATTCAGTACGGGGACTTAATCCCTCGATAACAGTACAGTAAACATTCAGTCTATACAATCCGTTCGTCAATACAAAACAGTGAGACAGTACAAAAAGGGAAGTACTAAAACACCCAAGCCTTAGCATAACAGGCTCGGAACCTCACAGTGAGGCACAGGCTGGCTTGACAAAACTGGGGACCAACCCACGCTCCTAGCTCTGGTCTGGCTGCTGAGAACCTACATATATATATAAACAGTGAGCTAAAGCCCAGTGAATAACATAAAGCGTAAAGAGGTTAGAATGAATGTCCTTACAGTAATGAAAACAGTTCATTTCAATCAGTATTACAGTTTTCAGTACAATAAACAATCATATGTGGTACATCCATTAGCATAACAGTAACAGTAGGTCAAAAGACCGAACAGTAATGATGGCCAGTCATTCAGTAAACAGTATGGTTCCACAAGGGAACCGACAGAGATCTCTGTAACAGTAACAGTCAGTAACAGTAGTGCTAAGGATGCCACAATACAGTTCAGAAATAAAGGACATACATTCATTCAGTAAATAATTCCAGTTCAGTAAACAGTTCAGTTCAGTATTCAAAAGATAGTCATTTTGAACATATCTTTACACAATTGTTACTCACAGAGATTGGGCTAGTAGCAGCTAGAGCGCGTCCCCGAGAGCCAACCCTAAACAGTTAACAAATAGAACACACACTAAGTTTCACAGTCGGAAGGATGATAATTAAATCCCTAAATTTCCTCGGTGTGGTTCTATGTCTAAATCCTCATTAAGATGTCTTAAACTAGGCCTAAGAATGCCTAGGATGAGATGAGGATGCAAAAATACAGTTGGAAGGCATTTTTCAAAAGTTGCTGAAAATAGGCTCTTCGCTCGAGCGAGCCTTCCTTCGCTCGAGCGAGCTTCCAAAATCAAAGGCTTCGCTCGAGCGAACAATCCTTCGCTCGAGCGGTCTGATGAACAGTAAAAGTACTGGTTGCTCGATTTTTACGCGCGATACCACGCTCGATGCTCGCTCGAGCGGAGCCCTGAATAAAGGTGCTCGCTCGAGCGAGGAATCCTTCGCTCGAGCGAAGAAGCCAAATCTGGAATTTCCAGATTTGCCTTCCAAGCTCAAACCAAGCATTCACAACTCATTCTCAACCTCTTGGCCCAAATTCTGGAAAATACATCCCAAACAATGTAATAACAAGTTTCAAAAGCTAATTTACATGCAAGGGCCAAGAGTTGGTCAATTAAAGCCATTTTCAAACCCATTTCAAGAACAATTTCAAAACATGCAATGCATGAGTTTTAACCAAATTCAAGCTTCAATCTTGTCCAAATGGACTCATTCTTCAAAACATGATGAAAACATGGACTTTAATATAAACATGAACATGCATGTACAATCCATCATGAATTCAACTCAAGATGCATCAATATAAACATGCATGTATGAATTAAGCTCTATTTCAACATATATGAACTAATTCAAGACTTAAACCTACAATTTACTTGATTCATGCAAGACAACCTTAAATGCAACAATGAGGGATTGATTTACCTTGTCTAAGTCTTGTAATCAAAGTGTGGGAGTTAAATGAGTACTCTACACTTCACTTCTCAAGCAATTTCTTCAAGGTTTCAAGCTAAAACAACAAAAACAAGTCCTTCTCTCTCAACTCTCTTCTTGGTCGGTTGGAGTGTGAGGAAGAGGCTGATGAAATGTTTTTGACTAAGTGTGTAATAGGCTCAAGTAGTAAGAATGGACAAAGCCTACTCAATGGCAAAAGTGTAATTTCGGCAAACTCTTTAATTGGCTTAAGTTAATCTAATTTAATCATTCCTAATCCATTTTCAGATAAATATACCATAAAATCAGATAAATTCTACTGATCATGGAACATTAAACGGTTTTCAGTTCGGCCGCCGATAAGGCCTTCAATTAGCAGTTTAAACACATAAACACAGACAGATAATCGATAAATCAAACAGATGCAATATACAATTTAATAGATAAACTTATTCAATTTCAGTTTCGGTTTCAATCAGTTTATTCAGTACTTCAGTTAATTCGATCATCAGTCATTATCAATTCAATTTAGCAGTAATCAGTACATAATTCAGTGGTTATTCGGTAATCAGTACGAGGGTTGTTATAGTACACTTTTGAGACAATTAGATAGGTGCTAAGAAATTTAAAAATTTGTGACCACATGATTTTAAATTTGTCAAAACTATGAATATGAAGAAGTTTGGTTTTTATTACAAAATTTTAAGGAAATTTTGTGACATCAACACACTTTCAACTTTTACTTCATATAATAGTGTATATATTAGGCTATTTGGAAAATTAAAAATACGTCACCTCTTTTTTCGATTTATTTTTTATTGTTAGTGACTTTTTTTTTTTTCAAAATTAGATCAAATTTTTTTCCCAATCCGTCTTATATAGACGAATCTAAACAATAATTTAAAAAAAAAATAAAAAAACCAATAAGCCAAAAAAATTCACTATTTTGGGTTTATTTTTATTCTTTTTGAAAATTTTAATATTCAATTTGTCTTGTTGGGTAGAATTTAAAAACTTTTTTTTAAATTTAAAAAAAATAACTAAACACAAAAATAAAAAATGTAAACCCCAAAAATCAGGAATAGATACATGTATTTATCGGGTCAAGTCAAGTTGGGGGTGGGTTTTGGGGCTCAAACACTTGAGGATATTTTGGGAATTACAAATATCTGGCAACTTCGCGGAAGCTAACCAGAAACTAATCTTTTATTAAAAGAATTTTTAACATGACTCTCTATATATATCCCAAGGTCAATAGAATGTAATTCTGTGTTTTCCTCTAATTTGTCTCTCATTCTCTCAAGTTTCCCTAAAAAAGAAAACAAAGAAAGGAAATCTCTCAAGAAAATGGATGCGTTCTCGTCGTTCTTCGAATCTCAATCGGCCTCTCGCAACAGCTGGACTTACGATTCTCTCAAGAACTTACGTCAGATCTCTCCGATCGTCCAAACTCATCTCAAACAGGTTTTGTTCTTTCTCTGTCTCTCTCTCTCCGCGTTTGGTTTGTGAGAAAATGAAGGAAAACATAAGAGAGAACATCATTCTGGTTTAATTTTTGTTGATATGTTTGTGACAACGGAAAAAATTGCGTTGACCGAGTCAAATTTGTTGTGTTCTCGACGATTGAGTGGAACGTTAGGGTTTCGGTTCATGTTCTCAGGGATTTTGATCTCAGGGATTTTGATCTTTTGAATTATGCTTTCTTTTCGATTCGTGCGATTTTCGAGCAACAAAGCGGGAATCGAGTAATATTAGGGTTTCTGATCGATAATGTTTCGGAAATTTAAATTATGCAATTGAATTGGTTTGTCTATTGTATTGTATTGTTCCGAGTTGATCTACTTTATTGTGTCAGTTGGATTTATTTTGCCAGAATTTGAATCTGGTTCACTGGAAAACGAAGGAAAACAGAGGAGGATGTGAAATTGATGACTCTCACCTTTCTATGTATGCAGTTCATGATTCTGTGAAAATTAAAAAAAGAAAAATTGCCTTTGTTAGCCAAGTGGCTGTGTCCATCTTTTTCACCTGGAGTTTTAAGTCCTGATTGAGAGATAGAATAGAAGTGATCATCTTTATTCGTCTAATTGCAATATTCTTTTTATCTATATATTTACTAAGTTGTTGATTTATGCAGGTTTATCTCTCACTATGTTGTGCTCTGATTGCTTCGGCTGTTGGAGCTTATCTGCATATCCTGTGGAATATTGGAGGCCTCCTCACGACCTTAGGTTGCTTGGGAAGCATTGTTTGGCTACTCTCAACCCCTCCACATGAAGAGGTAGGCATCGCTTTCTTTTGTGTTTTTTTGCACTATTTGCTGTCATTTATTTGTTTTGCATACATGATTTTAATTTTTATCTTTTCTTGGTAAGCAGCAAAAGAGGGTTTCACTCTTGATGGCATCTGCACTCTTTGAAGGGGCTTCAATTGGTCCTCTGATCGAATTGGCTATTGAAATTGATCCAAGGTAAATGTTTGTTCTATCTACTCTTTTACTTCTTTAGTGGTAATTGTTTGTAATTATGTTTCTTTCTTTTGGTTTCATGGGTTGTGTATTTTTTTTGTATTTTATACTGTTTAGCTGTTGTTTGCATAGTTATAGCTCATGTGTCAATGAGAGTAACTTTTCTGCCTTTGTAGGCCTAAAATCTTATTTTTGTGGGTTTTCAAACTTTTAAAAATTTGTAGTGGGTTTTGTAATTTTCTGAATTTCTGTTTTTGTTATGTTGTACACAACTTGAGAAAATAAAGAGCCAAATAAATGGGCAAATTTCTATCCAGATTGAAACAAAGGAAGCGTGAATACTAGAATTTACTGTCAAAATTAGTTTTTAAAGTCTCATTCTGGTATTTGTATTAATGAAATTGCCTATTTGTCGTGATTCGTGATCGGCCAATGGAAATATTATTAACCTGAAATTTGTTGTTATTTGGTTTATAGTTGTGCAATTTTCTGTCACTAGAATGTTAACTTTTTGTCCATCTCCTTCATGACCTTATGAGGAGGATACAGCTCTTTTTCATTTATTAGTACAAGAACAGCATACCTTACGGATCTGTTTTTTGTTGTTTTCGGTTAAGTCAATGGATTTGTTGCATTTACATTCTTTATATTTCTATTTCCCTTGCTTTGAGACTAGTAATTTCCTTTTTTGGTTGCTTGATGGTTGTCATTTTCTGAAACACTACCTTAACACAAATCTTTTACTGTATTGTAGCATTCTGGTCAGTGCTTTTGTGGGGTGTGCTGTGGCTTTCGGTTGTTTCTCAATGGCAGCCATGTTGGCTAGGCGTAGAGAGTACCTTTACCTTGGAGGTCTTCTTTCCTCTGGGCTCTCCATCCTTTTCTGGTTGCACTTTGCCTCCTCTGTCTTTGGGGGAACTGCAGCTCTCTTCAAGTTTGAGGTATGTTTCTAGTTGCCTTGTTGCCTTTGTCCTGATTGTTAGAAATTGGTTAGTAGGGTTCTGATTTTTGCTTAATATGACTGTTGCAGTTGTATTTTGGGCTTTTGGTGTTTGTTGGCTACATCGTAGTGGATACCCAAGATATAATTGAGAAGGCACACTTTTGATCTAGACTACGTAAAGCATGCCTTGACCCTCTTCACCGACTTTGCTGCTGTCTTTGTCCGAATTCTTATAATTATGGTGAGTTAATAGATTTTCATTTGGACAACCAAAATGCGGTTAGCCATTACAAGTTTACGACGCATTTTTTGAACGAATGCAATGGTGACTTGCATATTTTTGTTGTGCAGTTGAAGAACTCCGAGAAGAGTGAGAAGAAGAAGAAGAGAAGAAATTGAATTTGACCAAGAAGGCGGGCAACAAAGGAAAGATTGTCTAACCAGGGATCTGATGGATCTTTTTCAGTTGTCTCTATAAACTTGGGGCTTTTTCTTAAACTGAAATGGTGTTAATATTTGGAAGTTGATGGTTGTGTAATGGGCGTTCGTTTTGGGTGTGCTCAGTACATAGTTGGATTTCCTGTGGTAAACGTGACATGTTTTAAATTCATTTTCATCTCTAATGTGATCTCAATGCATTGAAGTCTGATGACAAAATAAAATCCATGCTTGGAACATTTTGGATTGTTTTGGGAAGTTAGTTTTTGGGTTTTTTTAAAAAAATATATATAAAAAAATAAAGAGATGATAGAAACTTAAAATAGGTTAAAAATTCAAAGTTGTTTTTGGCGTTTGGTTGGAAACATACATGCTTTTGTGGCAAGAAAACTATGGTACAAATTAAACAAAGTTTATGAAATAATGGCTTCTCCGTAGTTAGTTGTTTGGTCGTCAACCTGATAGTTCGTTCAGTCCATTTAGAGTGAATTCCAAATATAGTTATTACTTGTTATTTTAAAACTGTAAATATTTTTTTATTAAAATTTGTCATTTAATAAAAAGTAAAAAAATATTTTAAAACTCTTTTATACAACAAATAGAATTATAAGAATTATTAATTAATTTAATGATTGATTAGGCTTTTTGTTATACAGTTGGAAATTTGAAATGAGCAAGGAGTGGACGAACGGCAGGTTAATACTATTTAACAAGACTATTTTGTCTCTGTACAATTGTCAGGCTGATACTACTTAATATGTCTGTCAAAATCCGGTCCAGTCTTAACATCGGATCTTTATATCTGTTTAAGTCCGGTTTAAAAAATAGTTATAAATTCAAAACTCACCCATTGGATTATATGTTAAAAAAATTAAAGCATTTTATAATTAAATTTAATTATTCAATCATGCATCACCACAAATGTGAGTTTTAATAAAATCAACAAAGATAAAGTGTAAATTCCAAATATATTATATATTAATGTATTATAACTAAATAATTAATTAATTAGCGGGCCGGGTCGGATTGAAAGTATAAATCTCAAGCACAATCTATTAATATTTCGGGCTACAAATGTTAGTTCAACCTGATCCGGGCCCACTGAAAAATATAATTTTTAGAACTATAAAGGACAATTAGAAAATTCCAGGTGGTGTATTTGTAATTTATTTGCCCATTTAGGGTTGATTTGGAAAGTGACTTTTTAATTTTTTAAAAATATGAGGGGGAAAAAAATTAACAAAAATGTTAGAGATGTTAAAAGTTCTATCAAATGTTTCACATAAGTGTGAGACCCATATAAGACAAACATCTCACATTCATATGAGACATTTGATAGAAATTTTAAAATCTCTAACATTACTCAAAAATTAAAATGTTAAGGAATGATTTTTTGATTTTTTATAAAAAAAAAAAAATGAAATAAACGTTTGATTTTTTTATATAATTTTTTAAATTATTTTTTAATTAAAATCATAATCGCAGTGCATAACATGAAATACTGGCAGATTTTCTCATCGTAGGCTTGGACAATCTCCAACAGGATCGAGGTAGGTGACAACAAATCCATCAAACTGCGACCCATCTAATGTTGTGGGTGAGGAGGGGACGCTAACGAGGTGGTGGAGGTTTCAATGGGGAAGTGGGGTTAGTGAGGCGGCCGTCGTAGGGAAGAAAAGGAGGGATGTTATCATGATTTAACATCTACATTTTAGGACAAAGTGCAATATGAGCCATGATGCGTTGCAATTCTTTGGCATGGATATTTGATCATCAGGCCAAATTGGAGAGACTTTATTTTTTTAATAGAATTTTAGTGTTTGAAACAAGATTTACTAAAATAATATGTGATAGAGTTGAAAATTTTAAGACACTCAAGTCATAAATTTAATTTTAAAAATTTGGTGTAATACCTTCAAATTTTAAGTTTTTCGAATCATAAAAAATAGGATTTAACCCAATAATACATCATAGAGTTGAATATTATACGGGACTTTAACAATAAAGTTAATTTTAAAATTTTGAGGTAATAGTATTTTGTAAGGTTGGATATAGAGTTATCTGAGCCGTATAACCCGCCCAACCTGAACCGATCAGCATACAAATGAGTAGTTTCGTAGACACAATGCAGGCGGATACGGTTTGGGTTTGGAATATGATATTATTGCGGGTTACGGGTTTTATCTGCACATACAAAACCTATCTGCATTTACACTTTTTTTAAATAAAAAAAAAAAACTAAACCGTTGATTTCATTCATCATATCCTACATATTTTTGCCCAATAAACCAAACCTTCATGATGGAGTTTGCAAGTTTGCAAATGTTTTTATTTTATTTAATGGGTTTGAATTGGATGAAGTTTAATAACAATTTATTATTATTTTATTATTACATTTTGGATGAATATAACAGTTAATAAAAAATTACTTTTAGGTAAGTTTAGGATTTTGAATAATTTTACTTTAATTGTATTATTGGGTAGTGAATGATTTTGATGATTAAGTTTAGGATTTTGAAAGATGTGCTTGTGTTAGTTTATGATTTTATTTAAAAGTTTAGGATTTTGAATGATTTGCTTGCGTTAGAAATTGATTTTGTTGTGTTTTTAATTTTATAAATTTAATTTGTTAATTATTAATGTTAAGTATTTTAAAAAATGGGAGGGAAAGAGTCCAAAATAAATATTTAGGGTGTGTTTGGTAACGTTTACGTTTTCAGTTTATATTTACAAAAATTTTATAAATTGGTTTTTGTTTATCTTTAGAAAACATAAACTACAAACGCGTTTGGTAATTGACAAAATGTTTAAAAAAATTTAAAATATTAAAAAGAGTGAGAATGGCAAGTGGGCAAGGGTGGCGGAAGACGGTGGGTGGTGGGTAGTTGGTGGCGGTGGGTGGTGGCGGGGGTGGGGGTGGTGGTAGTGGGTGGGGGGTGACGGTGGCGGTGGCGGTGGTGGTAGTGGTGGTGGTGGCGGATGGGTGACGGATGGCGGGTGGTGGTGGGTGGGTGGTGGTAGCGGTGGTGGTAGTGGGTGGGTGGTGACGGTGGCGGGTGGTAGCGAATGGGTGGTGGGTGGCGGATGGCAGATGGCGGTGGATGGTGATGGTGGGTGGTGGGTGGGTGACGGTGGTGGGTGGTCGGTGGTAGCGAGTGGGTGGTGACGGTGGTGGTGGCAGGTGGGTGGCGGATGGCGGGTGGTGGCGGGTGGGTGGTGGGTGGTGATGGTGGGTGGGTGGGTGACGGTGGCGTGGTGGGTAGTAGCGAGTGAGTGGTGGTGGTGGTGGGTGGCGGATGGCGGGTGGTGGTAGGTGGGTGGTGGGTGGGTAGGTGGTGACGGTGGCGGGCGGTAGATGGTAGCGAGTGGGTGGTGGGGTGGTGGTGGCGGTGGGTGGCAGGTGGCTGTGGTGGTGGGTGGTTGTGGTGGATGGTAGTTGTAGGTGGTGGTGAGTGGTGGTGGCAAGTAGGTGGCGGCGGTGGTGGCGGGTGTGGATGGTAGTGGCGGGTGGTGGGTGGTGGCGGGTGGATAGGTGTGGTGGGTGGTGGTGGTGGTAGTGGTGTGGTGGCGAGGGGGGTGGGTGGTGGTGGCGGGTGGGGTGGTGAGTGGTGGTGGCAGGTGGTGGTGGGGGGTGGGTGGTGGTGGCGGAAGACGGTGGTGGAAAATGGTGGCGGGTGGTGGCTAGTGTTGGGTGGTAAAAAAAAAAAAAACTGAAAACTCAAAACGGAAACACATTTTTTGTGTTTTCATTTTTTGGCCAAATTTATAAATTGAGACCACTGATTTATAAATCAAAAATTTTAGCAAACAAGTTTTTATTTGAGTTTTTTAAATTTTTGTAAATATAAATAGAAAAGTGAAAACGTAAGTGTTACCAAACGGCACCTTACAAAACGGGACAAAAAATGGTCCAAAAATAATTTTTTAAATAAAAAAGTTCAATTCGCAAACTGCTCGCATATCCGCGAATCTTATCCGCACAAATCGCAACTTGCACTGCGGGCGTTGTGGGTTATGGCGATCCCGGTTTTGACCCAACCTTTGTTGTATTCCGGACTTGAGTTTCGTGGCTTAGTATTGCATCCATGTCTTGTTTTCCTCCATTAATTCTTTAAATTTGAGTTTTGGGATATGTTGGGCATGTTTGGAACAGGTTGGTTGCTAGTTGGTCTAGATTGTTGCTGCCTAGATTTTGGCTTCTTCGCTCGAGCGAGGCTTCTTGCGCTTGAGCGAGCCTTGTGTAATTTGCTTCTTTGTTCGAGCGAGGTTTCTTGCGCTCGAGCGAGTTTTGAGGGTTCTCAGGTTTCCTTTCCAAACGCAGCATTTCTGGAAAGATGAAGTTCTTCGCTCGAGCGAGGCTGTGCGTCTGTGAAATACCTGAAAGTATGTATTCTATGCTCAAGCGAGGTCACTTGTTGTGTCTGGTTGCTTGAGCGACCACTCCTTCGCTCAAGCGATGATCACGTATATCAGTTCATAGTAGAGCATTTTTGTATCACTTTTGTATCTCTTTTCACTCAAAACCCTAATACGAAATTCTCTCTCTCTCTACACAAATACTTCAAGATCCAAGCACCTCTCAACCCTAGTCCTTTTGTTAAAGAGTCAGAGCATCTTGTGGGCTTCTTCTTGATCCGAACAAAACTGAATTTTGAGCATTTTTTGAGTTCTTTATCATCTCCATTGAGCTTCTACACTTGAGGTAAGGATATTCTACACCTTGTTATGATTTTAACCTTGGTATTTGTTGTTATGTATAAATGATGGGATTTGGGAAGGTTTTGGTGAAGTTAGGGTTTGATCCAAAATTGAAGAGGGGTTTATATTGGGCTCCATGAATATATATATATATTATATATATATATATATGGGGTATTGAATGTGAGGTTATATGGGTTAAAATGATGAAATTTGAACTTGAGGTTGATATTTGAAAAATAGGAAAAATTGCCGTAATTTGTGCTTAATAATTATTTTGTATAAATAATGAAATTGATATGGGAAATATGTAATTGGGAGGTTATATGAATGAATGGTGTAGTTGGATTTGATAAATCACTCACCTATGGAAAATTTGATAAATTATCTGTTTAGAAATATCTGTTTTGGACTATCGGTGGAGGATAGCTATTATTGTTGTAGAAACTGCATGTGGATTAGGTGAATTAAAACCTATCTTTTAATTTACCTCATTGAATATGATTGTAATGCCCCCAAAATAATACAATAGAGATAACTCATATGCGGAATAAATATGAGAAACAAGATACTTTTATACATTAGAGTTCACTGTTAAACAACCAGTTAAATGCTATGTAGGCTTACACCTTTTCAAGTCATTGCTTGGTTACACAAATTGAATCTCGCTCATTACATCTTATGCCATCGGCTTTACAAATAACAAACATACACACATAATATATAAATAAGAAGCCCTTGCTTCTCGAAAGTCCACTCATGCTATTGCCTTGGAGGAAACATCTCGCCTGTACCTGAAAATGATATTCCCGTATAGGGTGAGCCAACAGCTCAGTAGAAATAATCTAACACAATTTATGAAGTTTAGCAAAGGTATAAATACCACGTACATAAACAATACCGATATGGAAGCATCCACAAACCCGCATATTCATATGCCACTAAGACCAATCTTATTGCATTTTTCTTCAATTCATTTCCAGTTCATATATACTACTCAATTCATGAGTTAAATTCATCATCTTTCAACAACCAAAATGAGACTACAACTCAATGGTTTTTCATTTATGCAAAACACACATAAACAATTCAAACTTGCCATTTTACGGATATTTCGTCCGCGGGAATCGGCACCCATGTATATTTTCTCAAATATGCCATTTTATGGATATTTCGTCCGAAGAACTCAACACCCATTTATATTTTCTCAAATATGCCATTTTACGGATATTTCGTCCGAAGGACTCGGCACCCATTTTATATAAAATTTCGGGTCTTTCACCCAGGACACTTTGGCCAACTTGCTTTAAATGGAGTCTATCCCCTTTCTCCTCCCAAACAAATATACATATGCAATGTATTTATAAATATAATCATATATGGAGTACATCCTCTATTTCCTCCCAATAAACATACATATACAATGTATTTATAGCACGGTCATATTCAATGACAACCAATCAATAGATTAGCATTAAATCGTCTAAATCTCATACAATTTCTACAACAATCATGACTATCCTTCACTGATAGCCCAATACATTCATCTCTAGACATATATTAAATCTCAAGATAAATAATTATTTAAAACTTCCAAAGGTTTTAGATAATACATAACCAATTTCACCACCTATATAAATAACCATCCAATTTAGCATATTCAATATTAATTCCAATTATTTATGCAAAATAATCATTTTATCAAATTAGGGCAAAAATCTCTCTTTTTCCAATATTGACGCAAACAGCCAAAATCAACTATTTTGATATACCAAGATCTTATATTCAAACCCCATACTCATTTATCTCATATTTATCAAAAAACCCTCTTTTCATTTTACACTCAAATCTTAGATTTGTCCAAACCACAACCAAATCTCATCATTTATACACAATAGCAAATAATTAAGCTAAAAACCATATTAGATTGTAGAAAATCCCTACCTCAAGTTTGACGAGGAAACACACAAAAATCTAAATTTTCGATTTTGTTGGATTTTGATCTCTACCGATCAAAATGTTGCTTTCACCAAACTGTTTACTATGGCCTCAAGAACTTCAATTTCTTAGCGTCCATTCCAGATGTAACCTCACAAAGAATGAAATTAGAGTAGCTCGAATATGGATTGAGAGATAGTACTTCTTTTTAAAAGCTTAAAGAGTCTCAATTTCTGAATTAAACATCTAATTCTTCAACCATCAATATCCTTACTCAATTTCATTCTCTGACAAAATTAAGTCCCAAATAACTAACATACACAACCACAGGGAGAAAAACAGACCATTGATGTTTGCTTACTTTTCTTCAATTAATGACTATCCAAGTCCCAAACAGTCCTTCGGAAAAATTGCTTCAGCCTTATTGTATTGACCTCCTCTTCCATATGCTTCCATAAGAGCAGTGTGGAATATCACATTTGATGCATAACCCTTCTTGGTCATGTAGCTCAAAACCCTTTCAGCCTTGTTAAAGTCCCCTTGCTTCCCATGAGCTGTGATAAGCATAAGAAAATCCATCTCATTAAAGTGCCACCAATGCTGAGTCCGAAGCCATTCAAGAATCTCACTAACAAGGTTCCATTTCTTTAGCCGCTTAAATCTAACAAGCCCCAGAACAAGGTCCTTGGGAAGTGACTCGTTTCTGGTCCTTTGGCTTCTGAGCACTGAAACTGCAGATCCAGCCTCCTCAATTTCACTCAAAAGTTTCCTTCAGTTCTTCTAATCAGCCTCGTCAGCTGCATCTTTGAAAACTTCTATTTTCTTCCTCTTTTGCAAGAACTTTCTTGGAGCCAACATACCAAGACAAACTACCTTAGCTCTTCTATGGATTTTTATGTTGGCATTAATAAAGTCTCCACATATTTTTGGTTTACTCCAACTGAGAATGGATGGAGCTAAAATGAAAGGTTTGAGGAACAACAGCGTTTGCAGCATTTGTAGACACCACGAAGCCTTCGAGTCTCGACCTTCCTTCAATTCGAGAGAGAGATAATGGCCAGCTAAGTCCAACCAGAAGTTCAACAACTCTCAGCTCGTTGACTATCTTTTTATAGTGGACAGCTGTAGACACCCCATTTTTGACCGCCCTTAAGAATTGGGCACTACTGATGTTTCATTTGGTGGAGAAAGGTGTGCAGGGCAAAAGTTCAGTTTCTTCGGCAAGGGGAGAGTCAAATCTCAACTTCATACCCCATTTTGGACCAAATCTATTTTGAATGGTTTTTAGACCTTAAAACCCTCTCTTTCAAAACATTTTTGAATTAAAGTTTTTACAATGTTCCGAGGCTCACATTTTGTTAAATGTTGCGTTTTTCGGTAAATCGAGTCAGGACAGAGTGGAAATGAATGAAAGAGAGACGAACTCTTTGAAAAATCTTTCAAAACACTTGTTTAGGGGTTTGGAGTTGAAGAAAAGAGGAGAAGAGAGAAGAAAACTAGTTTGGGAGAAGTTCGGCATGAATCCGGGTAAGATCGAAACTGCGCGACTTCACCGAAACGGACATAACTCTTTGCACAGGAGGAATTTTGATGCAAGGTTGGCGTCATTGGAAAGATAACTTCTGGGGCTTCAATGTGGCCACATGGAAGACTAGAAAATCAGATGGCCGACCACTTAGGTGGTCAAAAGTGATTCGGCATGAATCCAAGAAGGAGAGAGAGGAGCAGCCCTTGCTGAATCAGGCTTATTCATTTGCATACTTGGATTTAAGATATGAGGCCATCACCGTTGGAAATATTACTTCTGGGGCTTCATTTTGCACTCAATAATATCCTAAAGCCAACTCCGGATGGGGGAGATATGGTTGGTTGAAGCAGGGCATCAATCTGGTTGGACCGAATCTGCGCGGCTTCACCAAAACAGGCATAACTTTTTGCACAGATGGAATTTTAATGCAAGGTTTGCGCCATTGGAAAGTTAACTTCTGGGGCTTCATCCTAGGGGGTGGCCGACCACCTTGAACCTTTTGACCTGGTCGGCCGACCAGGTCAAGTGCTCGGCCGACCACTTGAACTGGTCGGCCAGCTCCCATCCTGTTTGTCTCAGTGAGTGCGTTCCAGCTGTGCCAGCTGGAGGCATTTGCTGCATCCTCCATACACGTGTATGGAGGATCTTGGCCCTTGGTTTGAAGCTTCTTTGAGAAGCTTAGACCTTTTGTTCTATAAGAGAAACCATATCCCTCACTTGAAAGGGTTCAGAAAATTGCTAGGGTAAACAATATATCTCTCTTTATATCTCTCTCTTTTGAGCTCTAAATTGCTTGGTTCTTGGCCCCTTTGCACCACCTCTCCTAGCCTAACACTTCCATCATCAACCTAAGGTCCTTGGAGGGTATTTTCAGAGGTTCAAGGTTGGGTTTTTGGGTCCAGAGGCTGCTGGTTTCTGCTGGTCTCAAGGGTAACCATTTTTCCTCTTTTTGAGCATTATTTTGATCCATCTTTTAGCTATACTTGCAAGCATTTTCGAGCTTTGACATAAACTGAAAAGAGTCTTATTTTGAGTCCCTCTTGAAGTTTGTTTAAGGACATTTTCTTGTTAGAGGTCATCTACCCCCTTGTATGCTCCATCCCTCTTTTAAGAATTATTTTACTTCATATCTTACCCTTACTTGCAGGCATTTTCGAGCCTTGACATAAACTGAAAAAAGTCTTATTTTGAGATCCTCTTGAAGATTGTTTAAGGTCATTTTTCTGTTGGGGGTCATCTACCCCCTTGCATGCTTGTTTGCATCTTATTTTGAGCCTTGCATCTAGGCCTTGGTTTTGTGCTTTGTTTGGCCTTCTAGCAATTGAAATCTAGTGGATTTTTAGTGGCTAGCATACTATTTTGAGAGCAAAATCAGAGGGGGGTGACCCCTCTCTCCTTGCCTTGTTTGTTGGCCCTTTTGGCCTTACAAAGGAGCTCCACTTTGCATGTTTTGAAGCCATGTTTCAGGCTCTATTTGGTGAGTTTTAAGGTCTGCATGAACTCTGTCCGAAGCCCATTTTTCCATATAAAGTGTCTATTATGCATGTGTAGAGCAATCCTATTCAAGGCCTTTCGAAGGGCTTTCACTTGCATGCTTCCTAGACTAATTTCAGGACATTTTTGGTGAGTTTTAGGGTCCTCATAACCTCTGTCCAGAGGTGGTTTTGCCATTTTGTATGTCTATCTTATATGTGTGGAACAACCCCTTGCATGGCCTTCTAAATGAGCACATCATTCTTGCATGCATTGACTGAGTTTCAGTGGGTTTTTGGGCATTATTTGGCATGGAATACTTCTATTTTTGGCTGGTTTGGTGAGCTCTCATATGCTTCATATAGTTGTAGTACAACTCATGGTTTACTAGCTTTATTTGCATGTTTTGTTGACCTTTGATCCTAGCACATTTTGACTATGCCTTAAACTGATCTTGTGCATATTTTGGACTGCCTTAGTTCTGTTTTTGACTCTCATGGTCGAATGATGTTTATTTTGCATGCTTGTAGTTCAATACCCATGCTTAACTTTGAGTTTTGAGGCTCATTCCATGCATATACTGAGGTGTGTTCATATTTTGGGTCCATCATACATCATATTTCAGAGCTTGTATGAATGCCATATTGCCATGTTTTCTACTCCTTAAGTGTGCTTGAGAGTTGTCTATGAATGCCTTGTTTTCGGACCATTGAGTGAGCTCCATTTCCTTGCATGTTGAGCCACCATTTTAGGCCATTTTCCCACTGTTTCAGACCTACCTAGGGTCTATTTGGGGTTGGTTTTCCCATTTGTGCATCGCTTTGGGTACCTCTAGTGTAACGCACTTCACTAGTTTCGGTACCCGAGCCACCTAGCATGCATTGTGTGACATATTTGCTTGTTTCGGGACCGTCTTTTATGCCATTTCAGAGCTGTATCATGTCCCATTCTATGCCATGTTTCATCCTTTGCCATGCTTAGTTAGAGTTGCATGTTATGCCTTAGGATCGGTCCTTTGCATTCGTGCATGTTTACATGTATTTTGGTTGTCTCATTTTCATCTATGGCCACTGATGTGAGTGTGGCTGAGGTCCACTCATATTGGTGTAAGTCCATCGTGTATTGTGTATGCCATTTTAGTCCATAGCATTGCGTATGCTAGGTTGCATGTTAGTACATTGTGCATGCCATGTTGTGTCTTGCATTGTGTATGCCATTTTAGTCCATAGCATTGCGTATGCTAGGTTGCATGTTAGTACATTGTGCATGCCATGTTGTGTCTTGCATTGTGTATGCCATTTTAGTCCATAACATTGCGTATGCTAGGTTGCATGTTAGTACATTGTGCATGCCATGTTGTGTCTTGCATTGTGTATGCCATTTTAGTCCATAGCATTGCGTATTCTAGGTTGCATGTTAGTCGCATTGTGTATGCCATCTCATTGCATTGTGTTTGGGATAGGAGTTAGCCCAAACACGGGAAACGAGGGACGTTTCGTACCCGAAGTGACGAAACGTGTCTCAATTCCCGGTCGCCGACACTCCAGATTACCCATGATGGAGTCTAGGCCTTGTTGTGTTATCATGTGCATTCATTTCACACTGAGTCGTGCAATTCGACTCCTCGGCCATCATGCATCGAGATGCGTGATTGGTGGCACGAGGATCGAGGTGTGCATACATATGTGAAAATACTTTGCCATGCCCCTTTCTTGCTCTCTGTTGTAGCAAACCAGAAATCAACAGCCTTCTAGAGTTTTGCACAGCATTCCGGGATTAATTGCAAACAGAGGCAAATCGGGGCATCGCGAGGAATTTTCCGACAAAACGACTCGAGCACGCATGCATCTTTCATCATTCGGAACAAGAGCTAAGGCAGTCCATTTGATAGCTTGCATGCTAATTTATCCGCTTTCCTAGTTAATTTGTTAATTAATTAGGATTTTGTAATATTTAATTATTTATTCGGACTGTATTATTTATTCGGACCCTCTGCGAGAGGGCAATGTTGTAATAAGTGTGCGTGTGTGTGATGCATGTCTTCCAACCCCACATCTTTTTCCCTTTTATTTACCAGCTTATGATGGTTAGTTTAGGGCATGTTTCAATTAGCATACTTATGCTCGCATGTTTGCATCCATTCATCTGTCTTGCATGCACCGGGCTTGGCGCATCATACTAACTGCATCGTATTTCAATTCTGAGTTGAATACTTGTTAGTTGTAGCATTTCACATGCCATCTTTAGAATAGCCGAGCCTATTATAGTTGCATTCCTGCCTGTGTTGCATTAGGCATTTCAGCATAGTTAGAATCATGCATGGATTTCTAACATAGCTTCGGTTTTGGCTTGGAGTACTCGGTAAGTGCTTATGCTTTAGCATCTGTACATGTGTGTGAGTGACTGCCATGATAGCATGCTTACCATGAGGCTATGTGCTTATGTGATATAACTGCCTGAATGTCTGTGGGTGAAGGTTGGATTATCTAAATTGGAATAATGCATTGACTGTGAGTTTTAAGCCCACTTGAGAGTGGCAAAATCATGTTTTCTAAGCCCACCTGAGGGTGGCAAATCCACATTTTAGCCTACTTACGAGTAGCAAACCGTTTTCAAAACAAACATGAAATGTTTTGTTCCAACTCAGTCGATCCAGTCTACACTTGTATGCTGTGCGCATCACATAGTAATTCTAGGCTAATAAACCGGAATAAGAACACATAATGTTTTCAAAACTTGATATCATGGTTAGTAGAGGCCGATATTTGATCGGGCGAGCGGGGGTGCTCACGAAGTGACCTTCCCCAATCGTACCCAAGTTCCCGAGCCGAGGCAACTTTGGTGATGACGGACACGTGGCCTTAGGCAAACGAGTCAGGGTTTCCTAAATTCCCCAAAATAAAAATATTTAGGTGGCGACTCTGTATCTGGCAAAGCAGTCCATGTTTGACACTTCTTTCAAAAAATCTGTTGTTTCAAAAACGATTTGCCGGATTTGGACTCTTTAATGATTCATCTTCTTGCATTGCACTCTGGAGATTAGATCAGGACCGTGACATTTGAGTCCTGAACTGTAGTGAGCCCAATGAACAAAACGGGATTCCCTCCAGGGACGTTCGAGGACGTCTACAACAGCCCATCCAGGAGTTCAACAACTCTCAGCTCTCTCTCTAATCTCTAAATAATATTCTCCACCCCTTTTGACCCCACTCCAACACCTTTTTTTTATTTATTTAATAGCCCACCGAATGAGTGATAAAAAGACAGCCCATGTGTATGCTTTTGTTCCCTCCTCTCATGTACACTACTTCTCTCTCTATGATATCTCTAAATGAAATAAATAACCCACTTATCACCCCACTGAAACATCATAATGCTGTAATATATACCACCCATAATCCATCATCATATATTCTATTTTCCACCACCACATTTTTTTATATTTTATTTGGGTCTTTACAATGATGGTATGATCGTGATATTGAAAATGTGTCGTGGATAGTTATTGTATGTGACGATACTTTTAATACATTGTATATGTATCTTTGTTTGGGAGGAGATAGGGGATGTACTTCATTTTAAAATTAAGTTGGCCGGAGTGTCTAGGGTGAAAGTCCCGAAATCTTATAATTATGGGTGTCGATTTGTCACGACCCAAACCCGCCCCTAAGGGTTTAGCATCGTAATCGGCCAGTAATCCGTGATTACCAAAGGCCTGCTTAACAGTAATAACAATAGCACAGAGTAAGGGGCTGGCGGAAGCCAAACAGTAAACAAAAGATGTCCAATGAGCTGTGAAAATCTAAACTGAAAAAAAAAAGACTTCCTGGACTAGTCACATTCAATAACCATAAACTATTATACATGTCATACACAAACATATAGGAATAGGGATCCATCCCTTCTACCATAATTGTACAGTCAAAGGTCTTAATATTCATTACATAACAGAGACAAGAGAGTGAATTTGAAACACCCCAAAACAGCCTTGGCTTGAACGAACTCGGAACTTCGAAGTGAGGCACAATGGTTGGCTTGACAAAACGTGAGCTTAACTTGACGTTTCTAGCTTCGGTCCGGTGCTTGGCCACCTACATACATATATAAACTGTGTACTAAAGCCCAGTGAATAACAACTGTGTAAAGGGGTTAAGAATGAATGTCCTTTCAGTAATTAAAACAGTCATTTGCATCAGTAGATCAGTTATTCAATCAGTGGCTCACATTTCATGGCTTACCAGTCAATTAGAAATCATAGCAATCATACGTGGTACATCCAATAACAAAACAGTATAGTAGGTTTTAATAGACCGAATAGTCAGTTGATGGCCATCAAATAGTAAACAGTAGTAGTTCCAAACATTGGAACTGACAGAGATCTCTGTAGCAGTAGTAGTAACAGTAACAGTACAGTAGCAGTAACAGTAATAGTATAGTAATAGTAATAGTAACAGTAACAGTAAGTTGCTATGGACGCCATGAGTATAGTTCATAAAATAGGACAAGCATTCATTCAGTAAACAACGTCACCTCAGAAAGCAGTACAGTCGGTCATTCAGGAAATAATTATAATTGAACATATCTTTATAACATTGTTACTCACAGATTACTGGGCTATAGACATGCTAATCAGCATCCTCGGGTGCCAACCCTACACAGTTGCAGAACGAACACATACTAAGTTACACACTTGGGATTAATAACTTAGCCCTTGAACTTGACTTGGTGTGGTTCTATAATACTATCCTCATTAAGATGCCTTAAACATGGCTTAGGAATGCCTATGATGGAATGATGATGCAAAAATGTACTTTAAAACACTTTTCAAAATTTGCTGAAAACAGGGGTCTCGCTCGAGCATGGATTTCTCCGCTCGAGCGAGCTTACCAAAATAGAGAAGTCACTCGAGTGTAGACTTCCTCGCTCGAGCGGTCTATAAAAATGCAAAAAGTACTGGTTGTAGAAATTCCCCGCTCGATGCTCGCTTGAGCGTGAGACACAGTTCCTCGCCCGAGCGTAGGTCTCGTCGCTCGAGCGTGCGTCTGCACACGCAAAAACCTGAGAGCTTGCAATCTACGCTCGAGCCAGCATTCCGTCGCTCAAGCGGAGCTCTGAACACAAAGGTGCTCGAGCGTGGAATCCTTCGCTCGAGCGTGGAAGCCAAAATCTGGGTTTTCCAGATTTGCTTCCAAAGCTCAAACCAAGAAACAAACATGCCAAAACTCATCATTGTGGGCCAATTTCCTGGAAAACACGTAGAAACTCACAACACAACATGTTTTGAAGATCATTTTATAAAATCAAAGCCCAAAAGTATGTTAATTGAACACAAATTCAACCCAAAATTCAAGAACATGATGTAAATATGCCATGCATGTGTTTATTTGAATTCAAAGCCTTTAACACATGATCAAATGAGCCATTCTTCCCAAAAACATGATGAATTCTTAAATTACAACTATAATCTAGACATGCATGGAAGAATTTCATGCAAAACAACTTCAAAACTCCATAATATGGACATGCATGTATGAATGGACTCTCAAATTAACACTTTAAGCCAATTCTTGACTCTAATCACCAATTTTTCCATGAACCAAGCAAGAACAACTTAAATTCATAATTAAGGGAGTGAACTTCCTACCTTAAGTCTTGAATTCCAAGTGTGGTAGCCTAATTTTGCAAATCCTCTTCAATTCCTCTAAATTCAAACAAAATTTCTTGTTGAACTCAATTTTTCTTCCAACTCTCTCTCTCTCTCTCTCTCTCTCACGTTTGACAAAAAGATGGCTGAAGAGTGGTGTCAAACATGTGAGTAATGGGAATTAAAACAATAGTTTTTTTTTTCTTGAGGGAGCCCACTCAAGGGCAATTATGTAGATAACCTATACTCAATTAATCTAGCATTATTTATCCTAATTTAATCATTCCAAATCAAATTTTAATTAAACCTACCATAAAATCATATAATTCCTAATTAACATATACCACTAAACAATTTCTGAATCAGTCGCCAATAGGGCTTTCAATTTGCAGTTCGAAATTAAAATCACGAACAGATCATTCAGTAACAAACAGATAGAAATGCATTCTAATCAACACACTCACACAACAATTTAGTTTGGTCATCCAAACTCGAATTACCTTCATTTTGAAAGAACAATGGATCCAGGGGGAACAATTCAGGATATCTCTTCATCATATCGTCTTCCTTTTCCCAAGTGGCATAAACGCCACCATGGTTTTGCCAATCCACTTTCACTAACAGGATTTCCTTATTTCTCAACTTCTTGATTCGTCAATTTACAATCTGAATAGGCCGTTCTTCATAACTGTGATAATCACTTAGTGCCACACAGGCAGGCTCAATAACATGGAAGGGATCCCGAAGATAATCCCTCAACATTGAGATATAGAAGATATTATGCATATGTGTAATAACCCTCAGCACTGATTACCGATAAGTTACTGATTACTGCTAAGTCGAGACCGATTATGATTGATAATTGAATTGATTGAAATACTGAACTGACTGACTGAGATTCAGAACTGAATCGATTGACCGTATCTATTCAATTGCATGTTTATCTGTTTGACTGTTTAATTATCTGTTCAAATTGGTATGTTTAAACTGCAAATTGAAGGCCTTATCGGCGACCAAATCTGAAATTGACTGATGTTCTGTGTTCCTCATAATTAATGTGATTTTATGGCATAATTATCTGAAAATCGATTTGGTATGATTAAATTAGATTAAAATAAACTAAATCAAAGAGTTGCGTTATTTACATTAATGCCATTGTTAGTGGACCCTTTATTATAACATATTTGAGCCTTGTTATACTCATTTGCAAACATTTCATCAGCTCATTTTGAGCACACCACCGAATCTAGAGAGAGAGGAACTTGGAAGATTGGTCTCCATCTTGTACATTGCTTAGAAATTATGAAGATTAAGGGAGTTCTTGCTTGATTGAACTTCTACACTTGTAATTGAAGACCTAAGGTAGATCATTGACCTTCTTTATTGTGCATTCGAGTTTATTCTTGCATGATTCATGGGTCTTTAGTGATCTAAGGCATGGAATAGCTTCATATGTTGAGTTGAGTTAGAATTCATGCATGCATGTGTTTATCCTTGCATTGTGAGGTTTGATTTCATAGAAATCTTGCATGCATGTTCATATCCATGTTAAAGACCATGATTTCATCTTGTTCTTGAAGAAATGAGCTCAGTTGAGCTAACATTTGAGGCTTTAAATTGATTGAATTTGGATATTGCATGTTCATCATGTTTATGAAAATTGTTTTGAAAATGAGTTTAATTGAACTACCCTTGGGCTTTGATTTTATAAATTGAGCTTGGAATCATGTAATATTATGAGTTTACAAGAGTTTTCCAGAAATTTCAGCCCAAGAGGATCGATTTTGATGCTTTGAAACTTGGTTTTGATCTTGGAGTTCAAATCTGGAATTTCCAGATTTTGGTCGTTCGCTCGAGCGGGGGAAGTTCCGCTCGAGCGTAGAAATCGAGCTCCCAGCATCTCTCACTGTTTTACAGTCCGCTCGAGCGGGGTATTGTACGCTCGAGCGAAGGTTTGTGTCACACGCTCGAGCGGGGGAGTTTACGCTCGAGCGGGTACCTTTGTTGCATGTCCGCTCGAGCGGGGAAACCTGCGCTCAAGCGGGTAACTATTTTTCTGAAAATTCTGAAACTGTTTTCTGAGTGCATCTTTGCATCCTCATTCCATCCTAGGCATTCTTAGGCCTAGGTTAAGGCATCTTATTGAGGATATAGATGTAGAACACACCGAGGCAAATTAGGGATTAAGTTATTATCTTTCCCAACTGTGTAGCTTAGTGTGTGTTCAATCTGTTAACTGTGTAGGTTTGGCTTACCGAGGAGACGCTCTAGCTTACTGTAGCCTCGAACTCTGTGAGTAATAACTGTGTAAAGATATGTTCAAAAATGATTATTTACTGAACTGATACTGTTTACTGAATTGAAATTTACTGAACTGATACTGTTTACTGAATTGAACTGTTTACTGAACTGATACTGTTTACCGAATTGAACTGTCTACTGAACTGATACTGTCTACTGAATAAGTGTATGTCCCTTATTTTGAAACGTATTGTGGCATCCTTAGCACCTACTGTTCACTGTTACTGCCACTGTCACAGAGATCTCTGTCGGTTCCCTCGTTGGAACCACTACTGTTTACTGATTGATGGCCATCAACTGACTGTTCGGTCTTTTAGGACCTACTGTTTACTGTACTGCTACTGTCACAGATATCTCTGGAGCAAAGTGCTGCACAGACCTAAGTGCTACCGTGTGAGCCACCTCTAGAATCTGTGCGAGACACCTCTTGAGTCCATACTGGGCTTTAAGCCAATTTGTGAAATCTGGAGCAAAGTGCTGCATGGACCTAAGTGCTACAGTGTGAGCCACCTCTAGAATCTATGCGAGACACCTCTTGAGTCCATAAGAACTGTACTGTTACTGTTACTGTACTGTTCCCGTTATTACTACTGTACTGACACTGCTACTACCACTGTACTTTTTGCTATCGGATGTGCAACGTACGATTACTATGATTTCTAAATGACTGATATGACATGAAGTATAAGCCACCGACTGTATAACTGATTTACCGAGGCAAACGACTGTTTAAAATACTGAAAGGACATTCTTTCTTAACCCCTTTACGCATTATGTTATTCACTGGGCTTTAGCTCACTGCTCATATATATATGTAGGTGTTCAAGCACCGGACCGTTACTAGCAGCGTTAGGGTAAACTCCAGTTTTGTCAAGCCAACCACTGTGCCTCGCTGCGAGGTTCCGAGCCTATCAAGCTATGGCTTAGGGGCTTAGGGGTGTTCTATTTCCCCCATCTGTCTCTGTACTTGTTTTGTATAACTGTATAGACTGATAGCACTGTACTGTACCGTTTACTGTACTGTTTAATAGGGATTAAGTCCCTGTACTGAATGATTGTATATATGATGCATACTGTTCTGTACTGAAAGTATAAATGTATGAAAAGTCTTTTTTGCATACAGATTGTCATAGCTCATTGGACATTGTTTTATTTACTGTATTGGCTTCCGCCATACCCCTGTACTCTGTATTACTGTTCTACTGTTAAGCAGGCCTTCGGTAATCTCGGATTACTGGCCGGTTACGGTGCTAAACCCATAGGGACGGGTTTGGGTCGTGACAGAGTGGTATCAGAGCGATACTTAACAACGAGTTATACCGTACACACGTGTCCGAATGAGCTATAGAGTGTCCTAGAAAAGTGATTAGGGCATTACATGAGCATGATAAGTGTGTGGTTATGACATGACTGAATATGTGCTAATGTGTTAAACTGTTTAAGTATGCAACTGTCTATGCTTATGATTACCGTACTGCCTATGTAAACTGAAACGAAACTTATATGCATACTTAAAGAAGTTAAATGGAATAACGTGTAATGTTAATGTTACTACTGACTGTGGAAATCTATAAGAAAATGAACGTGGGAAAGTAAAGGGTCATGTGACCGTGCCTGAATCAACTGAATATGAACTGATGACACTGATACAGAAACCCAAATAAACTGAAACACCGGGACTTCTGGGAGGTACCGAACCACTGAAAACTGAGACTTGGGTTTAGAAACTGAGAAAATGTGTGAAGTTTTCTTCGAAAAATGCTTTCCCCAATGCATCCGAGATAGGAAAGTACCTGAGTTTGAACAACTTGAGTAAGGTGATAAGACTGTGGTCGAACATGAGGTAAAATTTACCCAGCTAGTTCGATATGCACCCCACATGATAGATACTGACTACAAAAGACTAGAAAGAACTGAAGGTAGGCGTGACCTAGATGTGTTTGACTGAATTGGCATGCTAAAACCCAGCAAAATATGTAGATGTCCTGGATAGAGTATAATGCCTGAGACAACGTAGCAGCATTGAAATATCCAAATCAACATCGTTAACTGAATCAGAAAGAATGAAACAGAAGTAACAGAAAGTGAAAATGACCGGTAAATCAATGACCTCCGTGACCTCCATGAATGGAAATCTCGGGCAATAGCTTTGACCAACTAAGGTCGAAGAAGTAATGTGAACGATAATATATCTATCTGTACTGTATGTGGGAAATACCGCTGGGGCGTTGTCGCCGCCTATCCGAGACTTAGTTAGGCGTGGATAGGAAGGTTACTTGCCTATATCTTGCCCGTAAACTCAACTAAACATGAATGAGTCTAAATCTAGACCCTAGTTCCAGAGAATGCTCGGAACACTAAAAAGACTGATGCAGGTGTTACCTTAAATAGATGAAATTGCTTATACGAACGGTTGTGTGGTAATTGTATGTTCCGTAATTTGGTATAGACTGAAAACGTATTGACTGAACTAATTGAATTACTGGAATCATAAACCATACACTATGAGAACTGTTAGGACTTGTGAACAGGGAGAACTTGTTGAGTTAGGTCCTTGTATCGTATTGCAACGACTGAAAGTGAACTGTTAGGTATGACCTTTTGAACTGTACTAGAACTGTTGAACATAGGAATACCTTATGATTGACTGTAATTCGAGAAATTTGTATGACTATGATTCGTACTGAACTGTTACATATTGACGGACATTATTGAATGAACGGACCCTTGAACTCGAATTATACACGTGAACTGTTTGTGTGTGAGACTGCTGAAACTACGGACCCATATTGGTTTGTAAAGATGAACTTCTGCTTATGAATTTGTGAACGAATGCCTACATGAAAACTGATTTTGAACTCAGATTAATTGTGAAACTACTGGCTATGTACCGAAATGACCGTAGTATGAACTCATGTTCCTCATCTGGAAATGATAGGGATAGAACTGTTATCCGATCTAATCTGATAGAACGGTGGGTTGATGAGACCCTTTGTGTAACTGATAGAATTTCTGTTTGATGCTTGTGCTTTGAACTTTTACTCGTTAAGATTGGGCAGAACTTGCATCTGACATGACCTGGTCAAACTTTCATCGAATTGACCTGAGAAAACTCTTGTTGAGAGCTGTTATCTAAATTGCTTACAATGTGGGAAAACTGGGTATGTAACATGTGATGACTACTCGGTATTACTGTTATGACCATGAACTTGTTTGACTAGGAAATGAATGTTTTGGTGACTACTGTATTGTAACCGTTACTGTCACTGTACTGACACTGTTATGTACTACTGTGTAACTGTATTCACGTTCTATGTCACGAAATAAATTTTGTTTTTGAAATGCTATATGCTGTATACTAAATGGTTGTTCGATTTCTGATATATATGCGTGACTCTTGGTAATATGTAACATATGTTAGCTGCCCGGTATCGGAGGTTCCTTTATGGAACTTATATCTGTCTGCACTCTGTTACCCATACCGGAGGCCTCGTCATGGGGGCTCAGCTTCTGTACTGTTCTGTTCTGTTCTGTTACCCGGATTTGGGATTCCTTTATGGAACTGGTCATTTGTGACCCTCATGTGACTGTATCTGTCCTGCACTGTATCTATTCTGCACTGTATCTGTATCTGTTCTGTATCTGCTCTAGAAGTGCTAATGAATGCACTATGTATACCTAAGCAAGAATTGTGGCATCTACGTATGCCCTGGACAAGAATATGGAAACGAACATGTACCTGAAACTGTCCTTGACTGAAATCTGACTGTGCATAAGATTCTATTTTATTATAAGCCCCAATCTTTATACGTGATTTCTGATTCTGTTTCTGTGCATTGCTAAGATTGAGATTGGGCCATGAACCTGTTATTGATATGATTATGCTCCTATTAAGGAGTAAGAGTTACTTTTATGCTAAGCATCATCTCTGTTGTCATATGTTAATTCGAGTTTGGAGGACCAAACTCTTTATAAGGAGGGGAGACTGTAATAACCCTCAGCACTGATTACCGATAAGTTACTGATTACTGCTAAGCCGAGACCGATTATGATTGATAATTGAATTGATTGAAATACTGAACTGACTGACTGAGATTCGAAACTGAATCGATTGACCGTATCTGTTCAATTGCATGTTTATCTGTTTGACTGTTTAATTATCTGTTCAAATTGGTATGTTTAAAATGCAAATTGAAGGCCTTATCGGCGGCCAAATCTGAAATTGACTGATGTTCTGTGTTCCTCATAATTAATGTGATTTTATGGCATAATTATCTGAAAATCGATTTGGTATGATTAAATTAGATTAAAATAAACTAAATCAAAGAGTTGCGTTATTTACATTAATGCCATTGTTAGTGGACTCCTTTATTTAACATATTTGAGCCTTGTTATACTCATTTGCAAACATTTCATCAGTTCATTTGAGCACACCCCGAATTTAGAGAGGAGAAAGAACTTGGAAGATTGGTCTCCATCTTGTACATTGCTTAGAAATTATGAAGATTAAGGGAGTTCTTGCTTGATTGAACTTCTACACTTGTAATTGAAGACCTAAGGTAGATCATTGACCTTCTTTATTGTGCATTCGAGTTTATTCTTGCATGATTCATGGGTCTTTAGTGATCTAAGGCATGGAATAGCTTCATATGTTGAGTTGAGTTAGAATTCATGCATGCATGTGTTATCCTTGCATTGTGAGGTTTGATTTCATAGAAATCTTTGCATGCATGTTCATATCCATGTTAAAGACCATGATTTCATCTTGTTCTTGAAGAAATGAGCTCAGTTGAGCTAACATTTGAGGCTTTAAATTGATTGAATTCATGGATATTGCATGTTCATCATGCTTATGAAAATTGTTTTGAAAATGAGTTTAATTGAACTACCATTGGGCTTTGATTTTATAAATTGAGCTTGGAATCATGTAATATTATGCGTTTACAAGAGTTTTCCAGAAATTCAGCCCAAGAGGATCGATTTTGATGCTTTGAAACTTGGTTTTGATCTTGGAGTTCAAATCTGGAATTTCCAGATTTTGGTCGTCCGCTCGAGCGGGGAAGTTCCGCCGAGCGTGGAAATCGAGCTCCCAGCATCTCTCACTATTTTACAGTCCGCTCGAGCGGAGGTTTGTGTACAGTCCGCTCGAGCGGAGAGCTTTGTTGTCACTCGCTCGAGCGGGTACCTTTGTTGCATGTCCGCTCGAGCGGGGAAACCTGCGCTCAAGCGGGTAACTGTTTTTTAAAATTCTGAAACTGTTTTCTGAGTGCATCTTTGCATCCTCATTCCATCCTAGGCATTCTTAGGCCTAGGTTAAGGCATCTTATTGAGGATATAGATGTAGAACACACCGAGGCAAATTAGGGATTAAGTTATTATCTTTCCCAACTGTGTAGCTTAGTGTGTGTTCAATCTGTTAACTGTGTAGGTTTGGCTTACCGAGGAGACGCTCTAGCTTACTGTAGCCCCGAACTCTGTGAGTAACAACTGTGTAAAGATATGTTCAAAAATGATTATTTACTGAACTGATACTGTTTACTGAATTGAACTGTTTACTGAACTGATACTGTTTACTGAATTGAACTGTTTACTGAACTGATACTGTTTACCGAATTGAACTGTCTACTGAACTGATACTGTCTACTGAATAAGTGTATGTCCCTTATTTGAAACATTGTGGCATCCTTAGCACCTACTGTTCACTGTTACTGCCACTGTCACAGAGATCTCTGTCGGTTCCCTCGTTGGAACCACTACTGTTTACTGATTGATGGCCATCAACTGACTGTTCGGTCTTTAGGACCTACTGTTTATTGTACTGCTACTGTCACAGATATCTCTGGAGCAAAGTGCTGCACAGACCTAAGTGCTACCGTGTGAGCCACCTCTAGAATCTGTGCGAGACACCTCTTGAGTCCATACTGGGCTTTAAGCCAATCTGTGAAATCTGGAGCAAAGTGCTGCATGGACCTAAGTGCTATAGTGTGAGCCACCTCTAGAATCTGTGCGAGACACCTCTTGAGTCCATAAGAACTGTACTGTTACTGTTAATGTACTGTTCCCGTTATTACTACTGTACTGACACTGCTACTACCACCGTACTTTTTGCTATCGGATGTGCCACGTACGATTACTATGATTTCTAAATGACTGATATGACATGAAGTATAAGCCACCGACTGTATAACTGATTTACCGAGGCAAACGACTGTTTAAAATACTGAAAGGACATTCTTTCTTAACCCCTTTACGCATTATGTTATTCACTGGGCTTTAGCTCACTGCTCATATATATATGTAGGTGTTCAAGCATCGGACCGTTACTAGCAGCGTCAGGGTAAACTCCAGTTTTGTCAAGCCAACCACTGTGCCTCGCTGCGAGGTTCCGAGCCTATCAAGCTATGGCTTAGGGCTTAGGGGTGTTCTATTTCCCATCTATCTCTGTACTTGTTTTGTATAACTGTATAGACTGATAGCACTGTACTGTACCGTTTACTGTACTGTTTAATAGGGATTACGTCCCTGTACTGAATGATTGTATATATGATGCATACTGTTCTGTACTGAAAGTATAAATGTATGAAAAGTCTTTTTTGCATACAGACTGTCACAGCTCATTGGACATTGTTTTATTTACTGTATTGGCTTCCGCCATACCCCTGTACTCTGTATTACTGTTCTACTGTTAAGCAGGCCTTCGGTAATCTCGGATTACTGGCCGGTTACGGTGCTAAACCCATAGGGGCGGGTTTGGGTCGTGACAATATGCTCCATTTCAGGAGGAAGCGCTACTTGGTACGCCACTGGATTAATCTTTTCAATGATTTCATACGGCCCAACATATCTCGGTGCTAGCTTACCCTTAGCCCCAAAACGAGTCTATCCTCTCATTGGTGTTACTTTAACGAAAAGATGATCACCTACTTCATATTCCCTGTCTTGCCTTCCGACATCCGCATAACTTTTCTGTCAGCTTTGTACGGTTTTCAACCTTTGTTGAATCAGTTTCACCTTTTCTGTGGTCTCGTGTACAATCTCGGGCCCAAATAAAGGCCCATCTCCAACTTCTGCCCAGCAAATAGGAGACCGACATTTTCTGCCAGATACAGCCTCGAAAGGCGCCATATCAATGCTCGAGTGAAAACTGTTGTTATAGGCGAATTCGGCTAGAGGTAAATGACTTTCCCAATTTCCTTGGAAGTCAAGAACACACATACGCAGTAAGTCTTCTAGAGTCTGGATGGTTCTTTCTGATTGGCTATCTGTCTGAGGATGGTATGCACTACTCAGTCTTAATTCGGTACCCAATGCCGTTTGTAGACTTTGCTAAAATCTTGATGTAAATTTCAAGTCCTATCAGAAACAATAGACACAGGCACTCCATGCAATCTGACAATCTCATCAATATAAATTGTAGCCAATTTGTCCGCATTATAAATTGTTTTAACAGGTAAGAAGTGAGCAGATTTAGTCAATCGATCAACAATAACCCAAATTGAATCCATACCTTTACTGGAGCGAGGTAATCCAACAATGAAATCCATGGTGATATGTTCCCATTTCCACTCCGGTATCGGTAAGGGTTGAAGTAAACCTGCAAGTCGTTGATGTTTAGCTTTGACTTGTTGGCAATGTAGGCATTTTAACACAAACTCATCAATTTCTTTCTTCATTCCTGGCCACCAGAAATTTAGTCTCAAGTCTTGGTACATTTTTGTATTCCCTGGATAGATGGAAAGTTTTGAATTGTGGCCTTCCTGCAAAACTCGCTTTTTCAATTTAGAATCATTTGGTACACACAACCTTCCCTGAAATTTCAATACATTGTTTTCAAATTTAAAGTCCGGCCTTGGTTTGGATTACCGTTCATCAATGACCTTCTTCAAAAAGTCATCTTGGTGTTGTTTCTCTTTAATCTCCTCAATAAGTGCCAGTTGAGCAGAAATAGCAGCCAATGTCCCACATTGTTCTCATAAAACAATCTCAACTTCAAATTTCTCAAGATCACACAGCAGTTCTTTCTATCCAGTGAGTAAACAGACCAAATTTCCAATTGATTTCCGACTCAGTGCATCAGTAACGGTGTTAGCTTTTCCCGGATGGTACAAAATTTGCAAGTCATAGTCTTTTATCAGTTCTAACCATCTCCGCTGTCTCATGTTCAACTCTTTCCGTGTAAAGAAATATTTCAGACTCTTGTGATTTGTGTACACCTCACATGTTGCCCCACATAGGTAGTGGCGCCAAATTTTCAATGCAAACACTACTGCAGCAAGTTCTAAGTCATGAGTTGGGTAATTCTTTTCGTGTGGCTTCAGTTGTCGGAAACATACGCAATAACTTTACCATTCTACATTAATACACATCCCAAACCCTTATAAGAAGCATCACTAAAAATAGTAAATCCATTCGTACCTAAGGGTAGGGTAAGAATCGGTGCAGTCACAAGTCGAGTCTTTAATTCTTGGAAAGCTGATTCTCTTTGATCGGTCCAGTCAAATGATATCCCCTTTTGAGTCAATTGAGTCAATGGCAGAGCAATTTTGGAAAAATCTTTCACAAACCTCCTGTAGTACCTGCTAAACCCAAGAAACTCCGAACTTTAGTAACATTAGTCAGTCTAGGCCAATTCACCACTGCTTCGATCTTTGTAGGTCAATTGAGACGTCATCCTTACTAATCACATGCCCCAAAAACATAACATTATCAAGCCAAAATTCACACTTTGTTAGTTTTGTATACAGTTTCTGTTCTCTTAAGGTCTGTAAAACAATTCTTAAATGACATTCATGTTCTTCCTTACTCTTGGAATAAATCAAAATGTCATCTATGAAAACAATCACAAATTCATCGAGGAATGGTTTGAAAATTCTGTTCATAAGGTCCATAAATACAGCAGGTGCATTAGTAACTCCGAAAGGCATAACAAGAAATTCAAAATGTCCGTACCTCGTTCGGAAGACACTCTTTTCAATGTCCTCTGTTTTGACTTTCAACTGGTGATATCCGGATCTAAGGTCAATTTTGGAGAAAACCTGAGCACCTTGCAATTGGTCAAATAAGTCATCGATATGAGGCAATGGGTATTTGTTTTTCACTGTCACCTTGTTCAATTCATGGTAGTCAATGCAAAGCCTTAACGAGCCATCCTTCTTTTTCACAAATAAAACTAGTGCGCCCCACGGTGAAGTACTGGGTCTGATGAACTTCTTATCCAACAATTCTTGCAGTTGAATTTTCAATTCTTTCAATTCAGTAGGTGTCATTCTGTACGAGCTTTGGAAATTGGCTGTGTACCCGGTAACACTTTAATGGCGAACTCAATCTCCCTATCAATTGAATCCCCTGGCAAGTCATCTGGAAAAACATCTGGGAATTCTCTGACTATAGGAATACTGTTCACATTAGCTTTAGTATCAGCAGGTATAGTTAATATGCAGCATAAATACCTTTTACACCCCTTTTTAATTAATTTGAATGCTTTCATGGACGAAATCAGATATGGGGGAGGTACTACACCAACTCCATTAAACACAAATTCAGGCAATCCAGGTGGACGAAAAACAACTTGTTTCATTACACAGTCTATGAAAGCATGATATTTTGTTAACCAGTCCATTCCCAAAATTACATCGAAATGGTCAATATTCAAAGGCAGTAAATCAACATACAAAATTACATCCCCAATAACAATCTCACATGCAAGATACACATAAGCACAAGTCATAGATCCCCCAACAGGTGAGGATACAGCTAACAAATAGTTTATGGGTTCCAGTGGTCTATTTAATTTTCATGAAAAAGCATGCGAGACAAACGAATGTGTAGATCCCGAATCAATCAGAATATAAGCATTTTGAGCACAAATTGAGAGTATACCTGATACAACTGTCTCGGTGTTCTGCATATCTCCTGGAACAAGTGCAAACACCCGGCCTTGCCTTAAAGGCTCCTTTCTAGTAGCTTTGGGATTGGGTTTCGGTGTAACAGTTGATGCTGTGGCACTAGCTGCAGCCTTACTATTGTCTTGAGACGTGGAAGGGCAATCTTTGACCATGTGGCCCACCTTGCCACAACTGTAACATGCCTAGAAATTGTAACAACCCAGATTTTTAATTATTCTGTAAAATTTATACTAATATTATTTAATTACAGTTGGAAAAATATACGATTTATTTTGTATTATTATGTGTAATTTTGTAAAATAATATAATTATTAAAGATTTAAGGGTCAAAGTATAAATAACTAATAATAATAATAATAAATAATAATAAAAATGAGTGTGGTAGTAAAATAAATAATTAATTTTCTGTTGGTATACGATAAAGTGTAATTTAATTAAAGATTAATTATTTATATAATTATATTAAAATATTGAGCTAAAG
Organism: Camellia japonica; assembly: GCA_030407325.1. Classification (NCBI taxonomy): domain Eukaryota; kingdom Viridiplantae; phylum Streptophyta; class Magnoliopsida; order Ericales; family Theaceae; genus Camellia; species Camellia japonica. Next base: position 19,526,647 of record JAPPVO010000007.1, read on the forward strand.
TGTAATTATCTTAAATATTTATTAAGGATTAGTATAAATCTATATAATTATGAATCAAATTTTGGGGAAAGAGACGCATAGCCATGTGTTGGCCCGCGGATGGCCTCACTTCCCTATAAATAGGAAGAGTTGATCAACCTGAGAAGAAAGAAAGAAGAAAGGAAAAGAAAGAAGAAAGAAAGAAAAGGAAAGAAGAAATGAAGAAAGGAAAGAGAGGAAGAAGGAAAAAATAATGGAGCTGAGAAGGTCTTTAGTAGTAGAAAGAAAGAGTAAGGTATTAAAGTTAAGGTGAGTTATATTATATCTTGAATCACCATAAAGTATTTTACGTATGTTTTAACTTACCATAGTTTATTTTATATAAGTTATGTTTTATAAATTATTATAAACTATATTAATATTTCAGTTACGTGATTATTTTCTGAACCCTATTTGCTTAAAAGGAAACCTATGGATATGTTTGTTTATATTTTAAAGAATATTTGATTATGACCTTATATACAATTATGTTTTGTAAGTACCACCACGGGAGTCCCACGCCTTGGGGGATTTAAATAACCATTGGCCTCTGTTTGACCACCTTGTGGTCCTCTGTTTGTCATGGATCCATTGACCTTTGTTCTGTACGGACCAAAGTGCTGTGCGGAGCTAAGTGCTATACTATTGTGGGAGCCACCTCTAGAATCCGTACGAGCCACTCTTGAATCCGTACCTCTGTTCTAACTGTCACTTCTGTGACCTATGTTCTGTTCTGTTCAGTACCGTGGTTATGGTCATTTACTTACGTAATTTCTGTATTTCAGTTTCTGCCACTTAAATGGTTTGTTTACCAAATTACCGTGGTTATGTTATTTATTTACATAATCTCAGTTTTGCTACTTAAAGGATTATTTGTTTCGACTAAGTTATCTTAAATGTTTTGGCCTAACTAACTATCCATGGTTATTTTGTATCCCTTATACTCTTGGTATAATATTTCTCATTCTGCCATGTGCTTATAGTTGTTTACCAATTTTCAGGAAACATGAAATTCAGAAATAGCTTTTGGAAAGTCTTAGACGTGGGGCTGCGGAATAGACACACAGAGCACTTTTATTGATATTTTTCTATGTAAATATCGGCCTTTTTGGACAGTATAATTTTGTAATAAAAATAGAAGCTCCAATGATTATTTTGGTACCCTCATTTAAATATTACTTCCGCTCGCGTTTATTAATTTGTTTATGAATTGGCCGGAGGTAACCTCAGTTACTGGTCATCACGATGCTTAACCCTTGGGTACGGGGAGTGGGTCGTAACAGAAATTTTGTAGCAAACCCCTTTATGTCTTTTGCCACATTCAGAGTAGGGTGGTATGGAATTGTTTCCCTGACTAGAGCTGCTTGTTGACCTTGTGTTTTGCTTTTTATTCAAAGAGTTATTTCGGCCCTTTTTGAAATTGAAGCCTCGCCTCTTACCCCGCCATTCGGTCACCGGTGTCTTAGTCTGTTGCAATGCAGTGACATTTGCCTCGGCCATAATTGCTCGGTCAAGGACATCCACATATTTGAGCAGTTTCAAGACGTTGATTCGATCAAGTATCTCTACATTAAGCCCGTCTTCAAACTTTCTGGCCTTTTTATAATCAGTATCAACCATGTGTGGTGCATATCGGGCAATTTCAGTGAACTTAGATTCATATTCTGCTACTGACATGGTGCTCTGCTTCAGTTGTTCAAATTCAGTCACCTTGAGGTCTCGGACACACTGGGGAAAATATTTCTCATAAAAGGCTTCCTTAAACTGAACCCAAGTCATAGCATTGTTAGTGTCACGTATAAGTATTCACCACCGTCTAGCTTCTTCTTGTAAAGTAAACGTAGCCAGCAATACTTTGTATGCCTCCAAACAAGGAAACACTTTAAACAACTTTTCGGTTTCTAAAACCCATGCTTCGGCCTTTAATGGCTCAAGACCTCCTTGGAACGTTGGTGGCTTCATTTTGTTAAACTTTTGTGTCAAAGCAATTACATCATCATGAACATTCGGTTCTGGTTGTGCTGGAGGAGGTGGGGGCTGTTGGTTCTGTTGTTGTCTTAGGGCCTCAGTCAACAGTTCAACCATTCTTTCTAACCTTGCCATTCTTGCCTCAGATGATTTAGATTCATCGACATTTCTTGCATTCTCCATTTCACTATATGTAATACGGTAATAATAAATATAGGAAATTGCTTACTTATGCACATTAGCACATTAGCACATATATTCATATCATGACCACACACAGTTTCTCATGCTCATGCAATGCCCTAATTACTTTTCTAGGACATTCGATAGCTCATTTGGACACGTGTGTGCGGTATAACTCGTGCTCTGATACCACTCTGTCACAATCCAAACCCGTCCCTAAGGGTTTAGCATCGTAACCGGCCAATAATCCGTGATTACCAAAGGCCTGCTTAACAGTAATAACAATAGTACATAGTAAGGGGCTAGCAGAAGCCAAACAGTAAATAAAAGATGTCCAATGAGCTGTGAAAATCTGAATGGAAAAAAAAAGACTTTCTTGGACTAGTCCACATTCATAACCATAACATATATACATGTCGGATACACATAACATACAGGATAGGAATCCAATCCCTTTACCATAACTGTACAATCAAAGGTCTTAAACATTCATTACATAACAGAGACAAAATGGTGAATCTAAAACACCCCAAAACAGCCTTGGCTTGAACGGACTCGGAACCTCGAAGTGAGGCACAATGGTTGGCTTGACAAAACGTGAGCTTAACTTGACGCTTCTAGCTTCGGTCCGGTGCCTGGCCACCTACATACATATATAAACTGTGTGCTAAAGCCCAGTGAATAACAACTGTGTAAAGGGGTTAAGAATGAATGTCCTTTCAGTAATTAAAACAGTCATATGCATCAGTAGATCAGTTATTCAATCAGTAGCTCACATTTCATGACATACCAGTCAATTAGAAATCATAGCAATCATACGTGGTACATCCAATAGCAAAATAGTACAGTAGGTCTTAATAGACCGAACAGTTAGTTGATAGCCATCAAACAGTAAACAGTAGTAGTTCCAAACATTGGAACTGACAGAGATTTCTGTAACAGTAGCAGTAATAGTAACAGTACAGTAGCAGTAACAGTAACAGTAAGTTGCTATGGATGCCACGAGTACAGTTCATAAAATATGACAAGCATTTATTCAGTAAACAAAGTCACTTCAGAAAGCAGTACAATCGGTCATTCAGGAAATAATTATAATTGAACATATCTTTACAACATTGTTACTCACAGATTACTGGGCTATAGACAGACTAATCAGCGTCCTCGGGTGCCAACCCTACACAGTTGCAGAACGAACACAAACTAAGTTACACACTTGGGATTAATAACTTAGCCCTTGAACTTGACTTGGTGTGGTTCTATAACAGTATCCTCATTAAGATGCCTTAAACATGGTCTAGGATGGAATGAGGATGCAAAAATGTACTTTAAAACACTTTTCAAAATTTGCTGAAAACAGGGGTCTCGCTCGAGCAAGCTTACCAAAATAGAGAGGTCGCTCGAGCATAGACTTCCTCGCTCGAGCGGTCTGTAAAAATGCAAAAAGTACTGGTTGCAGAAATTCCCTGCTCGATGCTCGCTCGATGCTCACTCGAGCGTAAGACACAGTTCTTCGCTCGAGCGTAGGTCTCGTCGCTCGAGCGTGCGTCTGCACATGCAAAAACTTGAGAGCTTGCAATCTACGCTCGAGCCAGCATTCCGTCGCTCAAGCGGAGCTCTGAACACAAAGGTGGTCGCTCGAGCGTGGAAGCCAAAATCTGGGTTTTTCTGATTTGCTTCCAAAGCTCAAACCAAGAATCAAACATGCCAAAACTCATCCTTTTGGTCCAATTTCCTGGAAAACACTTAGAAACTCACAACACAACATGTTTTGAAGATCATTTTATAAAATCAAAGCCCAAAAGTATGTCAATTAAACACATATTCAACCCAAAATTCAAGAACATGATGTAAATATGCCATGCATGTGTTTATTTGAATTCAAAGCTTCTAACACATGATCAAATGAGCCATTCTTCCCAAAAACATGATGAATTCTTAAATTACAACTATAATCTAGACATGCATGGAAGAATTTCATACAAAACAACTTCAAAACTCCATAATATGGACATGCATGTATGAATGGACTCTCAAATTAACACTTTAAGCCAATTCTTGACTCTAATCACCAATTTTTCCATGAACCAAGCAAGAACAACTTAAATTCATAATTAAAGGAGTGAACTTCCTACCTTAAGTCTTGAATTTCAAGTGTGGTAGCCCAATTTTGCAAATCCTCTTCAATTCCTCTAAATTCAAACAAAATTTCTTGTTGAACTCAATTTTTCTTCCAACTCTCTCTCTCTCTCTCACGTTTTTGACAAGAAGATGGCTGAAGAGTGGTGTCAAACATGTGAGTAATGGGAATTAAAACAATAGTTTTTTTTTTTTCTTGAGGGAGCCCACTCAAGGGCAATTATGTAGATAACCTATACTCAATTAATCTAGCATTATTTATTCTAATTTAATCATTCCAAATCAAATTTTAATTAAACCTACCATAAAATCATATAATTCCTAATTAACATATACCACTAAACAATTTTTGAATCAGTCGCCGATATGGCTTTCAATTCGCAGTTCGAAATTAAAATCACGAACAGATCATTCAGTAACAAACAGATAGAAATGCATTCTAATCAACACACTCACACAACAATTTAGGATTTCATCTTAATCAATTACTTATCATGTTTAATCACAATTTAACGCTAATCAGAGGTGAGGGTTGTCACACGATTCCCTCGGATGTAAATATCATAAAATGGTATGTTGAATTGTTTTGAATAATAGATGTTCTTAAAGTGTGAACGAATGGATTGTAATTTCATTTGGTGTGTGTAGATAACAATGAACTTGACTCATAAATTGAATTAAAATGGATGGATGGATGGATGGAAACGGATTGAGATGTGAGAATCTACGTTGAATGGTCTTGGAAAGAATATAAGTTGGTCATAAACATTGAATAAAATTATACTTGACATTTATATCTTAGTTAAATCTCATATATTGTGTTAGTTTATCTTTTCTGGGCTTCGGCTCACCCTACTTGGGAAATCATTTTTAGGTACAGGTGACATGCCTCCTCCAAGGACGCAGCTAGGGAGGACTAGGGGCTAAAGGCTTTATTTTTGTTATGATATATTTAAATGTTTATTCAAGTCGAGGGCTTTACATGTATAGAGCTTAGGATTCTTTGTTTTTGTTGTAACCAAGTGATAACTTGGAAAGATGTAAGCCCGTAAAGTATTTATTTTGTTATTGTTAATCTACTATTACATGTTATAGATTCAGGATGAACATTTATGAATGTATAATGCATGTAATACCCCTTTTGTAATATAGCTCTGATGAATGATAGTATAAAATTTTCCATTATGTTTATGAATCTCATGGGTTGGATTATCCTCTTTATTTTGAAGGCATTACAAGTTCAATTTGTCCTAAACCTCACATATACAAGCAGATTCAAATCACAAATTGAAGCGTCCAAAACCAAATAACGAGCATTCTTAGTATTTTGAAAGATCATATTACTTTTACTTATTTGTTATCTATCTACTATTGCTTCTATTTGTCTGATATCACCTATTTATCAAAGCATCTATTTATACATTTACTTGTCTAATATCACTTATCTATCTCTTAATATACCTATATATCCATGTCACCACTAATAGTAGTTATTGCTAGTTAGGGATGTAAATCTGGCCTGGTCCATGTCGAGCCTCGCGGGCTCCCGCCAAAATTTGGGCCGGGCCGGGCCGGCCCACGGGCCAAAAAATTAAGCCCAGGCCCAGGTCCAAGCCTAGGGATATTCGGCCTTGGGCCGGGCTTGAGTGGGCCTAACCATTTTTTTTTACCAAAATTTTATTATTTTCCATTAAAAAATACACTAGGCCTTGGACGGGCCGGGCCCTAAGTGGGCCTTAAGCGGGCTGATGGGCTGGGCCACAAGGCAGGCCAAACGGGCTGGGCCATGGGCCAGACTGGGCTTCAAAACAATGGCCCAGGTCCTAGCCTAGGGGCTCGGGCCTAAACGGGCCGGAGCCATCTCGGGTAGTGGGCGGGCTTCGGGCCATCCACGGGCCGAGGGCCATTTTTATACCCTTACCGCTAGTTGTTAATGTTAGCTACCTCCAATGATTTTTTCAACCAATTTTTTAAAGACTTTTCCTTTGCCTGATAATTAGATATGTGTCCAGATGCAACGGATAAAAATAAAAGAAATTAGTATTTAAAATAATAATTTATTATTTTTATCAAACAATTTTATTTGTCATGTCTTTACCATCAAAATTTTAGTTAGTACGCAAGATTATATTAGGCTATCTCCAACTCTTACTTAAATATTTCATTAAATTTAAATTTGATAAAAAAAATCTTTAAAGGTGAGCTCTAATCTTATCATCAAAGTGATATCAAATAGAGGGAAAAACAGATATTTCATCAAATGGAGAGAGGTTTGATCTTTTATCAAATTTAAATCGTTATCATTGGGCCAAACATGCTCCCGAATGTCCAACTTTGATAACTTTTTTTGTTCATGCCTAGATAATTTTCAAAATATTTGCCCGGACGTCCTTTCAAATAATCAAAGATATAAAAAAATCTGATAAAAATTCTAATTGAACGTTATAATAAACGGTATCAAATCAAACATTTTATAAAATTTTAATCAAATTTAATAAAACAATTTATTCAACATTGGAGAGGCTCTACTAGTTGGATTTGCAAATTTTTTTAATTTAAAAAGAATGAAAGAAAGAAAGAAAGAAAGAAACAGCGACCCGACCCGGGCATATTAGTCAGTACCCAAGAGTGGATTTGCCGGCGAAAGAGCTTCAGGATTACAGTCGAAGACGCTTCAAATGCGTTGTTGTCTTGTGTTCATCCCCGTCGGTTGAGAAATTGATAGATTTTGATTGATTTGGGTACTTTTACACAATGAATAAGCTACTGGAGTTTGGAAGGAAAGCAATGTTCTACGTTAGGGTTCTATCTGGGTACGAGGAGCGCCGAATCCGATCTTACAGATTACAGCTTCAAAAGCGCCTCCAACAGGTCTCTCTCTCTCTCTCTCTCTCTCTCTCGGGGTATCTTGAATTGGGTTTTCAATTACAACCCAATTGAAACAAAGGGTCTCTTGTTTTTTTACACTTTTTATGTTTTGGGTTTATAGATTTCAATTGAAATTTGAAGTTATTGAAACAATAATTTAAGGGGTATTGTAAATCAGTGGAAGAAAAGTATAGACCCCCATGTTTTTGCAATTACTTTCATTTCTTACCACTGATTTGCAATTCCCCCATAATTTAATTCTCGACTGTTTGTGAATGTTTTGATTGTTAAGACTTTGACTGCAGTTTATGCCATAGATTTTTTAGTGTTTGAACAATTTGAGAATTACAGTGTTTATGAAGTTATGTGGCTGAATAGGTAGTAAGTAGTCGCGAAAACGACCTCTAGGCGTTTGGAAATTGGCTATTTTAGTTGAAAAGATGTGGAGAAAAGTAGAGAGAAGAGTTTATTTTTAGTAGTGACTTTTTATCTTTTTAGGCCACTCCCCAAACAACCTAGTGATTGTTTGAGTTGAGATTGTCAAGGTATCAGTAGTTCACATAAAGATTGTCAAAACCAGAAGCCTTATAATCACTTAAACACAGGACCATCATAGTAAAGGAGCAACTACTCTACCAACTGAACTAATTTAGTTATCTATCTATCTTTTTTTTTTATATGTGCATAGTTTCATGTTAAAAGTTTGAATGAACAATAAATTATTAAAAGACAAAATTCAAAATTCAAGAATGCAACATACTGCACTCACTGAACTTCCATATTCATGTACTTGAAATTTCATGCTAAAAGTTTGAATGAAGTTCAAACCAAACAGCTACTTGTGAATCATTATCTTCCATCTGGTTTCTACACCTGTGGGTTCCTCTTCATGGACTCATGTGAGGTCTGCTTTTCATTTAAAAATGGAAAAAAAAAATATTCTTCCATAAAAATTCATACAAAATCTTCCACTAGAAGTGGCGTTGACATTTTTGCAGTTACAACAGTCATCTTGGTTGATTCTTTGTTTTGAAATGATAGACCCACAATTCAGTCACATCATTCTGTGCCATTTTTTTTTTTTGGGTGGTTCTTTCACTTTCTGTTTGTATAGCTGTACACTTCAAAAGCATATCAAAATTTCATTTCACATGCCTGCTTATGCTGCAATACAAATTCCATTTGCTTTGGCTTTTTTAGTTCTCATTTCTCATGAATACACCAATTTGCAGAATTTTTCTCTCTCCAACTTATGGCTTCCCCTAACCTCTTTTGCAATCTCATGAACTGTTTGTTGTAGATTTTATTGTTAAAATGTCATTTGCTTCTTGAGCAATATGATGTACTAATATGCAAATGACAGATGCCGTACAAGTTTTTAGATGTGTGTGATGTTGACAATCATCTGATAGGCTGATTACTTACTGAAGGAATTATCCAATGCACTTGATTTAGTCGAATTTATGTCATTTTGCTCATGTCTGTTTCTTTTTTGTTTTTTTTTTCCCTCCTGGTTTTGTATTTCAATTCTTTTGGAACTCCTGAGATTTTGATTTTTTTCCTTTAGGGTGAGATTTTGATTTTTTTCCTTTAGAATTTTGTCTTAATGTGCTCTCTCTCTCTCTCTCCAGGCAGAAGAAAGGAAGGCGGCCATAAAAAGGATCCCTGAACAGATTATTTTATCAGAGGTTCGCCGTATGGTTGAGGAGATGCAAGCATTAAATAGGAAGCTGGAAGAAACGGTGAGCTTGCTTTCCTTTTAATTTCTCTACATATTAGTATTCAACCCCTGGTATTGAGAGTGAAGCATATGACTACCTACTTTAACTTGCCTGAGCTTGACATCTGTATTTATTTTTTATTTTTCGAATTTCTGGGTGAAAAAAAATGGTTGCCTTGCATGTTAATTGTGGATGAAAATGTTGGGGGAGCTTCAATCTGGCTAGAATAGTGGTGGCTTGGCTCAGGGTGAGAAATAGGAAGTTGCAATATATGCCATAATACTATGGGATAGTCGTTGGCTAATCAGTGGTCTATTCCTCAGGGTTGTGGTGAAGATTTGGAACGTGATTCTAGAATTTGATGGTGTGAGATAAATCTTGATGGAAATTGGGTACTTCTTAGTTATTATTATAAAATCCTCTACTTTTTAAGAGTAAAGTTTGTAGAGGATCCACGCATATTGCGTCATATGAAAGAGATCTGTTTGGGATGTCCATCTTCAATGTTTGTGACGCATGGCAAGCTCCCAGACCAAATCCAATTTTCACCCTTCATAAAATTTTGGTTTAATTTATTCTAATGCTATTATGTTTGTAATTGTCGTTTTCTAGGAATCTGGTGACACATTTTCTTGCTTTTAATAGTTTGTCAGTTTCTAGTATCCAAATTTGAGTCCTTATTAGCAACTTTATCTGTTAGGATTTTGTTTAGAAGGTTAAATTTTTTGTTTGGGTAATATGAAGCCCATAGAAGGAACATGAACAACGGCTTTGGACTAATAAATGAGATCAGGGGGAGCATTCTTTTTTCTTTTCTTTTCTTTTTTTTCTTTTTTCTTTTTTTATGAAATTGTTGATGACTTAGTGGAGTGTAGGGTTTGATCCAAATTTAAGATGATGATTTCTTTTTCTCCATTTTTGTTTGTCAAATAACCATTTCAGGGCATTTGGTGCAAATTAATCACTGGTTGTTCGCTTGTCATCCTTCTTGCTTGATTTTGAATAAAGCAGATGACTTTTTTTTGTTTATTTTAGATTTTGTCAACTGGAAGATTTGGACCTCTCTCCACAAATATCCTAGAATGGTCTTGACTTGAATGAATATCTTGCTTAACCATTTGTATTGATTGTTGATGTAAAGAACTTTCTAAGTAGGAGAAACTCTTGGACACTACTTTCTTGTTAGAGACCAGTTTATGTCTGCCTTTTTGAGTTTATGCGTTGCTCTAGTTAGCAATTATGAAAGAGGGTGTTGTGTTAGGGATTCATATCACCTAACTACAATCAGTGAAACGTGAAACACAGAAACAAACAAACACACAAGAAAGATAATCACATGCACACATGAAGAACTCAAGAGTTCCATGGTTCATCCCAAACTAGGGCTATATCCATGGCGGCTGTTGTTTTCACAATGCTTTGAAAGGTTACATGATACAAAGATAGTTGTCTCCCCTCCAACTATAAATGAATAGAAATTAAGGCAACAGGTCACAAGTGTGTGGAAATACCAAAATACCCATACTCCAAATGTGGGTTGGGAGCACGCCCCCTGAACCACCTCCTTCGGTCGAGTGGTTAACGTCCAATACGTATTCGGATCCATAATACCCCAACATGTTGCAGAATCTGAACTCTTGACCTCTCGCCATAAGGAGTTAAAATGCTTTGATGATGCTCGGCTTTATCAATTCAAACCTGTTATCACAGTTTCAAATTCAATCTCATCTTTATCTTCAAGGGCATGATTCCAATAGAATATCCGTTTTATTGGTTTTGTTAATATCTTTTGTTTTTTCGTTGCGGTAGTTTCTCTTGGTTTTGAATGTTTGAATAAACGGTATGGTTGTTCCCAGGAGGTGGCTATTGAAGAGTATTTCAAGCCGATTGACAAGGAAGCCGAGATCATAATGAAAACGCAGCTTGAAGGAGAGGAGAAGACAGTGAGGGAGATGATGAAAGCAATGCAAACACAAGCTTTGCTTGAGCAAGCTGAAGCAGAAAGACTTGCAAATGTGAAAAAAACAGAGGCAAACCAACAGGAAAAAGCATCCGCTTCAACTACCCAAGCCGAAGTGAGATGATAACCTGTAAACATTAATACATGACAGCAAAAGATTCAGAATTTATATGTAATGGTTAGTCCCTTTCTTCTTCTTCTTCTTCCCCCCATATTTTTGTTTTGTTTTTGTCTTTTGGGTGGATCTTCTTTTGGGATGCTTGTGGAAATTTGATAAGATTTTGGCAATGCCAAGGACAGAGATCCCTCCTTGGCTAATTTGAATAACATGGGAAAAATTTAATGTCATAAATCATGTTCATCGTAATTACATAATTTTATTGTATGTGTTAAAAAAATATTAATAATAATAATAGACGATAAGGTCCTGTAACTGGAATAGTTATTAATAATCTTGTCTTGTTATTAATGTTTTTGAAGAACCAATTTTGTTGGTTGGTGTATAAAATAATTCCATTACTTGAAAATACTTGTTTTTTGAGTACCATAAACTTTTGAGAAAGTCATTTTAATATTAACTATTAGAATAGGAAAATACACAAACAATTATACCTATTATATTCAAATTATTAGTACTATTAATTTATTAGTGATAAATTAGGGGATTAGGATCTTCTATATAATGTAAGATTCTTATGATTGATATTCTTTTGTGAAAAAAGTTCATTCATTGCCTTGAAACATAGTTGAGCGACCTTTTCATCATCAATAATCATAATGAAACTTAATAATTAATAGTTCTATTAATTAATAAATTTGTTCTCCAATAACTAAATAATTTTACTTCCAAAATTATTAAATATTAGCGGGCCTACTATATATTGAACTGGGGCCTTTCAGCCCAGCCCAGCTTAGCTTATTGTTTTGAATTATTAGGTGCACACTTGCTTTTTTATCCATAAGGTCATGGCCTACTCTTTTTGATCCATTGTATTGAGCTAGGTCATGGCCTACTCGAGGCACGGATGAGGTCAACTCTCTCTGTTTGTTTCGGCGGAAATTATTTTTTTGTATGAATGAAAAACATTTCTTGTGATCAATGGAAATAGGGTTATTTAGGTGAAAAATATTCTTCACTTGAATATTTTCAAATTAAAATTTTACCGATGTCACTATACTATTATGCCACCACCGCGGCCACCAACATTGTTGTTGCCATCACTACACGAACCACCCCACCGTCACAACCACTAATTCATTATTTTCACAAATTAAAAAGCAAAAAAGTTACAAAAAAGTTACAAAAAAAAGCAAAAAAGTTGTCACTATTTACAAATTAAAAATATAAAAAAATTAATATTCATAATATTTTAATCAAGCCAACTTTACACAGTTTTTGGGATTGACTTGACCCTTTTAGTACCGTGACAGGGAAAAAAAAAATTACATATATAAAATCACTAAGTTGGACGGTAATGTTGGGCCCATGGGGGCCCACCACGGGTCCAGTTTTGATAATCCGAACCGTTCAATGTGTAAAACTCGTCCAGAACTATAGGGCTGTAAAAAATCACGTTGATCGGATATCGCTGATTACATGATCAAATCAGTTTTGTATAAAAAATGGATGGTATTATAGTTAACAATTGACAAAAAAAACTAACACGATCAGATAGCTATCGATATCCAATCAACGTGATTTTGTATAAGTATATAGTACTCGACGATTTCTACACATTGAACGGTTCTGATTAACAAAACGGGACCTGTGGTGGGCCTCCACGGGCCGAACAATACCCTCCAATTCAAGCCCGAAAAAGAGGCAATCATTTTCCATCTTCTAACCAACCCACTACCCTGCCCAACCTGTAAGCTTACTCCACTAACTTCTCCTACACACTTAAGGGTGCGTTTGTTTGGACGGACTGAATAAGGGGGGATTGTAATCCATCAGACTATTAGTCCCGGGATACATTATCCGGGACTATTTGGTTGGATTGGATTTGTATCCTATGTTTGTTTAGTCATGGGATTAGATGTCTAGATTGGACTATTTTTAGTAAATCCAATGTTTGGTTAGACGGACTGGATAAGGATAAATATTCAAAAGACTATTTTAACCCTTATAATCTATAATTAAATTTAACAACACTAAAAAAATTTAATTTATAAGGCCACAATTTTTAATTTATTATTTTCAATTAAATTAAATTTATAATTTATATTTTATATTTTTATTTAATATAAATTTTAAATAACGACAATAAAAAAATAATTTTATTTAATATATAATTAAATTTTCAACAACACAAAAATTTAATTTATAAGGCCATAATTTATAATTTATTATTTTTAAATAAATTTAATTTATAATTTATATTTTTTATTTAATATATAATTTTAAATTAACAATACTAAAAAAAAAAATTTATTTAATATGTAAATTTAATTTTTTAACAACACAAAAAATTTAATTTATAAGGCCATAATTTATAATTTATTATTTTTAATTAAATTTAATTTATAATTTATAATTTATAATTTAAATTTTTTATTTAATATATAGTTTTAAATTAACAACACTAAAAAATAATTTATAAATGTTCAAAAGACTATTTTATCATTTTCTAATTGTTTACTAAGTAATAGCATGGAGGGTAAAATGGACATTTCACAAAATAATCCCATGGGATACCAATCCATGGTTTCTATCCCACACCCCCCCATGGGATAGGATAGTCCCATGTTTGTGGGACTAATAGTCCGGAGCAAAATTTTTCAACAAACAATGGACTATTAGTCCGGTGGGACTAATAGTCAATCCCACACTCTTATCCCTCAAAACAAACATGCTCTTAGGGAGTGTTTGTTTTGAAGGATTAGGGTATGGGATTGGACTATTAATCTCACCGGACTAATAGTCCATTGTTTGTTTCAATTTTTTTTTGCTCCGGACTAATAGTCCCCCAGACTAGTCCCAAATTTGTGGGCTATCCTATCCATGGGGGGAGGTGAGATTATTTCCATGGGATTGGTATCCCATGAGATTAGGCTTTGAAATGTCCATTTTATCCCCCATGTTATTACTTAGCAAACAATTAGAAAAGAGTAAAATAGCCTTTTGAACATTTATAAATTATTTTTTTAGTGTTGTTAATTTAAAAGTATATATTAAATAAAAATTTAAATTATAAATTATAAATTTAATTTAATTAAAAATAATAAATTAAAAATTATGGCCTCATAAATTTAATTTTTTTAGTGTTGTTGAAAATTTAATTTATATATTAAATAAATTATTTTTTATTGTCGTTAATTTAAAATTATATATTAAATAAAAAATATAAATTATAAATTATAACTTTAATTTAATTGAAAATAATAAATTAAAAATTATGGCCTTAAAATTAATTTTTTTTAGTGTTGTTAAATTATAAATTATAGATTACAAATTTAAAATTATATATTAAATAAAAATTATAAATTATATGGGTAAAATAGTCTTTGAACATTTATCCTGATCCAGTCAGTCCAACCAAACATTGGATTCACTAAAAATAGTCCAATCCAGACTTCTAATCCCATGACTAAAACAAATATAGGATACAAATTCAATCCAACCAAATAGTCTGGAGGCAATGTATCCCGGGACTAACAGTCCGATGAATTACAATCCCCCCTTATCCAGTCCGTCCAAACAAACACACCCTTATTTATATAATTTTTTAATACACATTTTTTCGTAAAAAGTCAAAAAATTAACCTAAACATCCATCTTTTTTTCCTTAACTTTTTAGTTCAAAAAGATAAAAAGTGTACTTATTTAGGACACCCCAAACAACCCCTAAACATATAAAAAAACATTTTATCTTTTGTTAAAAATAGGTTACTTACCCAAAACAAAGGTTAACCTATTAAACAAATGCATAAATGACACAGGTTAGATAGTATTCAAAATTTGGCATTCAAATTCAACAGTGCTACATGCACTGCCTTGTGCACAACTTTGATGATGAAGAGTAATGTGAGAAATCCCAAAAATTTTACTAAGGTCAAGTTTGACATGTTCAGGAAAAGTCAAAAAGTTAAAAAGTCAAAAAGTTAACACTATTTATCAAAAGTCAACAATTACGGCTGCACAACTCCCAATCCTAATTTTCTCTTACAAACTAATTTTTATAATTTTTTATTACACATTTTTTCCATAAAAAGTCAAAAAGGTAACCCAAACATCTATATTTTCTTCCTCAATTTTTTAGTCTAAAAAGACAAAAAGTACACTTATTTAGGACACCCCAAACAACCCCTAAAAGTTCTACTGAATAATGTAGGTCTCACACTCATGTGAGAGATTTGATAAAACTTTTGGTAAATTTTTTTGAATCTCTAACATTTTTATTGATGAATGTGTGGATCACATTTAGAATAATGTGATCTATTTATTCGTCAAGTCTCATACAAAAATATTATGAAAACAAATTTATTAACTCAAACATAATCACCATAACATTATTAAATCATTTTGGAACATAATTGTTAGGTCTCCATTACGTCTATCCCACACAGTTTTGAAAGGGAAATTCACTAAGCAACTTGTACATGTCCAAACAATCTCTCTCTCTCTCTCTCTCTCTCTCTCTCTCAATGTGGAAACGCAAATTCAGTAAGCAAGTTGTACACATGTCTACTACTTGCTTTCTAAATATAACACAAATTCTCCCCAATTGTCAATCCTTCAATCTGATCCATTCAAGAGAAACATGTATATATAGCCAACCCTTATCTGTTCCACCTATTTTCTATTCATATCTAGAGGAGGACTCTTCTTATTGGGATCTATCATAACTAAACTTGCTCTTGTCATGCCTGCCTTACTTTCCATTCCTACTTTACCTAAATGATAGAGCAATTCCTAACAAACCAAATTTTTTTTTTTTTTTTTTTTTTTTTTCCCTTTAAGCCAATCAAATTGAAACACTATCATCCATTCTACTAGTGTTCGTTTGATAAGTTAGTGAGATGTGAGAACTCTTAACTGTTAAATTGTCATTTTTATCAAATCAAGAATATGCATTTAACTTGATTGCTATCTCAATATATAAGATTCACCAATAATTGGGTAAAAAAACTCAATCTAGTAGATTTGACATGCAATAATAAAGTTTTGGTATTATAAATGAGGGAGATTAATAAGAACAACTCAAATTGTCACATCTATGTGTAAAAATAATTTGTGAGATTTGTATATAATATCCTTACTCAAAAAGCAGAGCGACCCAAGTATTTTATGCTATTATCAATATTTTTCACCTCATTTTCTCATAATGTCCAATAACAACTTGACACACACATGAAGAGTAATTAAGTAAAAATTGTGAAATATAGGGTCAATTTGGTGAAAATTGATAAATAAAAAATAAAAATTGAAAACATTTATCTCCAATAATCAATTTGTTTCGGCTTATTTAAGTTAGATTTTTTTTCATAAATTATATTATAAATAGAAATTGCATAAAACACTAACATAAATTTTTTAAATAACAATAAATAAAAAAGGTTTAAACAATATAGTCATTTGCATTTATAGTTTTTCTATAGGATGTCCAAAGTATGCGTTGTTATTAGATGAGTAACATGTTAATTTTAAAGCTGAATAGATAGCGGTGATAAAGGAGTGGAACAATTAAGTATAAAATTTTTAATAAGTTTTTAAAATTTTGTTTAAGTTTGATTCATTAAATTTTTAAGTCGATCTTCAAAGAGTTTTTGTTAAGCCGTGCTCGAGTAATTATTTGATATTTTTATGTAGTTTTTAGCTTTATCGAACTGAACTGAACGAATAATTGACTGTTCAATTTTGGTTTGAAAACTTTAATAAATTCCAAAATGTGTTCAAGATTAACTTGTTTATGAACAGAGCTTGAACGAATTTTTAATAAATCAAACACAAGTCAAGTTCGAATTATTTAATTCATTTATCACCTCTATACATAAGTTTTTTTTTTTTTGTCAATTCAATCCTAGCGTATACTTTGGTTCTATAAAAAACATGTGTGTCATAAATTGCAATCAGGATAAGAGCCCACCATCTCTTTCGGCAGTGTTTGGGGGGCATCTAATCTCTTTTTCAATCTCACATGTTTTATTTAACCAAAGACTTTATGGCTTTATGTCACCTGGCTCAGTCAGTCACCCCCCATTTAGGTTAGGCCTAATGGGTTGGTTAGATTACTACTATTGGCTCTTATCAGTTTTAACCTTATTCAGACTTGCAGGCACTGTTTCGATTAATTAATTTGATATGTTTTAATTTAACTTTTGTATAAAGCTCGTGATTAATTTGATATGATAAACATTTCTTTAATTAATACGATTAATAGAATTGAAAACTAGCATCAAAGTGGAATTGTGTAGTGGAGGAATGAGTGTAAATTTTTTTTGAATGAGTGGAATTGTGTAGTGGAATTTTTTTCTTTAGCTCTTTGTTTTTTAATTATAAATGTCAAGTTCTTATATTTTTAATCAAGTATCAATGTTTTATCTTCTACCAATTATCGTTTGCTGAATATTTACTGAATTAGTAAAAAAAGTGTACAGATACGTAGGCTCCTTTTATCGTATGTATTGTCATACTAAACAAAATGACTAAAATGCTTCCTTTTCCAATCTATTTTTCTCTCTTTCATCTCCTCTCTATATTGCTAGAAATTTTTATTTTTCCCCCTTTAACCCGCGACCGCAACCAACTCTCTCATTTCTTCTCCTTCCCCTCCGGTCACTACCACTGCCAACTTTCCTCCACCCATAATCCACGCAGTAATGATTTAAAACACTAATTTTGGTGCTCTAATAGAACACTAATGACATGGCAAAGAAAAAATTAAAAATAAAAAAATAAATCAAGACCAATGATAGAATAAATGTATAGAGAAATAGAGAAAGAGAATTGTATGTATATTGATTATTTGAATGTGTTGATTTGTCTCCATTATATAGGAGATTAAAGGGAACAAAGGCATACAGCTGGAATCATACAAAGCATACACATACATAAAAATCTATCTAGTGGATCTAGTGGAACCGAAAGCATACACTAACCTATATATTTAAAGCTATCTAGTAGATGAGTGGAGTATACACTAACAGCCCCCCGCAAACTCAAGGAGGGAAAGGCACTAACCAACTTGAGTTTGGAGAGAGTAACAAAATAAGAAAATAAACTGACAAATAAAATATAAGTGGATAGGAGACAGTGTATGGTCGTGTCAGACCGTTGGTAAAGACACTGTATGGTCGTGTCGAACCGTTGTAGCAGACAATGTTGGAACAGTTTACGGGGTCATGCCGGACCAATGTAGAGGCTAACCGGAATCAATGTCGGGGCAGTTACGGGGTCATGCCAGACTGATGTAGAAGCTAACCGGAATCAATGTCGGGACAGTTTACGGGGTCATGCCGGACCGATGTAGAAGCTGACCGGAATCAATGTCGGGACAGTTTACGCGGTCATGCCGGACCGTTGTAGAAACTGACTGGAATCAAGGTCGGGACAGTTTACGGGGTCATGCCGGATCGCTGTAAAATACTTTGGTGGTGCACCGAGGAGGCGACTTAGGGAGTGCGCCATGGGGTGGCTTGGGTGGTTCCCATGGTGTATAACCATGCTCACCAGCTTGGGTGGTTCGCACGGTGTGTAACCATGCTCACCATAATATATGTATAATACCCCCCATCAAACTCAAATAGCTTTGAAGATAGAAACCTATTGGAGGTTGAAACAAAGGGATTGATAAAGAGGAGCAAGATAGCTCAACACAGAGTGAAGATGTTAAAAAAAAAAAAAAAAAAAAAAAAATTGAAGAAAGGTTTTTTTTTTTTTTTTTTTTTTTGTTTTTGTTTTTTTTATTTAAAATAAAGCTGGTGGATGAAAACATGTGAGAGGTATTGTGTTTAAATAAAAGAAGAGTGGGTGGACAGTAGTAAAATAAAAAGAAAGAAAAAGAGGGGGACAAAAGTTGGTGGATGGTTGGAGACATTGGAGACGCAGTTGCTGAGATCGGAGGGTGAGAGAGAGAAAATCTGTCTCAGCTCTCCTCTTCGTCTATTCATTAGCCACTGTTTAGAATGATGATGGTATGGTTATGAATCTTTCGGAACAGTGAAGATGTAGCTGACCCTTGAATTCGGTGGAGGACTAGAACTTCTCTGTGATTCTGTCAAGATCCATAACGTCAATGTTGATGCACAAGATGGGGAAGACTAGTTAACCATGAAAGACTTGCTTGCTTGGGTTCGTACCAATTTGATCAAGGAAAGATTGGAAGATGCGGATGTTACTGTTACACGCAGCTGTTTGGTGCGTGAATTAGGCATTGGGAGATCAACCCAGTGGGATAGCGTGACCAGCTGCAAGATGTTTGGTGTGTTGCTATCACCCACGGTGGGCAGAGGGTCCAGTTGCAAAGCTGTCTGTTGGGTGCAAAAGGAGCTATGAATCCCGTGTGTGTGAAACCCATTGTTGGGAATGTTGTTGTATTGAGAAGACTATCTTTGTTGCTTCATATGAATCCATGGTGAGGTCTGGAAAAGCTTGGTCTTCGTTGGCAGCCATTGTAAAGGCAGAGAAGAGCTCAACTATGAAAGAAGGTATGTGTAGAAAAACAAGCGGAACAGTTTGAGGTCCGGCGGGCGGCCAAGGCAAGGCTGCCGCCCACCGGTAAGGCGAAGAATACCAAGAGCTTAACCTATAGCTCTGATACCATGATAGAATAACTGTATAGAGAAATAGAGAAAGAGAATTGTATGTATATTGATTATTTGAATGTGTTGATTTGTCTCCATTATATAGGAGATTAAAGGGAACAAAGGCATACAGCTAAAATCATACAAAGCATACACATACATAAAAATCTATCTAGTGGATCTAGTGGAACCGAAAGCATACACTAACCTATATATTTAAAGCTATCTAGTAGATTAGTGGAGTATACACTAACAACCAAAACATCACATCACAGTGGGTGAGACCCACTGGCCACTCATTAGAGCTGGTTTTAGAGCTCAAAAATTAGAGTTCCAAAGTATTTTTCTAATCCACGCAAGTGTTAATTGTTTAATTTTCGTTAATCAATTAAACAATAATCAATGAAAGATTCACATTTGACCTAACATATAAAGAATGACGAATTATACTAAAGGTCCCTATAGTTTGAGCCTTGTGTCACTTTTGTCCCTAACTTTTTAATTGTGACACATTTAATTCTGAATTTTGAAACTTGCTCCAAATAAGGACAATTAGATATATTATTGCTTAATTTCAAGGGTAAAGTCGTCAATGTGATAAAATATAAACTAATTTGACAAAAATAAATGTCAAAAAAATATTTTTTGAATTTTTAAAAATTATTTCTACTTACTAAAGATAAAATTATGTAAAATTGATCAATCTTTTAGATATTTATTTATTTATTTTACCAAATTAATTTGTATTATATGTTTAGATGATAATCATGTAATGGGTGGTTGTTTTTATTTTCATTAAATTAGTTTATATTTTTTCAAAAGTCAAATATGCCGACAAATTTGATATTATTATTATTAAACCAATCCATTAAATCAAAATATCCAAAACTAAAAAATTTCATATATTAAATATATCAATTACACATTAAAAGTTTAACAACCACACATTACACGATCATCATCTAAACACATAATAAAAATTAATTTGATAAAAAAAAATAAATAAATGTTTAAAAGATTTATCAATTTTACATAATTTTATCTTTAGTGGGTGGAAATTATTTTTAAAAATTCAAAAATATTTGTTTGATATTTATTTTTGTCAAATTAGTTTATATTTTATCAAATTGATGATTTTGTCCTTAAAATTGAGCAATGGTATCTTCAATTATCCTTATTTGAAACAATATTCAAAATTCAAGGTCAAATGTGTCACAATTGAAAAGTCAGGAATTAAAGTGACACAAACTCCAAACTATAGGGACTGTTAGTATAATTCACCCTATAAGAAATTGATTGTCACAATTAAAAAATAATAGACCAATTGAGATTCAATGTGAAATGCAAGGGGTGTAAAGTGTATTCTAGCTAACAAAACTATGGTCTCCTAAGCTACAAGGGTTTTACCAAAAAAAAATGATTTGTAGCACTAAAAAATGGGTACTAATGCCCCTAATTTTTATTTTGGGTAATTGTTTTTATTTTTTCTTTTTTTTTTGCCTTAACTTTCTTCTGTTTTTCCCTTTTAGGCATTTTCGGGGCATTAGTGCCCCCCATATTCGGGGCACTGATCAATGCTCTTACCAAAAAATAGGTTTAAGCTTCAAGTTCAGGACTCTTAGCTCTTATGCTGTAAACATAAAAAACTATGGTCTCCTAGCATTATCTGTATTTAGCTTTGATTTTGATGGTATGTAAATAAATATATACATCTCTACCTGTCTGCCATTACTGTTTTTTATATGTTTTCAATTGCTTTAACCTCAGTTTCAAGTGCTTGTGCTCATGGGTGGGTGGGTGGTTGGACATGGGCATGAACCATGATCCAACAAAGTCAGCTGAGGTGGGTGGCACCTTCTGACTCTAAATGCATCTCATCTGATGGTAGAGTGGACCCCACAACATCTATGAAAACCCTCCACATGTCAGTGTCTTATTTGCGGTAGAAAGAGATTTTTGAGTGTGGGTTTAGGTCAAAGCACTCATACATGAGCATGACTCCCTTTTATTTTTTTGGGGGGGACCTAAAAGGTTAATCAAGATTTGTGTGACTCATGAGCCTAATTAAATGAAAAGGTTATAAATAGACAAGGACTGGATTGAAGTAATATATAGATGAACTGAATCATGGTAAGTTCATTTTTTTTTATCTAATTTGTTAAAAAACAGAGGTATACAATTTTTGTTTTTGTTTTTTTGGGTTTCTTTTTATTAGTTTAGAGCATCTTCACATAATAAATTGGTCAGTGTATGGATAATTTATTTAACAAGCACTAAAAGATGAATAGTTTAAATTAATGAGGTG
This sequence comes from Camellia japonica, assembly GCA_030407325.1. Classification (NCBI taxonomy): domain Eukaryota; kingdom Viridiplantae; phylum Streptophyta; class Magnoliopsida; order Ericales; family Theaceae; genus Camellia; species Camellia japonica. The sequence continues at coordinate 19,548,548 of JAPPVO010000007.1, forward strand.
GGTACGAAATAAGCCTATAGTCATGCGAATTGGACCCAAATCCAATTGCTAGAAGGGAGGGAAGTCCCTTTTTTTTTTTTTTTTCCTTCTTAGTGAATAATATAGCATACAAGTTCACTATTAAAGCTCAATCTACTAATATTGACACTATGGATTCAACCCTAAAGGATAGTCACTTTGTATATATTATGTCAATGTTAAGTATATGCCCAATTTACTCTACTTAGACTCCATCAAATTACTCTACTTAGACTCCATCAAATGAGAATTAAACTAATGTATGCATTTTTTTTAAGTAAAGAATATAGTATATATTTGTGGGAAAATGATAAAATCCTTGAGCAATTTCCTAACGAGATTAGTGGTTTGAATCTCTTTTTTAGCATGTGGGTCTTATTTTTTTTAAGTATTTGTTTGGTGTTTGTCTCTCCTAAGATTTTTTTTATATTAATTATATATTGTATTTATTTTTATTATGATTGTAATTGATTGGACTTAAACGTAATGTCATATATTAATAAATAAAAATAATACTCTATAAAGTGGTTATTTTGGGTGGGTTGTGGGTGTGTGCTTTGATAGGAAACCCCAATGTGGTCTTGATGCAACTTCGTGATGCACCCGTGTCCTTGTTCAGCCAAACTATTCACAGTCAAAGGCTCTGATGATACGTTCCCTAAGGTTGTCTTGTTTGTGTGCCCTAGGCTATATATGGTGACATGGTGTGTACTTTCTCATTACCATGTGCCCATTCATCCAAACTACATACCCCAACTTGGGATTTCAGGCATTGAATCCTACACTTTTACCCTTGTGGTCCATACCAACCACCTGCTCCCCCCTTTTTGAGTTCCAAGTGTTGGAGTTGAGTAAACGTCTTCTAGAGGGCCCAATCAAGGTGTGCTTGGAATAAGGTTTGTCCATCCAAGAAAAGTAAAAAATAAAAAATAAAGAATCCAGAAATTGATCACAGAACTGATTATAATCATCTCACATTTATGTGAAAAGATTGTGCGCGGTTATGAAATCAAAGGTTTAGTGGTTGTTTTAAATGTTAGGAAGTTGTGTGATCATGAAACAATTATTCAGTATTTTGGAGTAGGGAAGTGATTGAGACCCCCTCCAATCACCACTCCCACCACTCTCACACACACGTGGGGGTTGGTGATTGGAGGAGAAGAAAAAAAAAATAAAAAAAATAAAAACTGGTCAATCAGAGATAGGGGGTTGTGGGGGTGTCCCTTGTGAGGGTCCAAGTCATTTTCCTTTGGAATATTAATTTAGCATTGTGGGTTATTTTATAACTTTATATTATTTAAGTTATTTTGATTATTTGTTGCTACTTTAATGTTGGAGGTATTGGATAATCATGAATTTATGATGGATGGTTTGGTTTGTGTTTGTTAATTTTTTTTTTTTTTATCTCTTGTATTTTTTTGAGCATTGAAATTTACTTAAACCTTATAGAGACGAAAACATTTAGATTTTATTTCACTCGTAGCATTTGGATTCACCCGTAGCATTTGATGATGGAATATTGATTGGATTTAATCCTAATTTAATATTTAATTGTCCAAATTTTGGAACGTGACACATATGGTATTGGTTAAAGACACAATCAAGTAGCTCACAAGTATGTCCGACTAGCCCCTTGACATAGCCCGCACTTGTCTTTGGCATTGCCTTGCCATTGTTAGGCAAGGGGTTGGGGCTTGCCAACAATCTCTAGCAGCCACTCGACACATCTAATGTCTACTTATGACGTTACAATGTCATAGACTAAATACAGATTTACCACGTAACCAATATCACATAATTATTAGGAGGTTACATTATAATTTTTCATATACATGATCTACGCCTAGAAAAATATAATTTATAATACATGTATTCAAGACAATACACATGGCCATGTTTGATTGCGGAATTTAAAAAGCATATGGAGAAAAATAACCTAAAGTAGGTGCCCCATGTTATGCTCAATCTATTGTTTGGTGTTACAAATCCTATCTCAAGATAAGCTGCTCCAGATTTCTTATTCCCTTATTTATGGAGATTAAATTGAGAATAATAATTAATAGGATAAATTACATTGACACCCCCTGAGGTTTCTGACAAATACAGAGACCTTTTCTGTGTTTTAATAATTACAGAAACCTCCCTTACTTTAACTGACAATATCAAGATTCCCCCAATCCGTCAATTTTGCACAAACGACATTACTTGCTTATACAAAATGACCATATTACCTTCTTATTTGAGCACAAAAATACAAAAATACCCTTTGATATTTTTTTAATCCTACAAAATATATATTGATCATTCCTTCCCCCCCGTTTACTAATCTAAACCCTCTGTGAAGAAATGAATTATTTTTTTGTTCTATCACATCCGATCGAAATGAGAGAAACAGAGAGAGAGAAGCTCCTCTTTGCCAGCGCCCTTCCTTTCCACTGTCGCCGTCTTTCCTTATCCTCCTTCTCTTCTTCTTCTTCCACTCTTTCTTCGCCATCCGTCACCCGCTTTTCCTCTCCTCCTCATTTTTTTCTTCTTCTGAAACCCTAATTCTAGATCTATAGTTTTCAAAGTGGTGGTAGGCAATGATGGCAATTGCGTTGACTGATCTGGGTTTGTGACGGCTGATTGCAATCTTGGTCACGATCGGAAGAAGAAAAAGAAGAGGAAGGGGAACGATCGGGGGAAGAAAGAAATAGAGAGGATGACATCAATTGATAAAAATGGAGCATTATCTCTTTTGGTTCATCTTTGGTGTTTGTGAATTGGGTTTCGCTATATAATTTTGTACTTTTTTTTTTTTTTTGATTTTATTAATTTGCTTTGCAAGTTCTGATTCATATTTCTAAGTGCATAAATCACTTTGGTTGGATGAAATCATTTATCTGCATCACTTTTACCGTTGACTGGGATATGGTGGTCGCCGCCATCGTCCTCCGCTGCTTCAATGCCTTCCATTCTTAGACCTCCACCCATAACTTCTCGTCTGGGATTGGGACCAGACTTTTTCCAGATGGTGCGGCCGTTGGAGTAGCTTCAGATTCAACTTTCTTGGTTTCTTCTTCTCCCATTATTGTATGTGTATATATACATATATATCTGTGCTAAAGAGCTTAGAGGCAAAAACAGAGGGGGGAGAGAGAGACCCAAGCACTATTTGGTTCTTTTAGATTCAAGACACTTAAGGACATTATAAGTATTTCAATATTTATTTTTGATGACATCAGCAACTTCTGTTAGTTGCATGAACAACAGTTAAAAAATGAGAGAATCTTAATATTGTCAGTTAAAGTAAGAGAGATTTCTGTAATTATTGAAACTGTAGGAGAAGTCTCTATATTTATCAAAAACCTCAGGAGAGGTGAGTGTAATTTACCCTAATTAATATTATCTCCATGGGATTGTAAGGGATTAAGTCATTCAAATTATTTTTCTCATTCATCTCACAATCAAAATTAATTTTATCTTTATTTTACTCACTCCACCTTAGCCAAACATAGTGCAACTAATTCCATGTATATATATATATATTCAGTAGATTAGTCTGGCAAGCAAACGGTGATGGTGCAATTTATTTATATATATATATATATATATATTTTTAATTTTAAAAATTTATGTTAGACTGTTTGGTATAATTCTTGTTTATAATTTATTAATTAGAAATAATTTTAAAAATTGAAGAAAAAATTATCATCTAAAAGTTGGAGGGATGCTTTTAACTTCTTATTATTAATTTTCAATTTACAAAAATTTACACTAAAAACAATTGATCTCATTCATGTAAGAATTTTTTTAAATATGACTTAATGTGATTTATACATGATTATACTAGATTCATCTCATTAAGAAAGATATATGTATATCAATTAGATGGTGACTAATCATTGATGAATGCACCTGCATATACATAATGAATAGAAGACTAATGGAGATAGTGTCAATGCATTGAATGTTATAGATTCATTATGAATGAATATTAGAGATGCATTATGTATCTATTATGAATGCAGAAGATACATTAATCTATCTAATGAGTTCATTAATATAGAAGATGCATTATGTATCATGAACGTAAAAGATACATTAATCTATTTAATGAAATTCATTGAATGAATGGATTCTTTGGTAGAAAGAATACTAGTATAAATAGTATAAGGTCCCAAACCACACTCTCTATCACAAAACTCAAATTGTCACCACAAGAAGGCTCCCATCGCTTAGAGAGAGAGAAGTGGTTTGAAGATCTTAGACAAATAAAGAACTTGAAGATCAAGGTCTTCTATTCAAGATTTCTCTTTCTCAAAAGAGGTTTTCATACTATCATGAATCAAGGTACGTATACACGTATTTTGTGTAGTTGAAATTCATATAGTTTTCATGTATAGAATTGAATCCTTAATGGTTTTTAGTTTATGTTTCGCAAAGTTTTCTATCAATTCATTCAAACAAGGATCAGTCATAATGTAAATACAATTATGCTACAAACCTGAGAGGGTAATTTGTAAACAAATTGGGCCGAGCTAGGAAAAGTCTTCTTTGGAAGTCAGGCCGCCCAATGGGCTGAGTTAAGAATTGATGTAGTTCGGCCTTGGGCTAAAAAGACACTAGGTCGGTCAGAGATGGGTTGCTAGGGCCTGGACCTAGCTATCTGAAGGTAGTCTTTTATCGGACCGAGATGTTGTCAATGGAGAGGGCCGAGCTATGTGTAGCTCGGTAGGGTGCAATTCGGTAAATCGGCTTCCGGTCACACGGCCCGAACAATAGGGGACCGAGATAAGGCAGCTCGGTCAAGAATGTGTATCCGAGCATAAGGGAGTGGCCATCTCACTTGGCTTGTAGTGATGAGGGTGTTTTAAGGATAAGCATTATCTTTGGGTATGCGACTTTTAAGAGGACTTTGCTGAGTAGAGTAGAGTCCTACTAGAATTGTGCAAAGCATCTCACTTGGTTGGTAGTGAGTAGAGTGTTATTAGGATAGACACTCTTCATTGGGAGTGTGATTCTTAGGAGGACTCCTATAAGGAGAGTTGGAATCCTACTAGGATTGTGCCAAGCAGAATCTATAAAAGCTTATAGCAGGACCTATGTACAGGTATCATAATTCTTACTCTAAAATACACAGAGCTTTTGTATCCATTGTCTATTTGCTGACTTAGGCATTGGAGAGGTTTCCGGCACACACCCGCCGGCTAGCTCACGTTTGTGTTTTCAGGTAGTAAAGCAACGACGTTTGGAGGAGTGCAAACTTGATTAACAGGATTATACGAGAAGATTATTTCGTGCTCGTACAATTGGCGCCATCTGTGGGAAACGCAATCACAAAGAACGAACCTCTTGATTAAGTTTTCTTTCAACTGATTTCAATGGCGCACGATGAAGACTTGCCACACTCTGCCATTGATAGGCAAACCCCGGAGGGGGGCGGAAGGCACGAAGGCTTACCTTTTATCCCGCCCATGGCAGAGTTAGATCCCCAGTGATGGAACCCGCGGAGGGATACCCGTGAAAGACGGGGCTCCAGTCCTCGTCGCTCCCAAAGCCCTGAAAAGCAGAGGCGAAGGTTGGATCCTCAAGTTCTAGAAGAACGGGTAAGGGAGCAAGATGAATTGATACAGAGAATGGCGGCAGACATGAAGACGATGAAGCGCCAGATAAAAGGCAAAGGGGTGGAAACAAAAGAGGGGCGCAAAGGTAACACACGCTCTTGCCACCAAGAAGATCGTGATAGACAAGTCACACCATCACAAGCTGAAAATAGAAGCCTCAGGTCGGGCGATACACAATCAAGGACTTCCAGGGCGCGCTACTCCAGGTTTGAGAGAATGAGAATTGAAAGGCCTTGCACGGAGGGAAATAGTTATCGGCCCTCGCATTCGCACCAAACGATATCTAGGCACACGAAGTTGCCTAGGTCGGCGGACCTGCGGACAGTGCTTCAGGAAAGGGCTCGAAGAAGAGAAGACACTCAGGCTCGCGACTCCCGCAGAGTCTCCACACTACAACGATTGGTTCCTAGGACACATAGAAGTGTCGAGGTAGGAATGCCAGAGCCGCGACTTGCCTATGAACCAGTGGACAAAGTGTTAGCAAGGTTGCAGAGCTCGCCGTTCATTCCGGTAATTGAGAGCGCACCATTACCCTTAGGCTTCCATCAGCCTAAATTCACAACTTATGAGGGGAAGTCGGACCCTTACATGCACTTGAGCCTTTACCGCCAGGTCATGGCTGTGTATCAGCGAAATGAGGCTCTAATGTGTATCCTATTCCCTTCTAGCCTTAGTGAGCTGGGTCTAACATGGTTTGAAAGGTTGCCAGAAGGTAGCATAGCTTCATGGGCGTAACTAGTAGAAGTATTTGTAACCAGATTCAAAACAAACACCAAGACACCAGTAGAGATTGACCAGCTACTCTCCGTAGATATAGGCGAGAAGGAAACATTGAAGTCTTACAACAATCGGTATTGGGAGACTTTTAATCAGATTGGAGATTACCCCATAAACCTAGCTATCGCATCGTACAAACGAGGTTTGCTAGCAGGCAATAAATTGAGAGATTCAATGACAATGGCGTCGCCCCTTACTATGGAAACCCTGATGAAGAGAGTGCATCAACACATCTAGGTAGAGGAAGATGGGGCTCGCATCAAGGAAGAGTCTGACACAATAGCGATACTAGACAAAAAGCCTTTGGCGAGAGTTACCACGGTCAACAAGTAGGACCGACTGCGTAAAAGTCTTTGCCCAACTGGGGGCAAAGTGGATTGGCAGGTTTGACTAACTCTTTCTAACAAATCTGTGCCCAACAAGGGGCAAAGGGGGTTGGCAGGTTTGACCAACTCTTTTCAAAAAAAAAATTTAGACTCATTGTCCAACTGGGGGGCAAAGGCGGTTGGTAGGTTTGACCAACAAAACTTTTTTGCACCCTTCAGCCGAGATCAGGATCTAGGCTAAAGGGGGTTGGCAGGTTTGACCAACAAAAATTTTTAGACTCTTTGCCTAACTGGGGGGCAAAGGCAGTTGGCAAGTTTGACCAACAAAACTTTTTTGCACCCTTCAGCCGAGATCAGGATCTAAGCTAAAGGGAGTTGGCAGGTTTGACCAACAAAAATTTTTAGACTCCTTGCCCAACTGGGGGGCAAAGGCGGTTGGCAGGTTTGACCAACAAAACTTTTTTGCACCCTTCAGCAGAGATCAGGATCTTAGCTAAAGGGGGTTGGTAGGTTTGACCAACAAAAATTTTTTAGACTCCTTGCCCAACTGGGGGGCAAAGACGGTTGGCAAGTTTAACTAACAAAACTTTTTTGGACCCTTCAGCCGAGATCACGATCTAGGCTAAAGGTGGTTAGCAGGTTTGACCAACAAAATTTTTGTACTCTTTGACCGGGATGACAGTTACCTCGACCAAAGTAGGTTAGGAGGTTTGACCAACAAGTTTTTTGGATTTTCAGCAAGATGTGTATCTCAGCCAAAGAAGGTTGGCAGGATCAAGTAAGGCCAAGCTAATTAGTTTGGCTAGACATGCAATCAGAATGATGTAAAACATTGAAAAAGAAGCGCAGTAACCGCACCAAGAGATCGAAAATTTTCATTAATTGAAGATGATTACAAAAATATGGGACATATAGCCCGGTTACACAGAAAGAACGCTTTCTCGTACGATTGCAACCTTGAAGGATATATACGTTGAAGACAAAAATGTGGGATTATTCAAATTTTTGGCATGACGGCTGTAACAGGAGAACGAGGGTAATGGGGGCACGCCACGTATCCTAGGAATGACGTCGTGTTAGACATGCTAGATTAATGGAAGGACGTGCTGAGCAACTGACAAGACTTATTGAAATTGAACAATTTTTCTAACTCGATAGAGTTGGGCGTTCTTAGCTCAGCTGGAGGAAAATAATCCCAAACATGCTACGCAAATGGAATTAAGGGGCAATTGAGAGGGTAATTTGTAAACAAATTAGGCCGAGCTAGGAAAAGTCTTCTTTGGAAGTTAGGCCGCGCAATGGGCCGAGATAAGAGTTGATGTAGCTCGGTCTTGGGCTAAGAAGACACTAGGTCGGTCAGAGATGGGTTGCTTGGGCCTGGATCTAGCTATCTAAAGGTAGTCTTTTATCAGACCGAGATGTGTTCAATGGAGAGGGTCGAGCTATGTGTAGCTCGGCAGGGTGCAATTCGGTAAATCGACTTTCGGTCACACGGCCTGAACGACAGAGGACCGAGATAAGGCAGCTCGGTCAGGAATGTGTATCCGAGCATAAGGGAGTGGCCATCTCACTTGGCTTGCAGTGATGAGGGTGTTTTAAGGATAAGCATTATCTTTGGGTATGAGACTCCTAAGAGGACTTTGTTGAGTAGAGTAAAGTCCTACTAGGATTGTGCAAACCATCTCACTTGGTTGGTAGTGAGTAGAGTGTTATCAGGATAGACACTCTTCACTGGGAGTGTGATTCCTAGGAGGACTCCTATAAGGAGAGTTGGAATCCTACTAGGATTGTGCCAAGCAGAATCTATAAAAGCTCATAGCAGGATGTCACGATCCAAACCCGCCCCTATGGGTTTAGTATCGTAACCGGCCAGTAATTCGTGATTACCAAAGGCCTGCTTAACAATAATGACAGTAATACAAGTAAGGGGCTGGCAAAAGCCAAACAGTAATAAAAAGATGTCCAATGAGCTGTGACAATCTGAATGTAAAAAGACTTTTATAAACAAGCCGCATTCATAACCAAAACATATATACATATGTCATAAACACAAACATCCAGGTTAGAGACCAAATTCCTAACTATAATTGTACAGTCAAGTCTTAAACATTTATTACAGATCAGAGACAAAAGGGCGAAACTGAGACACCCGAAAATAGCCTTAGCTTGAACGAACTCGGAACCTCGAAGTGAGGCGCGATGGTTGGCTTGACAAAACAAGAGCTTAACTTAACGCTCCTAGCTTCGGTCCGGTGCTTGGACACCTACATATAAATATAAACAGTGAGCTAAAGCCCAGTGAATAACATATGCGTAAAGGGATTAAGAATGAATGTCCATTCTTTAATTAAAACAGTCATTTGCATCGGTAAATCAGTTATTCAATCAGTGGCTCATATTTCATGCCATAACAGTTATTTGGAAACCATAGTAGTCATATGTGGTACATCCAATAGCAAAACAGTACAGTAGGTCTTAATAGACCGAACAGTCAGTTGATGGCCATCAAAACAGTAAACAGTAGTAGTTCCAAACATTGGAATCGACAGAGATTTCTATAACAGTAGCAGTAACAGTAAGTTGCTATGGATGTCACGAATACAGTTTACAAATAGGACAAACATTCATTCAGTAAACGATGCCATTTCAGAAAGCAGTATAATCAATCGTTCAAAAATAGTTATAATTGATCATATCTTTACAACATTGTTACTCACAGAGCACTGGGCTAAAGATAAGCTAGTCAGCGTCCTCGGGTGCCAACCCTACACAGTTGCAGAACGAACACACACTAAGTTACACACTTGGGATTAATAACTTAGCCCCCTTAACTTGACTTGGTGTGGTTTTATAACATTATCCTCATTAAGATGCCTTAAACTTGGCCTAGGAATGCCTAGGATGAAATGATGATGCAAAAATATACTTTAAAACACTTTTCAAAATTTGCTGAAACAGGGGTCCACGCTCGAGCGTGGCTTTCTACGCTCGAGCGGACATGCAGACAATGAAGCTACGCTTGAGCGTGACTTCTTTCGCTTGGGTGGACTGCAAACTCACGAAAAGTACTGATTGCATGATATTCACGCTCGACGGACGCTCGACCTCCGCTCGAGCGTGAGATTCAGACCTTCGCTCAAGCGTGAATTCTCTCGCTCGAGCGGACTGCAAAACACACGAACTTCTGGGCATATGCATCTCACGCTCGAGCGTGACTTTATATGCTCGAGCGGAAGTGCATGTACTCAGAGTTTACGCTCGAGCGTGAAGTCCTACGCTCAAGCGTGGATCCAAAATCTGGAATTTCCAGATTGATCCTCAAATACAAAACTCAACCTTTAAAGCTTCAAACTTGATTCTTTTGGGCTAATTTTCTGGAAAACACTTAAAAACCCATAATACAACATGTTTCAAAGATTATTTTATAAAATGAAGCCCAAAGGTGCGATAATTGAACACAATTTTGAATGAAACTCAATGAACATAGCAAGAACATAACACACATGAGTTCTTATGAATTTCAATGCTCTAAAACATGGTCAAATGCAAGATTGAACTCTAAAACATGGTGAATTCATGGACTACAACCAAAATATGGACATGCATGTGGAAATTCTCATGTAATTGATCTCAAAACTTAATAATATGGACATGCATACACACATTGCTACTCAATTTAACTCTTTGAGCTAACTCTTGACTCTAATCACCAATTTTACCATGGACCATGCAAGAAACAACTTAAATTCACAATTAAGAGGAAGAACTCCCTACCTTAAGTCTTGAATTCTAGGTGTAGGAGCCTAATTTCTCAAGTCCTCTTCAAATTCTCCTAAGTTCCAAGCCAAACTTTGTTGAATCAACTCTTTTCTTCCAACTCTCTCTCTCTCTCGGTTTTGGCCCAGGAAAAGTGATGAAGAATGATGCCAAACACATACATGAATCAAGACTAAATAAATGGCCTAGCATTAATCCACTCAATGGCAATTTGGTAGTAAATGCAAACTAATATAATTTAACTTTATCTATTCTAATTCAATCATTCCTAATCAAGTTCTAATTAAACTTACCATAAAATCACATAAATCCTAATTAGCATAAAATACTAATTAATTTCTAAATCGGTCACCGATAAGGCTTTCAATTCGCAATTCGAATTAAAAACACGAACAGATCATTCTACGACAAACAGATAGAAATGCAATTAAAGCATCACACTCATACAAACAGATTAGGATTTCATTCTAATCAATTACTTATCATATTCAATCACAGTTTAACACTAATCAGAGGTGAGGGTTGTCACACAGGACCTATGTATAGGTATCACAATTCTTACTCTAGAATACACAAAACTTTTGTGTCTATTGTCTATTTGCTGACTTAGGCATCGGAGAGGTTTTCGGCACACATCCGCCGGCTAGCTCACGTTTGTGTTTTCAGGTAGTAAAGCGACGACGTTTGGAGGAATGCAAACTTGATCAACAAGATTATACGAGAAGCTTATTTCATGCTCGTACAAAACCCATAAATTTATGCCTAAAATTTTCAATATATGATTTAGATTATTCTACATGAACTTCATAATACATATGTATTTTGGGAAAAAAATGCCATACCCATTTTCTGGATTCCCAAATTAATTCATGTAGATATAAGATTAAATTAATGTAAATGAAAAGAAAAAATTATAAATTGAATGAGGCCAAATATATTAAAATAGATACATCTAACCACCTAATATTAATGGACTTTATTATTGCCATTGTCAAACAAAACTTTGAGATACCATCAACTGGTCTCTAGTGTATGTCCAATTTCGTGACATTATAAAAAAATAATAATAATAAAAAATGCAACAAAATTGTTTGATCCTTTTCTTAATCATTAATCAACCCCTTGTATTGGGCATATATGTTTTGATCTGAACCGTTAGAACTAAAACGCGTATTTATTTATTTTTTTCTGTCAAATTGTTGGCTAAGATCTTTCTATGGTCAATTTTGTCAAAAATAAGAAAGTCAAACTTAGAAGGCACGTCTACAAAATCAGCGGTCCTCTTGGGCGTACAAAATCAAATCGTAGATAAATTTTATGGAGATATTATATAGAATTATTTACATATAGATCTTTTAAATTATTGAAAAATATTATTTTGATTTCTTTAATTATAAAAATGTATAAATAAGTCCTTTAAATTATTGAGAAGTATCGTTTTGTCTCATAAATTATAAAAGCATACAAATAGATTTTTTAAACTATTAACGTATTTTACTTTGATCTCTTCCATTAAGGGATCAATTGGTACTCTTTATATATATATATATATATAATTTATGGGGTCTATTTAAACATTTTTATGATTTAAGAGATAGAAGTGATACTCTAAATAGTTTGGGGGATCTTCGTGTAAATAATCTTATTATATACACAATTAAAAATATCTTCTTAGAGTATTTTTAAATTTTTTTTGTTGCAATTTTATCTTATCTGAATTTACCAACAACAAAAAAAATACTCAACTTCAAAAATTTGAAAACTCTACTTTTTTTACCCTTACCCTTTCGCTACAACCTTCATTAGTCCTCTACCATTGCTACATTTCTGCTATCACCCTCTCGCTTTCCACTGTTCACTCCTAATCCATTTCTCTCTCTCTCTCTCTCTCTCACTCTCTCACATACAGACATACAAGTGAGGCTAAGGTGGTGGTCATTAGGAGGGTAAGGTGGTAGTCGGAGGTGAAAGAAGTTGCTAGTGTGGTCGTATAATGGGAAGTGTTGTTAGGTGGTGTTCATGGGATGTGAGGAGGGTAATTGCAGTGATGGAAGGAATTAGGGGTGGTGGTCAAGGGCGGAATGGAGGTGGTGTCTATGAAGTTAGGGTTTGGAAGGTTTGTAAGGAAGTGACAAAAAAATTAAGAATACAGAATTTTTGTAATTATGGATTGTGTAATGAGGTAAAATAAAAAAAATTAATTTTAGACGAGCCTATAATTAGAAAATGAGTGGAAGGAATTATTTTTGTGGTGTAAATATGAACTTCCAAATCTTGATGGTAAAATATGGATAAATTATGTTTGCACCCTTAAAGTTTACTTAATTTTATTTTGGCCTTCAAAATTTAGATTTTCAAATCAATTCCTTAACTAATGATAAATGTCAAATGGTGTCAAGACTTTTCTCATTATGGCCTTTAAAATAGAGGGCTGTTATTAGCACTTACCTCTTTATTTTGGATCTCCCACTCTTTTATTTTTATTTTTTAATTCTAATTTTGTCCAAATATGAAGTTCCATTTTTCCCCTCATTCCTAACTTTTTACCCTAACCCTAACCCTAATTCTCCATCACCTCTGGCCACTGTCGCCGGCCACCCTTGCCACCGGTGAACATGCTTCTTTTACCTCAGACTGGATCTCTCTCTCTGTTTGTTCTAATGTCTCCAAGAGCTTTGCAGGTTTGTTTCTCACTCAACCCAAAATTGAAGATCATCAAAATCACACTCTCGATTCCATTACGATAGCTGATCAAACATATGGCATGCATGAATACCCTGATCCTGACCTTGGGTTTTCAAAATCTAAGCATAGATACGGAGAGAGAAACATATTCAAGATCTAGGGCTTTCAAAACCCAAATCGCGACATCGTCAGTTGTTCATTGGTAATAATGATTGTAAAAGGGGTGAGGGCATTACGGTGCGGGTTTGCATAGGGTGGGGAGATGGAGGGAAGATGGAAAAGGGTCGATGAGAAGCAAAGGGATTAGAAGACACACCGGCGCCGGGGACGAACTGGGTTAGGGTTAGGGTTTAAGATAGGGTGAAGCAAGAAAAGTAGAGGCGGAGATAGAGAAGGGGTTTTGGGAGTAGGTGGCGACGAAGATGAGGTAACTAATGCAGAAGCCGGTTGGAAAAGGATGATCATAGAGTCGACGGTGAGGCAACTGATAAGACCACAGACGGCGAAAGCCAAGGTCGTCGAAGGAGATATTTTTATCATCCTCTTCTCTATTGTAATTGATATATATATATATATATATATATAGAGAGATAGAGAGAGAGAGAGGGGGGGATGATGATGATGGGTTTTGGGCAATTGAGGAAGGGTTTGCAATGGGGAGGTTATCGAAAGAGAGGTCACTGATTGACAGTGAAGGTTGCCGGAGGTAGGAAAGGTTATCAGAAAATGAATTGGGGTTCAAAAGAAGGGATATAGTTAGGATTAAGGTGGGGGTTCAAAGAGAAAGTGGATGGGACTCAATTAAGTGGGTAGGGGTTTAAAGAAGTGGGGGGTCAAAAAAAATTAGGTAGATGCTAATAGCAGCCCTCTTAAACTATTATATTTTCTCACTTTGACTCTTCAAATATTAATCTTTTTCACTCTTTTCTTTCAATTTGATGTCATATGATTTTTTTATTAATTAATTAAAAATCAACTATTGTTACTTGGATCAAATTAACATAATTTCAAGAATTTAAAGGCCAAATTTAAAAAATCTAACATTTAAGAGCATATGTAAAAATTAAAATAATGATATATGTATCAATTGGTATATCAATTAATATACTAACAAATGATGTTGTATAATTTTAGAGGTTTTGAATATTTGTAATGTGTATAATGAGTGATATCAATAATAATATCATAATATATATTGGTATACTAATTGTTATACCCAAAAAATTAATCAACATTTTAAAATACAAAGCGTAATTCGCCCTATAAATTTGGATATCTTATACTATTCCTAATGACAGCAACATTGTAACATTTCCAATGTGGGGTTGTTGAAAGGATTGCTTAGGAAAATCAGCACAACTTTGACAAAAGGGTATTTTGGACATTTTGTTATATCCATAAATACAAAAACAAAAACAAAAAAAAATGTCAACAGTTCATTGGTTGAACCGGAGATTAGGTCTTTCTACCCCAATAAAGACAGCTTACTGTTTCATTTATTATTCAAATTAGTTTAAAGAAAAATGATTGGGAGCTCTAATGGGAGTGGATCTTATTGTGATATGATGTTTTGATTTTGATTTTATTTGATTTTATTTTATTTTATTTTCTGTCATATCATTAAACTTAATTAGACATTCAAAATTAGAGAGATGTATCATTGTTCTAATTTAAAATACACAAAGGTGGAAATTACTATACTCCAATAATACACCTTTGCTCTTGGTCATACACGTAGCGTGTAAAAACTTAAAAGGGAAATTGCAGGGGAAATTTTGAAAAATTAATTAATTATAAAAACATGAAGAAGTTTATAAATTTACTTTTTTTTATATTTATAATATTTTTAAAATATTTTTTCAAATCATTATTGATGTGTAATTTTCTCAAACTTCAAGGGCGTAAGTAATCTTAAATTTCTTTTTACATATTCATAAAAAAAAAGTTTATAATTTTAATTATTAATATTTATAATTTTTCACTATTTGTAATTATTTTTTTAAAATTTCACTGATTTAATATTTCCCGAAACTTAAATTAAATCATATGGTAATTTTGTGGAAGAGTAAAATTAAATCATAAAAATATTGGTAATGTAAACAAAAGTTTGATTGGCTACCAAAAGTATTCAGAGTATATGTTAATAAATTTTAAAAAATCATACATTCTGCGTAAAAATATACATAATTAAAAAAAATAAAAACTTTTCGAAAACGTGCCTTAAAAGCACACCGTAACAAAATATTTATTGATTTTCTTATTATTTTTTGCTAGATCTAAATCTCATTATACTAACATATGATATATACATTCTTAATATTTTTAAGTGATTTAATTCTATGTATTTCTATCATTATTTTTAACCATGAATAGCATTTTTCATTGAGAATGGCTTCACTCCGTCTAAGTCTAAACTATAAAGAACAATCTAAACAACATATTTGAGTTACATCGAAAAAGAAAAATTGTAAATTAAAATTTTAAATTAAAAGCAATAAATATTGGATGGGTTTTATTGCTTGGGTTTAATAGTGGATTTGTAAGTAAGAGGACAAAATCTATCCCATTAATTTACAAAAAAGCCTACGTGGTTAGCATCTGATACTTGGATTGAAGTTCTAATTTTTCGAATTGGAGACAATCTCACCCCTTCTTATTTTATCAGTAATAATGTTACACTTGTCTCATTTCTATATCATATTATATACTTATCATTTTATTTGTTAACATAATATTGGTATAATATGGTCTATTAATATATATTTTCTTCTTATGTTTCTTCGATTTTCTGCAAAATAAGCTTGAAAGCTTGTCTTTCCATTTCTCAACCTCCTTGTGAGGTGTTGCTGTACCGGAGCTGCCTTTAATCTCATCCTCTGCCTCTCTCTGGCGTCGTCACTGTCATTGCTACTAGATCTACCTTCTCTTAGCCTCCACGATCCCACCTACTTCAGATCAACCTCCAACCTTTCTTTGCTTCTTTGCTCTACCAAATTTGTCAGGTCGCTGGTGTCGTTGTTGTCTTCTGCGTGTCTGAGGTCTGAAAGTAGTTTCCTAATTTGTTTTGTTTTTTTGGTGTTTGGTTGCGTGATTAAAGTTTCTATCAGTGTTTGATTGTTGCTTACCCTATGGATATAAGCTATGATTTTATCTTCAACTCGCCCTATTGTCAAAGTTTATGATCGACTCTGTTTTACAGTATGGAATTAGCGTCATGTTTTCTCATAGCCAATCCTTTGGGCTTTCATTTGATTATTTTTTCATAATTTGTGATAAATTTTTTATTGGATGGATTCCTCTCATTTAATGAAATTTTCTATTGATAAAAGAGAAACTTCAAAGGACCTTGTCCTTGGACCCACTTGTTTTTGTAAATTATTATTGATTAAACTTAGTCTAAGCAATGGGTATGTGGTGATCGTCCACGTGGCATGATCAAACAAATCTAGACCGTTCATATACACAAATTCTAGTTTCCAAATAACTTTTAATTTTATATATTATCATTTATGTGACTAATATACAACTTTTGTTCTTAATTCATGGAATGTAGGGAATAATTTAAGAAAAAAGGGCACGCTAATCTGAGGGCCAATTATATTTGCGTGGACCCGTTGGAAAGACTTCTTGATGGAATGGACGGTGTAGATGCAGTGATTAAGTTGACAAAAGTAGGGGTAAATCATATTTAACTGTTTGAGATTTAAAAAATATATGTAATAAATTTAAGATAATTATCTTGACTCTTTTTTTTTTTTTAAATGAGTTATTTTAGGGATACCAAAAATTTAATTAAATGTCTCATTGTGGGTGGATCCCATAAGGTCTCACATGAGTGTGGGCTCCACACCCATATTAAAATTTGATCAAATATTTGGTAGAATTTTTAAAAGTTCTAACATTTTTGTTTTAGAATTAAATTGACCGAAATTAATTTAAATAGGTATAGACACTTGGATAGTAAATTGTCAAATATATTTTAATGTAAAGAAATAAAAAAAATTAATGAAAAAATAACAAAGTGTTATGTGAGTTATTTTTTAAAAAATATAATGTAATTATTTTAAATTGAAATTTATATATATATATATATATATATATAAACTAAGGTTGGACCTTTATAACAAATAAATCTTGATTTTTTTAATTTTATTCATTTAAATTTTAATCTTTTGATTTGTTTTTAATCTAAACAATTCGCATATTTCCATTGAGTAAAATCAATAGAAAACATATATTTTAGTCATTATACTAAAAAATATATATATATATATATATATATTTTATATATACCTACATTGAGTTGAATGATTAAAATATAATTTTTTCGTTAAAAAACTTAACAAAAATAAACAGATTATTTAGATTGAAAGTAAATAAAAATGCTAGGATGTCAATTTATAAAATTATAAATTTAGGGTTTATTTTGTGATAAGAATTTTTGTTATTTTACTTTTTCTTTTAAAATTATAGAATTTGATGTATTTTTTTTTTAGAGAAATATCTCATCTCCTATTTTATTACCCCCAATTGCACCTCTAATAATGTGACAAATATTATCAACTAATCAATTTTCTTCAGATTCTTTTCTCTTCTTTTAAAATTATTTATCACTTCATTAAAGATGTAATTGAGAGTGATAAAATGGAGGAGGTAGCAAAATTTATTTATTTATAAATTTTGAAGAAAGATGGTATAATTTAATCCATGAAGAAGTATGTGACGCGCATAAAGCACAAAATAGTTAAAGTACTGTTACTTGCAATGACTTTTTAGCCTATTAACCTATCAATGCTCACTACTCAAAATAAATAAAATAAATAAATAAATAAATAACCCATCAATTAGTGAAACCCAACTAATTGATGATGCTAGTCGTCCATTTTGAAACACTTTCTCCATCATTTATGTTATTCTCTCTCTATCTTTTCCAAAATTTTCAGTTTGTTTTAATTTTGTGAGGAAAATATCATATGAATGAACACATGAAAAGCATTCACAAATTATTCTCTTTTTAATTCAAAACAAAAAACTATTTGGCATATTATTGTTGTTTAAAAAAAAAGTGCAATTGATTATGAAATTTTCAAAAAAATTGAAAAAAAAAAAATGTTTTTACTCTTTTATCTTTTTTCATCACTGAACGCTATTATTGACTACCACAAACCTCTGACACCACTAGTTGTTGACGATATCAAACAAGCTTTGACAACCAGCTGGTCATCTGATTTTCGATTATCCACAGATACTCTAGCGACCAACTCTATTGTCTACCATGTCCATTTACTTTTCATCGTGCCACTACCATATCCGTCTACCTCTTACTCTCATCTATTACCTTTAACAATTCATAAAACATGTTTATTTATTTTTGTTTAAAACAATTTTGTACACTAAATAAGTTTTTATTTTTAATTAAAAATAATAATTACTTGTGTTATTTTTTTATAAACATAAAAACAAAAAACTTCAATGAGTGCAAATGGGAAATATGTTATTTTTACACAATTCTCATTTGCACGATATATGTGTCTCACACTATTAATTTGCAATTATTTTTTTGATTTTTCATTTATTAGATATTTTTCCACAAAAAAAAAAAAAACTTGTTCTAAGTCTTTTTTTTAAAGTATTTTATGCTGGAAAATTATATCAAAGCCTGAAACTAAAATAAAAAAACTGTAAAATATTATTTATTTATTAGCACCTTTGGTGTTTGCTTTTTACAGTAGTGATCCTTTCATTACACCTGTTGAACCCAAATTGGTCACAGCCTATCATCATGGTTGAAATTTTACAAATTCAAGGTCAGTGCATTACACATCAATTGGGACCCACACGGAAACTATATACTTTAAACCATATCAATGGTGAGGATGTGACTGTGACACACAGCTTTGTGACTCTAGATCAGTTAACCTCAGCAGATAAATAAATGTATTTATCAACATCATGTCACCATTTACACTTGAGAATATAAACAATTTTCTTTACTTAGAACAAAAAAAAATTGTGTTTTTCAAAATCATACTTTTCTTTTTAAATATAATACAAAGTAAGAAAAAAAAATATCACTTTCACGAAAAAATGCTTCACTTATATTTTATTAATTTATAATTAATTTTTTATTTCTCATTTATCTCATATTCTAGCAATGTTTTGGATTTGTTTGGTTTTGCTTTTCAAAAACAATTTTTAAATTTTTTATTTAAAAAACAGAAACTAATTTGATAAAAAAATACTAAAATAATAATTTTGAATTTAAAAAAATATATTTATACCTCCCAAAAAAGTAAAACTATATGAAAATGACCAATATTTTTCATTTTTTCATTTTTTTTTTATCAAATTATGATTTAGATTTTAATTTTTTTTCCAAAAAAAATTCTAAAAATTAAACCAAACAAAATGTATCTGGCAGAATTATAATTTGCACTGGACGCATGGTTACATTTTACTAATTTATAATTGTTATTTTTAATTTATGTCATACTCTGCCAATGTTCTTGGATAAAATTATGTATCTTTCAGAAAAGTCTATAGTCAAAAAGAATAGAAAAATTTCTTTACCTTCATTGTAGGTTAACAATATATTAATATTATAAATAAAAACAAAGAATTGAAGAAATATTTCATTTACATAAAAAAGAAAAAGAACAAGAAAAAGAAAAAGAAAAAGAAGCAATTGAAAGCTGAAACATTCACTTCATATACAAATACAAGAAGAAGAGGTCATACACAGACACAACCCTCTTCCCCATTTCACCTTCCTTTCCCAACCATTTATTATAATATTCCCAAATGGTCTTTTCTTTTTCCCATTGGATTGTACAGATTCCCAGCTGAATTCTTCTCAATCCCTTAATTTCTTGTTGATTTTTGCTATTTTCAGTGGTTTTTCTGAGACTTTAAGATACAAAACTCTTCTGGGTCTTCCTGGGTTTTTTTTTGTTTTTTTTCTGCAGTACTTTCTCTGAGTTTCTTGCAGTAAAACTTCTCATACCCATACCCAGTAAGTAGTATATATATATTCCATAAAATTTCCTATTTTCTATTTTTTTTTTTTTCTGGGTTTAGGCTTTGCTTTTTTTTCTTTCTTCTATTTCCTTTCAATTTTCTCTTTAATTTTCTTGTTGAAACTAAGGAAAAGAGAGAATTAAAGACATGGGCAAACAAGGACCTTGCTATCACTGTGGTGTCACAAGTGAGTTCTTGTTTCTTCAATATTTTTTCCCCCAAAATTTTGAATATTCAAGAAAAATTGGTTCTTTTAGGCTTTTTATTTCGTGTTTTTTTCCTCAAATTTTTTTATATACTTTATATGGTTTTGTGCGCATAGATTAATTTGTTCAATGATGGAAGAGAATACCCATATACTGGTTTATTTCTAAAAGGAGTATATTACCTCTGCCAAAGAAAATAACAATAATAATAATATGTGTTATTATAATTACTATTTTTTGTTTATGTTATTGGGTTGGAACAGAACTACATGTGCCCTTGAATCTGTGAATATCAATACTGGGTTGATTTTGTGTTTGTTTGTATATGGAATTGGGTTTTTTCTTTTATGTGTTTTTCTCAGATTTTCTGATTCCTGTTTGGCTGTTCTGAATTATCCTTTGCTCAGTCTTTCAAGGACTGAGCAATTTCAGAGTCCATATTTGGTTCTCTTTCCCTTTTCGTTGTCTTGGAGGTGTTTGTGTTGAAAATGAACCCTACCACTGGTTCAAACCATAATTTATTTTTGTTTCTTAATTCCTAATTCTTGATGAAACTGGAAAAATGTGCTTTCTGAAACACTCTTGTTTCAATTCCTTTCCGTGTCGAATCTAGTTTTTGCTAGTCTTCCGGCAAAACTTACTGCCAAACAAGTCACTTGTGATTGTTCAAATCAAATCTCCATATTTATCAGTGCAGAATATTTGCTCTTATTATTTTCAAAAATTCATTGTGAATTGATCTTGCAACCAACATAAATTGTTTGTTTTCAACCGCATTCCTCAATCTTGGTTACCAAGATTGTTCTACAACCCTTTGCCTTTAAACCATTCAGTTTAGTTTGTATTAGGGATTGATTTGTGTCTTGGTAGGATCTCAAATTTAGATATTAACTTTCAAGTCTTTATGCCATTGTTTTCTTCACCCCGCGGAATTTGATTTGTTGTCTTATAGCGTAGCGAGTAGTGCACTGTCTGGAGGTCTGGAACATCTGTACTCCTCTGATCAACAATGCTTTAGATTAAACAATTGTGTTTTGGCTATCGAATTCATTTCTGCTGTAACTTGAAGTGGTTGTTAACTCCAACATTGTCTCTTGTTTGTCGATTAGCTTGTTATGGAAATGGTAGTGCAGAGTGGTCCCGATAAGTAGCCAATGGTTTGTACTTTGTACCTTCTAGTGTGCCACTCAAAAGTTAAAATGACACTAAGCTTCAAGAATGCTAAATCATTTTCAAGGACAGCCTAGGCCATTTGTCCAACTTACATACTTTCGAGGACCTTCCCAATTTTGTTTAGCTCAAATGGCGCCTTCCTTCTGTCAATCTTAGGAACCATTGTGCTCATTCAATCAAAGGGCATTGACTACATCTTTGTGATTGTTAACTTCATCTAAAGATTTTGTGTACACCTTTGCATTTGTCGTTCTAATTTGTTTGTATCAAAGAAGACTGTTTCAGTAAACTTATGTTGTGTCAAGTCACTGAAAGGAATGAAATAGTACTAGCAACTAGAATCTATCAAATCCCCTCATTTTGGACTTGGAATTTCCAAACCTAGCATATCCTTGCAAGTAGGACTTATAGGATGTAGTTCGTTTTAGTCGTGTGTACTCAGAAGTGGATTCTGTTTTTGTTGTCACAAATGAGAGTTTTATACTCTTCCACTTCCTTTAGCTATCAAACTGTGCTTGATAAGCACATTCTTTCCGTGCTCAGTTAAACCTTCATTGTTGGTCTGTGCCATTGCTCACGCGCTGTTATGTGTTGGATTAGTTTCAAACGTCTAATTCAGTTAGAGATATATAAAGAGTTTTGCTAGTGAAGTCCCTAGGACACACAAATGCATTCTGATTGGAGAGGTTTGGTCAGTTTATGCCATCAAGTTTCTGTTATCTAGGTTTATTTTTAGATAAAGAAAGAAAAAAAGGAAAAAAAAGGAAGGTATTTACAGGCATTTCTTTCAAGTATGCTCTTTATGTACTGTAAGTTGAGTACATAAAAATTACATATTCAAATGGTTACTACAATTTCCAAAATGGCCAAGATCTTTCTATCACTCATCTGTTAGTAACTTTTTGTATGTGAAGTCTTGTCACAGTCATAATAATGACTTTGTTATGGCATGCATATATGTATTTAGTTTTGTTACTTCTCGGTAATGTTTGTATGTCTTTTTGACTGAATTTGACTAAAGTTTCAGAGGAGAAGTTCCTCCTGTTTCTTTCATGTTCACCTGTCTTATTTATCCATTCTTGTTCCTTTATTGATTGATCATTCTGTGTTATTGCTGACAATGAAGTGTTACTACTACAGGCACTCCTCTTTGGCGTAATGGGCCGCCAGAGAAGCCAGTACTGTGCAACGCCTGTGGATCCCGGTGGAGAACAAAAGGAACACTTGTAAACTACACACCTCTACATGCTAGAGCAGAACCCGATGAGTTCGAGGATTACAGGGTTTCAAGAGTGAAGAGCATATCTATTAAGAACAAAGAAGCAAAGGTGCTAAAAAGAAAACAAAATAATGACTACGCAGTAGTTGGAAGGGTTGATCCCGATTATAACCAGTTTTCGCAGAAGGGTCTGGACGAAGATACCAGTAATCGATCAAGTTCTGGCTCTGCCATATCTAATTCTGAGAGCTGTATGCAGTTTGGCAGCGCAGATGCAAGTGATTTGACAGGTTGGTCGGTCACTATATCTGCATGCTTTATGTCAATAGTGTTGATACTCCCAAATGTGAACCTCTTTTTCTTCTCCAATTTGAACTTTAGAGGTCTGAGAGTTACATAACATAGCCATTTTACTGATTGTAATAGAATGGATCACATGCCAGTTCAAATGGGAAATGCCAGTCAAAATACATATGCTATGTTTTGAAAAGTGTATTATGAAAATATATCTTATGCACTCACATTAAAATCTAGTCTGCAAAACTAGAATAGTGATTGTTCCTTAAAATTTGTATTTATCTTGTCAAAAAAGTTGGCTTGATGCTGCTTATTTCTTCATTTTTGTGCCACTATTTCATTAATAATCTGTCGTGCCAATGATATAGTCAAAATGACACACCTGGTCCAATGGCATTGCCGAACTTGTACTTCAATGAAATAAATGGAGCAGAAACCTGGATTTTATCTTTGATTTATCTCATTTAAAGCAATTGTTGTTTCACAAATTGGGCGGTGCTTTCTTTCTTCACCAGCCCCCTCCCCCTGCTAGTGCAATTATTTTGTTCCCTCAGTGTATAATTTAAATCAAACCAAACCAAACCAAACCAAACCAAACTAAGCCTTGTATCTCAATCAAGTGGGGTCGGCTACTTAAATCTTCTTTTGCCATTCTGCTCTATGAAGGCTATATGCTCAGTTAAATTAAATAAATTTGTATCTTTTTTCACTACCACATCCCATGTTAGCTTAGTTCTTCCTCTTCACATGGCATCTCCTTTTATGATGATCATACATATCACTCTTCCTTACTGTCGTCATGATATGCTTTACTAGTATACTTGATATGTCTTACCAACTCCAGAAGGTTCTTTCCCCATTGATTGTCCTTTCAGGTCCAGCCCAGTCCAATGCGTGGGACACAACGGTGCCTTCAAGGAAGAGGACATGTTTCAATCGTCCAAAGCCATCTTCAGTGGAGAAGCTGGCTAAAGATTTACATACCATCTTACATGAACAACAGTCCTCACACTTCTCTGGATCTTCTGAAGAGGATTTGCTTTATGAGAGCAACACACCTATGGTCTCTGTTGAGATAGGACATGGAAGTGTTCTTATTCGACATCCGAGCTCCATAGGTAGAGAAGAGGATTCTGAAGCTAGCTCTCTTTCAGTGGATAACAAACCACATCCAGCAAATGAGGCTTATTCCCATTTGACTGCCCTTCCTGTACATATTGATAATAAGGGTGCCAACTTTCCCAGTCTGGAGATTGAAAGAATCAAGAAACCAAATGGACAAGGGATGCAACAAGAGCAAATTAAAAGGTAGTGCCTTTCTTTTATTTTAACCATGAATAAGTCAAAATCTCCTTCAAATATGAAATTGATGGTACTATTTTTAAAGTGGGATGCCTGAATATGAAGGTCTTTCGCACAATGACTTCCACTAAATATGGAAAGTGCTACAAGTCTACAATTAAGAACACAAACTGGTTTTGTTGCCAACCCTAGAAGGTCTTCAATATACCTCCAACAAAAAGAATAGTACGTGCCAGGGACACCCCAAAACCTTTTTTATTTTTATTTTTTTGAGTTCTGGTGATTTGGTTGTTAACTGGATAGACATTGTTATCAGAGCTCTGGTTCCAGTCCTGGGTTCAATCTTCTCACTTGTGCATTTTCTGTCATTGTGTACTTTGTTCTGTCTATCTTCGTGCACCTTATTCACTCAGTCTGTTTATCTCTCCACCTGCAAGACAAGGTCACATGTGAGGGGAAGTGTTAGCTTGATATACATTGCTGAGCTCATTTCTTAATAATTTAAGATTTTGAGATGGTGATCTAGCACTAGTGTGATATGTCAGTATGCTGGGGGTAGAGTTACCACTTTACTTGGGAAAATAATTGCATAAATAATCATATAAACTTTTGGCTAGGGGTGAAATGTAACTTACATGGGTACACCTGTATACAGAAACTTCTATTAAGCAATTTGAGAATAAATTGGAAACCCTTTGCTTCACAAGTTAAATTTATATCTGTCTATTTATTCTACTTTTTTGTTGGAATTTTAGGGACAATGCTCAGCATGAAAAACTACAGATTTCGGGAAATTATAACTCACTACTCCATTATGTAGATCTAAAAGTAAGTTCCATGTCTATTCATTTTCTCTGATATTATGCTTAGAAGCCAACTCAATCGAATATGCTGTCATCTAATTTTGCAGCGGAAGACTCCATGTGAGCTCATTTGTCAAGGTCATTGAGGCAAAGATCTTGACATTTGTAATATGATCGGCACTTGAGTGTGTAAAACTTTCATATTCTTATATTCACATGAACTTTTCATGATTAATGCAATTGTGTCCCCCAAGTCCTGACTACTTTTATATTCTTGATTTCTAGGCAAATGCTAGGCTCCTAACTCCTCTAAAATATTTTCCCAGCATCCAAGTCCGTTCTTGGATAACTTTCAGGAGAAGAAAATATTTTCTTTCCCCTGCCGTCTGTGATTTGTTTTTTGCCAATTCTTCCTTCTTCATAGTACAATGATCCTAGAATTCAAATTTGTTGCTGCTGGTAAAATATGTTCTTAAACCATTTAGAGTTATCTTGACTACTGTCCATATTTGGTGCAGGATATTTTCAACTTTGAGGAGTTTGCAAGTCACTTGACAAATGAAGAGCAGAAGCAATTGCTCAAGTATCTCCCTTCTATTGATACTGCCAGACTTCCTGATAGGTTTCTGCCTTGGTCCTTAATGTTTCATTTTCTACCCGTTGTGTCTGAGCACAAAGAATCGTGTCCAATTTATTTAATTACTATGGAATAAATTATAAGATTTTGTTACTAGTGATGCATGGAAATCATTTCCTCTGCTTCTCAATAATCCACTTTTTCAGCTTAGTTACGCTATTTCTGCCTCATAAGCTGTAAGTAGAAGCTGCACCAAACATTGGCACAGATTTTCAAAATTAAAATTATTATAAGGAGCTTCATAAGCTGCACCAAACAGCCATTATAATCTGTACTGGAATAAATGAACTTGCCAATTTATAAATAAATACCCAAATCAATCACACAATTCTCAAAATCTTGAATGCTATGTATGCTAATATGAATTCTTTTTCTTCTTTTTCAATTTCAAGTTGTTACTGATTGGGAACAAAACAATAAATTATGGTATTGACTTCCAGTTTTTCTTTTTCTTATTTCATTTTCATTTATCTCCATCTTCAAGGCATTGCCTTACTATCCTCTATTCCTTATGCATGGGCATATCATACTGTAAATCAAGGTTCTGAAGGTAATATATGGTCTGACATGATGATGTTTCTTTTTTCCTCTTTTTTTTTTTTTTTTGGTGGCATCTACAGCCTTAAAAGCATGTTTGGTAGCCCTCAATTCAAGGAGAATCTATCCTCCTTTCAGAAGCTCCTTGCAGAAGGGGTTTTTGATCTTTCTTTGTCAGGGGTGAAAACTGAAGACTGTAGGACATTGAAGAAGCTTGCATTATGTAATTTCACAAAATCAAAGTGGGTGGAACAATATAATCTGCTCAAGGTTTGAACTAATTTTGAAGAGAATGAATATTTTGCCATGATTTATATTTGTAAATGACTGTACAACTGTATTAATACTAACATTCTATTCTGGTTGTAGGATGTAAAAGGTAAAAGTAGTAATGGAGGGTCAGTAGTTCTGGGAGGACCTAATGCGATTGTATCTGGTAGTTCAACAAGTGTAAAGAGATCACGTGATGGCCAATTTCAAAGTTTTCCAGGTTAGACCATATGTTTCTTTGAGAGTAAATCATTAGATGGTTTAGAGTCAGTTTGCACAACTTCCTGTTAAAAAAGAAATGCAGTTAAAGGTTGAACCGCAAAATGAGTTTTAAAGTTGAATAAGTAGACTTAGTTTCTGTTATTTAAACGGGCAAGTAGAACATAAAAGACAAAAGGATTATGCATAAGTTCATAATTTTTTTGTTCCAAACCGTTATCATGAATTTTTTTCACTCTTTTCCTAAATAACATAGACTAATTCAATTGTGTTGGTTGTGTAAAATGATAATTGAACGGAAATCTATCTTGACAATTATTTGCATGATTTTTCTCAGAACATCTTTTGGTACACATTGTATTTAAACTTATTTTTATTCATCTTAACAGAGTGGTTATGAGTGTATTGTTCACCCCCCCCTCCCCTTTCCTCATGGTATGCATCAAGTACTAACAAAAAAACATCACCGCCTCTGCTAGGTTCTTTTAATTTTTAGTGTTCAAAAGCATTCTCTTCTATGGTTCTGGTGGTTTATGATGGGTTATGATGACCAGGCATACACAATCCTGACAATTTTGTATAGGCTGTGTTTGGATTCACATTTCCCTTCTCTTTTCTTTTCCCTCCACAAATCCCTACCCAAATCTAAGATCAAAACACAGCCTTAAAGTTGATTATTGGGATTATCATGACTTTCATAGTTCTTTATTTCTTTTAAACCCTAGAGAAATCACATTATAGGCATATGCATTTAGCATAGTAGGAGAAATAGTACACTGTGAGTCTCAACACCGAGTCCTCTCAATGAGTACCAAAACTGTATTGAGATTTGAGTTTAAATTTAAGAGTAAGAGATTATGTGAATTGCTAAACCCCAGAAGAAGCTATTGGAACATGTATATGTATGAGATGTGTTTTGCTATAATTATTTATATTGAAGAACCATCCTGTCTTTCAGGATCAAAGACAACAATGAAGAGCCCAAAAAGGGTGATGAAAGGCAGCCACGAACACAAGGAACTCATGGACAACGATGGCTCTTGCTTTAGTCCCGGAAGTCAATTTGTATTGCCTCCTCCTGATAGTAGCTCCCTCATGTTAGACTCTTTCCAGTTCATGGATGAGAGTTCCGATCAAGATCTGCTTCTGGACGTGCCATCCAATAACTCGTTCCCACAGGCAGAACTCCTGCTCCCGGCTTCATCACGTTTTGGTGGTGCCACCCTAGCAAGCACTAGTAGCAGCTCCGCACACCCACAATTTGGCCGGCCCTGACAGTGCTTTTTCAAAATGCCTACTTTTAACTAGGCTATTTTAAGGAACCATTTCTGTTAAATTATGTCGGGATACACATATTTTGCATGCCAAACATACACACAAGTCTATGTGAATGAGGTTTGATAGTTGCTTGTTCTTTTTCTTGGCCTGTGTTCAAACTTGGAAGTGCTAAGGGGAGATTGTGGGTGGGCTTTTTTTTGTATAGGGTTGACAGAAGATTGTAATATATAGTTTGAAATGCAGAAGAGGTGGTAAGTTTCTGAGTTTTTGTATGCAGCTTAGCTGTTGACTTGCATAATAAACTTCAGATAACCCTTCTGTTGGCTGCTTATTGTGGTCATGAAATTATACTCGTTTGGCCTCGATGAAAAGATGTTGAAGCTGGTTGGCCCAAATACTTAGGATCGAACTCTTCTTTTGAATATGAAAAAATGTGGGATCTATTCTATCTAGTAGAATCAACAGAATGGAGTTCCTTCTCTGTAACTCTATAATAGAGAATTTCCTCCCGGTGTTGTGGTGCCCTTTCGAAATAGGGGCTTAATCATATTAGATTCTTCCCAAATGAAAAGGGTGGTTTGGCCCAACCTAGTAAGGCTTTCCGTTGGTATACTAGTGGTTTGGGTTCCTCCACTGAGAAAGGAAACAGCCTTTTAAGGCTATGTACAATTTGGCAACTAAATTTATGGAGTTGATTAGATATTTAATGAGTTTTCTAATTAAAGCTAATGTAATGCACCAATGTTTGCTTAGGATTAAATTCTAGCTTGTTTTCGCAATCATTATTTTGAGAAGATAGAATCATCATTTGTGCTTTAGTTTTGGTGCTTGGGGGCTCTTGGAGTTGTACTATGAGCCAAGATGGACTCAGTGGACTGGAGAAGAAGTCTTACTGTAATTTCATAATATGATTTCAACTGGTTGAGAATTAGATTAGATCTGACCCGATTCATAACTTATGAAGGATTCACATGGATTATTTCTTAGACCCATGTATTCAAATAAAGAGATCTTATTTACAATAGGGTGATTGTAAATGCCTATACAACATCTTTTATGTCCAGGAGACAAAACACTATATACAGGTACAAGATATGTTGGATATATCAATAACGAAACACTATACAGAAAATACACAGTTGAACTCAATCAATCCTAGTACCCCTCCGGCGGCCACCATCTAGGCCGAGGGAAACTCACACGCCGCCTCTTGGCAGTCTCCAAGAAATCCACATCCTCCTCCTCGGCTCCACCACCACCCACCTCCCCTGCAACCATTTTCAATGCATCCAAAATATCCTTAAAAATCTGGTTCTTCGCCGCCAAATTCCCCGGCCCCGCCATCTCTCCCGCATTCTTCCCTTGCCCGGTGATCGAAGGCGGCAATTCTCGCCGCCCACCAACACCAACCACCACTTCATCGCCCTTATTGAGGAGGTCTTCTCCTACCTCGGTTTCTCTTAGAGGCAATTCATCAGTCACTTTGTCCGCACCCAATAATACTTCACCAATTCCTTCAACCTCTGAATCAACAACTTCAGTGCTGCCATTTCCATGGCGGTGCCCACCAACACCAGCCACCGCTTCGTCGCCCTTATTGAGGGCTTCTCTAAACTGGGTTTCTCTCAGAGGCAATTCGTCAGTCACTTTGTCCGCACTCAATTCTTCACCAATTTCTTCAATCCCTGAATGAAGAACTTCAATGCTGCCATTTTCATGGCGGTCACGAGCTTTGTGATCGGAGACAAATCTGGATTCTCTAGCTAAAAGCATAAGTTTCTCCAATTCCTCAAATTCCCTCTCGAAAACGTCACAATTAGCAGCAACACCTCCTCCATCAACGCCCCCACGAGAACTACCAATCACCTGCGTCGATTTCACTCCCGAAAACCCTAGATTATCCGAGTCATTACCCAAATCAACCGCTCCCTCGGCGTCCATAGTCTCGCCGACATCGACGGCTGCAGTGGGAGGTCTCTGCTCTTTGGAGATGACGGGTAGAGAGTCCTGAAGACGGGTCTGGAAGTCTTCTTCTCTAGAGCTCTCCGGTGGAGAGACCATGATGATTCCGGTGGGTTCTACCGGAATTCCAGAGGACTCCGACGACGGTGACTGGTCGGAGAAGAGCTCTGATTCACGAGCAAAAGGGCAGGTTCGAAGAACATCTTCTTGGGACGATGTGGGTTTGCAGGTTTTGATGAGCGAGGCAAAAGGGTCGTCTTCTTCCTCCATTTTCTGAATGGGGTTGGTTTGGTTTGAAGCTTTTTTGGGATAGTGATGGTGTGTGACTACAAATTACAATCCTGAGTTTGAAGTTCAATTATTTAAAAAAATTGAGCAATTTTTTTAAATTTTAGGGTTATCAGGCAACAACCTCCTAATTATTTATTTATTTGTCTATTTATCTGTCTATATTATCATTGCCGGTTATTACTTATCTCTAACTAATATTGCAAATGAATCGAATAATTTGTGAGCTCGACTCGAAAAAAATGTAATGAATGGATGGTTAAAAGCACTTCAAGCCATCTTCTCGAGGTTTTGGAACCCCCAAAACAAGTTCCAATCTTCTATTTTATAACTTGTTAGGACAATCTTCACTGGATTTGAAAAAATAAATTATGTTTACGTACTTAACAATAAATGAAATATAAAAGAAATAAGAAAGAAGAAGAGAGTTTGTTTGATTATAAAAATCAAACCAGAAAAATAAAGTAAAATAAATAAAACAGATTTTTATTTTATTACAAAAACAAAATGAAAATCTGAAACAGAAAAATAATAAAACAGAAAATAAATTAATTACTTACCAAATTAATTTCTTGAACAAATTTTTTGATCAAGTCAAGTGTTTAACACTGTGTCCTTAAGACAGATTCGTCCTCTCCACGATACTTTCAAAATGTAGACGTCTATCTTCCAGGATAAAATGATCAACAGTAAACAATAGCAGCACTACTAAATTGTTTGTATAACGAACACACTTTGTGTTTACACTCTTTCTCACAAGAAAATAATACAGCAAAATGTAGAGAGAAATTGCAAAATATTTTGGACGAAAATTGAAGTGAAAACATCAAATGAGGGACTGTCTATTTATAGATGAAGTGATGGCTGTTTAATTTGAATTAAACAGGTACAGATTTGAATGAACATGTATGGTACCTGTGCGGTTTGAATAAACAAATACAAATCTGTTGGGTTCAAATTTTGAACAGATAAAACTTGTATTGAACATATTTGAATATGTCCGGGTGGGGAAAATAAAACCGAAGCCAATTTTTTAAATTAATTTTCGAAATTCAAATTCCAAAAAATTAGAATTTAATTTTAGAAAATAAAATTCAAATGTTTTTTGCCCAAAAAGATAAGTATCGAGCCGGACAAGCCCAACCCAACCACACACTCGCACCCAAGCCCAACCTAGCCCGCCCAGTGCGTGTTTATTTTGGGTCCAATGGGTCTAGCTCACTTTGTCCATAACCTTCCTCTATACAAAACTTGGGTGCCCATTGGGGCCAAACCCAAGTTCCAAACCCAAGCCTTATAAACCCACTCAAAATTTCCCACCAAATCAATGTGGGACAAGCCTTTATTCAAACATTTAGGAAATTTCACCAAAACCACCATTTCCATGGAGCTCTTTTTGGCTTCAATTTCTCATTCACCCGATAATGGTTTTGAGCAACCAAATATACCACGTGAATTACAATGCGGCATAGAACGCGTTACCACTTAGACCCGCCAACTTTGGCGCATGGATCCCACCTAAAAATTAGACCAAAGTTACGGAAAAATCTGATTTTTTCAAAACTTCTAAAACCATTTCTAACATAACTTTTAGTCGATTCTAATTAAAATCGTGCATGCATATAAAACGAAATAGATTTGCTCATGCAGCTTAAATGGTTTGCACATGCGGATCAAGGCATGGTCAAAACTTAGTTAAAGTGATATGCTCGTGCGGAAGATGTGGCTTGTACGTGCAGATTGAGTTATATTCACTTTTTGTACTTTTTCGCCTCCTTTTGTGTCTTTTTTTTCCAGTTCTGGGGTTGCATTAGCCTAAAGAATAAGAAAAACACTTTATTATATCAAGTATCATTTGCTAACAGGCTAAAAACATAAGTTAGAGAGCCAATAATTGCTTATTTTTCTCTTAATATACATATTAATTTAAGTTTTATTTTTTTAGAAGTTCGAGGTCGACTCATTTATGTAATTTAAGTTGACTCAAATTCAAATTTCTCAAATCTTTTAATGTTAGTGTATAAAAGGTGGGCCGAGAACAAGAATTGGGCTCAACATTAATTTGGGCCTAGCTCATAATCAACATGAAACAAGATTTTTTTAAAAAGTACTAAGGGACGACTTGACTAAGAGACTATTATGTGAAACAATATAGCTAGGGAATATACCTTTGACACGGTTACAAGAAGACAAAAACCATTAGAATAAGTGATGTCAGTAGAATGACACGTGGAGACAAAACAAGATAAGAGAAAATTAGGACCACAAAAAACATTTTCACCAGCTATAAATAATTGAAAATGGTGTAGTAAAGGTAAAATGTTATGGGTATTAATCTTACAACTTTGTTATGCCAATGAATCTAATTTGATCGTTGGAGGGCCTTTAGTTAGCACCATGTGGAGACAAAAAAGAGAAGAGAAAAGCAGGACTATAAAGAACGTTCTCACCACCTATAAATACTGGAAAATAGTGCAAGAAATGTGGGAAATGTTATGATTATTAAAGTTATTAGCTCTGTTATGCCAAGAAATTTAATTTGATCATCAAAAGGCCTTTGACAAGCACCAAACTAGTACTCGTAATATTCTTTCCATTTTTTTTTTCTTTTGTGTGTGTGTGTGTGTAGGCATTGAAGCTAAAATCGATTAGGTGAAAGACGTGTTTTCGTTTAACAACCAAACTCAAATTTGATTATTTAAGCTTGACTTGAACACAAACCTAATTAATTTTCAACTAGTCAAGTTCACACAAAACTTAACTTGGTTTGTTTATTTGAGAAATTACCAACCATTTTTTATAGAATTTTAAAAAAGTTTACTAAAATCAAAACAATTAAAAGTATACCTAAAATAGCATTTGCAAACAAGTGATGAATCTATAGTATCTGTGTCATGAACCCCTCAAATTTCGCATAATTTGTACTTCGCTCCTCAACCCTAGTATTAAAACAAGGCTTCAACATCGTCGTATTTAAGAAATCTCTTAACTCTCTGTTTGTTATTTCATGCCACAGTGTGGATGTAATAAACACTCAAAGTCGGTGGTATAGTTGCAAATAAACAAAGTTTATATTATTTTCATGTAAACATTTTATTCTCTCTGTGTTTTTGCATTATCTACATATAGTGCTTTTTATATTTGAAATCAATAACGTCGACGTGGATTCATATCACTCCCTCTGGTAAGGTCCTTCCAAAATCTTGTTGCATAATCATAATATTAAAATGGGACTTCAACATCATCGTATTTGAGAAATCTCCTAACTGCCACAATGGTGGATGTAATAAACACGCAAATCGAGGATGCAGTTGCAAATAAAAAAAGTTATCTTCTTTTCATATAAACATTTTCTTTACATATACACTCTCTCTCTTTGTTTTTGCACTATCTATGTGTAGTGCTCCCCATATCTGAAATCAATAACGTTGATGTAGAATTTGAAAAACCTCCTAATTGTTTGTTTGTTATTTCGCGACACGGTATTGGATATTGATAAATACCCAAAGTTAAAGGCGCAAATAAAAAAAGTTTATTTTCTTCTTATGTAAACATTTTCTTTTATTTATTTCTCTCTCTCTCTCTCTCTCAGTTTTTGCATTATCTATATATAGTACTTTCCATATCTGAAATCAATAACATCGACGTAGAATTTAAGAAATCTCCCAATTGTTTGTTTGTTACATTGCCCCACAATAGTAGATATAATATATACGCAGAGTCAAAGCCACAGTTGTAAATGAAAAAAGTTTCTTTTCTTTTTATGTAAACATTTATTTATTCTCTCTCTCTCTCTCTCTCTCTCTCTCTCTCTCAGTTTTTGCACTATCTATACATAGTGCTTCTCATATCTAAAATCAATAGTGTCGATGTAAAATTTGAGAAATCTCCCAACTATTTGTCTGTTATTTCACACCATGGTTGTGGATATAATAAATACGCAAAGTCAAGAGCACAATTGCAATAAAAAAAAAAAAAAAGTTTATCTTCTTTTCATGTAAACATTTTCTTCACTCTCTCTTAGTTTTCGCACTATCTATATATAGTGCTTCCCATAATTGAAATCAATAACGTCAACGTGGATTTGAGAAATCTCCAAACTATTTGGCAGTTGTTTCGTGACATGGTTGTAGATATTGATAAATACCCAAAGTTGAAGGCACAAAAAAAAAAAATTTATTTTCTTCTTATGCAAACATTCTCTCTCTCTCTCACACACACACACACACACACACACACACACACCCACCCACCCACACAGTTTTTGCACTCTCTATATATAGTGCTCCCCATATCTAGAATAAAAAAAGGTCGATGTAAAATTTGAAAAATCTCCTAACTGTATGTCTGTTATTTCGCACCCCGATGGTAGATATAATAAATATGCAAATTCAAAGGCACAGTTGTAAATAAAAAAAGTTTATCTTCTTTTTATATAAACATTTTCTTCACTCTCTCTCTCTCTTTCTTAGTTTTCGCACTATCTATATATAGTGCTCTTCATATCTAAAATCAATAACATCGACGTACAATTTTAGAACTCTCCCAACTGTTTGTCTGTTATTTTGCGCCACGACTGTGAATATAATAAATACGCAAAATCAAGAACACAATTGCAAAAAAAAAAAAAAATCTTCTTTTTATGTAAACATTTTCTTCACTTTCTCTAAGTTTTCGCACTAACTATATATAGTGCTCCCTATAACTAAAATCAATAACATCGACATGGATTTGATAAATTTCTCAACTATTTGTCTGTTATTTCGTGCCACAGTGGTGGATAAAATAAATACGCAAAATCAGAAGCACAATTGTAAATAAAAAAAAGTTTCTCTTATTTACGTGTAAACATTTTCTTCACTCTCTCTATATTTATACTATTATTAAAAGTAAGGGTCGTGCTACGTAGCTCGAAAGAGCGTCCCCCTAATCCCCCGAAACAAGAAACGACGTCGCTTCGACGTTTTTGAATTTTTTTTTTTCTTTTTCCGGTTCAATCAGAGAAGAAGAAGCAGACGAAGGGAAGAAGGGAAGAAGAAGAAGAAAGAAGAAGAAAGAAAGAAAGAAAGAAAGAAGAGAAGAAGGAAGGCAGAGGCAGAGGCGACGACGGCCGGGTGGAGCTGCGACGATCGGCGGAGAGCGACGATCGGACGATCGGCCGGAATGCAGGGCCTCTATGTGGTGTGTTCTCCATTCCTCTTTTTCTTCTCTCCCTCGCTTCCTCTCTCTCTCTCTCTCTCTCTCTCTCTCTCTCCCTCTCCTTCTCCCTCTCCCCCTGCGTTTGAACTCGAAAATGGTCGAAAATGGCAGAAAAAAAAAGAAAAAAAAGCTAATGCCCAAAACGACGTCGTTTTTGGCATTAGGGGCGGGGGGCAAACTCTCGAGCTACCAAACATTATTCTAAAAGTAAACACCTAACTTGGTATTCATGAATTTTTTTTCTCCTTTTGCCAAATAATCTTCTCTTATTGCACAAGTGTCAATTTCTCCATTTAAGAGAAAAAAAATAAAAAAATAAAAAATTTAAGGGGGTGGTTTGAGATTATCTAAATAAGTATACTTTTTGACTTTTTATGAAATATGGATTGGGTTTGAAGTGATGTGATAGAAAAGTGATGTGACTTAAATAAGATTATGTGACAGAATAATGACTTTTTAATTTTTTAACTTTTTTAAATTATGACAAATAAGGCCTAAATCTAAAATCATTCACTTACTAAAAATAATACTTTAAATCACTTAAATAATATAAAAAATATATTATCAATTTAAAATTAAAATTTATTTATATTTTAAAGACACCGATCAGGTGGGTCACACCCTAGTGTCGATAAATACCTCTCTCTCTCCTCTCTCTCTCTCACCCTCTCAGTTTTCGCACAACCGTTGCAGAAGTGTCTTCCATGAAACCCTAAATTTTCGATTTCGCAACTCTGCTCAGAAAACCACAAATGAATTAGCTATTGAAAGTCGTCTCTACAATCTCCAGGTACGATCGATTCGAATACCTATCTGGTTATGTTAAATTCACAGATCATTCGAATCTCTTCACATTTCGCGATTTTTGTTGATGTTTCTACATAAATTTATCGACTCTCATCTTTAATTTTGTTCTCGGCAGCCAAAACGGTGATTGGCGATCTATGGTATAAATCTGTACGATTCAGATTTCGATATCGAATGCATTGAAGGATTGCGTGAATTAGCTTCGGTTGTCCTTGCTATTGATTTTTTTAACGTAATTCACTTGATTCTCAGCACCATTTTCCTTCTTATTTACTTTCCTGTTATATATTTTCTCGTTTTATGTAGTTTTCCACAGTAACCAAACAGTCAGTTTTTCTTGCTAATTATTTAGATTGATGTTGCTGTCGAATGTCACTCGATCCAATAGTTTTGAAGTCTCATTTGAAATCATTTTTGTTAGATCAGGTAGGTATCGTTTTATTGTTTGCCAAATTCGAAACTGTAACCGGTTTAATCTTCACATATTCTAACTTTTTATCGTCTCAATTTGTATTTCTTTATATTTCTTTCAGCTGGCTTGTCAACCTAAGGAACTAGAATTTCGTTTCTAATTCTCATTCATTTTATAAATCCAAGTCCATTTTTTATTTTTTACTTTTATGTTTTTTGTTATTTGAGTATGCTGTAATTGTTGATTGGTGTTCTCTGATTGTTTTGAGTTCTCTTGACGAGAATTTTAGTTTGTGATGATAGGAGGCATTCTAAGTTTTTTGTTTGATACGATTAGATTCTAATTTATTTAATTTCACATATTCGCTTACATTGATGCATAAATACATCTTTTTTTTTTTTGTCTTTTGTGATTATGGTAGGCATTCTAAGTTTTTTGTTCGATACCATTAGATTCTAATTTATTTAATTTCACATATTCACTTACATTGATGCATAAATACGTGGCATGCTTTTTTTGTCTTTTGTGATTATGATAGGCATTTAAAGTTTTTTGTTCGATATGATTAGATTCTAATTTATTTAATTTCACGTATTTGCTTATGTTAATGCATAAATACATGACATGCCTTTTTTTGGGTCTCATTTATCTTTCCTGATTATGTTTTCACATAGTTCATTAGATTCTCAGCTCTGATTGCTATTTGTATTACTTTCCTTTTACACATTCTTCTCTTTGCTGAAGTTGTTCTTAACAATGTAACAGTCAGTTTGCTTGCTTAGTTTCTGAGGAGAATGGGGTCCTCATCAAATGGTAGCCTATGTGAAATAAGTTTGAACAAAAGGCCGTTGGAGAATGGTTGTTGCACTTCTTCCAATATTATGCTCAAGTACAAGAAGCGGAAGGTTTCTGCTGTTCGCGATTTTCCACCTGGGTGTGGACGGAATGCTCCGCGTATCAATCAGTTGCCCCATAATACTGAGGCAGCAGCATCACTTGGTGATAAAGAGAAGTTGGTGGCTGATGAAGAGATGATGAATGTTGCAAACGGTGATTGTGTTAAAACTTCTGAAATTGGGGACGAATCATTATCTCATCAAGTGGGTGATAAAGAGAAGTTGGTGGCTGATGAAAAGATGGTAAATGTTGCAAACAGTGATTGTACTAAAACTTCTGAAATTGGGAACGAATCATTTTCTCATCAAGTGGTGAATAGTCTGGGGAAGTTGGAAATGGTTGACTCATTGGATGATTTGGTTGGGAGAGTGGTCGCTGCGGCTGGGGTTGTCAAGGTTGAATTGTCCCCTGTTAAGGAGCCTCTTGGAAGTGACTTGCCAAAAGTTTTAGTAATCAATGCACCAGAATTGCCAAAGGAATTGCATGAAGTGGAAGTCCCTGCAGTGGTGAAGAGTGATGGTGCACTGGAAAGCAAATCTGTGTTGGAGATTGGTTCTTTGGCCAATGGGATTGTTCCAGCTGGCGGTGCGAAAGTGTGGTCTCCGCCACAGTGGCCTATTAGTGATGCCAATATTTCAAAGGAGACCGCCCTGAAAAATAACTATCCTAGGAGAAGAGTTTCAGCTACTCGTGACTTCCCTCCTTTTTGTGGAAGGAATGCTCTATGCCCAACAGAGGAAGAGCGGCTGAGAATTGTTTTTAGAAACAAGACTTCACATGATCTAGATAAGGCTCCTGTGCAAGGTGGGCTGGTAAGAGAGACAGTAAGAGGTAACGGGGAATGCAGTCCAGTGACAGAGATAGCAAGGACTGGTGTTGAAGAACTGGGTGGGGCTGTTCAAGTTGGAAATTCCCGAAAGAGGGAGTTGAAAGAAAGTGTGCCCGAACTAAAGATCAAGTCCCGAAAAGTTTCTGTGCAAGGCGGGCCATTGGTAGAGACACCAGGGGCTGATATGGAAGGCAGTCAAGTGAGAGAGACAACAGGGGCTGTTGTTGAAGAATTGGATAGGGATGTCCCAGATGGAAATACTAAGAAAAGGAAGCTGGAAGGAAGTGTGCCTGAACCAAAGACCAAGTCCCAAAAAGTAATCAAAAAGGATTATGAGGATGTTAATGGTGTGAAAGGGGAAGTGGGGAAGGAGATTGTGGTTTACATTCATGATAAGGGTTCTAAGAGTAGCCGTCCAGATGATGCTGTTGCTTTGGGACATGGTGCAGACAGGGTGATTGTGCAAGGCCTGATGGCTGCACCAAACTGTCCATGGAGGCAGGTAAAAGGAATTGTCAACACTAGCCAGAATATTGTGAGGACTGGAAGTGAGGTGATGAGGCATGACATCAGCTACATCACAGGGCGAAAGAAATCTAAATCTGTCAGCAGGACAAAGAAATATGAAGCGGATTATTCAGGAGGAAAATCTACGAAGAAGAAGAAATTACATCCATATAGAAACGATGCATATGAAAGTAAAGGTCAACTGGTTGTCAAGGATGAGGGAGATTTTTCTATACAAGAGCAAGATGAAGACTCTCCTGTGGCTACGAGACCCCAAAATTTTGAGGTGGCTCTGCCTCCTTTTGGTCCCAATAGTTCGAGTCATGGTAATGCACGTGTCAAAGTGAGAGAGACATTACGTCTCTTCCAAGCTATTTGTAGAAAGCTGTTGCAAGGAGAAGAAGCAAAGCCAAGGCAACAAGGATGCCCAAGCAAAAGGATTGATCTGCTGGCGTCACAGATTGTCAGAGCTAAAGGAAAAGAAGCAAACACAGGCAAAAATATAATAGGATCAGTGCCTGGAGTTGAAGTTGGTGACGAGTTTCAATATAGGGTGGAGCTTGCTCTTGTTGGCATTCATCGCCTTTATCAAGCTGGTATTGATTACATAAATCAGGGTGGAATGATCATTGCGACAAGTATTGTTGCCTCAGGGGGTTATGCAGATGATTTGGACAACCCGGATGTTTTAATATACTCTGGGCAGGGAGGAACTGCAGTAGGTCGGGATAAACAACACGAGGACCAGAAACTTGAAAGAGGGAACTTGGCTCTGAAAAATAGTATTACGGCGAATAATCCTGTTCGGGTAATCCGTGGATCTAAAGAGACAAAAGCTTCTAACTCGGAAGCAAGAGCCAAGATAGTTCTGACAACATACATTTATGATGGCTTGTATACAGTGAAGAGGTACTGGCATGATGTAGGGCCACATGGTAAGCTTGTTTTTAAGTTTGAGTTGACGAGAATTCCCGGCCAACCAGAGCTTGCTTGGAAAGAAGTGAAGAAATCAAACAAATATAAAATACGGGAGGGTCGTTGTGTCGATGACATATCAGGAGGGAAAGAGTTATTTCCCATTTGTGCTGTGAACACCATAGACAATGAGAAACCACCCACATTCAATTACATGACTCAGATGAAATATCCTGATTGGTTCTCCCCTATTCCTCCTCAGGGTTGTGATTGTATTGGTGGATGCTTGGACTCTCAGAAATGCTCATGTGTACTCAAGAATGGAGGCGAGATACCATACAACTACAACGGTGCTATCGTAGAATCAAAGACTCTGGTCTATGAGTGTGGTCCTTCTTGCAAGTGCCCTCCTTCGTGCTACAATAGAGTCAGCCAGCATGGCATCAAAATTCAGCTTGAAATCTTCAAAACAGAGTCAAGGGGTTGGGGTGTTAGATCCCTAACTTCTATTCCTTCAGGAAGTTTTATATGTGAGTATATTGGGGAGCTTCTCGAGGACGCGGAAGCTGAAAAAAGACACAATGATGAGTATTTGTTTGACATTGGACAAAATTACTGCGATTGTTCTGTCATGGATGAACTTTCTACTCTCAAGCCTGATGCACAATCAACTCCTAATGAGGTTGTGGAGGATGGTTTCACCATTGATGCTGCGGAATGTGCAAATGTGGGCAGGTTTGTTAACCACAGCTGTTCCCCTAATCTTTACGCTCAGAATGTCCTCTATGATCACGAGGACAAGAAAATGCCCCACATAATGTTCTTTGCTGCAGAGAATATTCCACCCTTACAGGAGCTGACTTACCACTATAATTATTCAGTGGATGAGATTCGTGATTCGAATGGCAATATTAAGAAGAAGAACTGCTATTGTGGTTCTGAGGAGTGCACTGGCAGAATGTATTGAGGCCGACAGAAAAATTTGGGTTCTCGGGTAGGGATTCCTTTTCTCTTAATGTAAGTTGTGTTTGACCACTTTCCTTTTTGTCTGTGTTATGGAACTTAGATTTATTATTTACTCTGTGATAGGTGGTCCTAATGAATCTATTTCAGCATGTACTCTTGGGCTGTCTCAACAGAAACACATAGATATGAACGCTCATATATGGGCAAATATCATTTTCATGAAAAGAAACACACATGAACACATTTCTAAGGTTTTTGACACAATGCGAATATGTATAAACGAC
The DNA here is from genome assembly GCA_030407325.1 of Camellia japonica. NCBI lineage: Eukaryota > Viridiplantae > Streptophyta > Magnoliopsida > Ericales > Theaceae > Camellia > Camellia japonica. The sequence goes on from JAPPVO010000007.1 coordinate 19,589,761, forward strand.
GATTATAGGATATTAACAGATTTTAATATATACTTTCTACAGTATCTCCATGTGCCTGTTTGTACATAATGAGCTGGGTTGTACCGCTTCGTTCAAAGTTTTCTTTTCAGATTCACTAGGTTAAACTATTGAGTTGCACCACTTCGCTTCAAGTGCTGCATGAGCCAAATGGTGTAGCGCATCTGGGCTAACCAAATTTCAGAGCATCGAGGCTCCAGATTTTGGAGATGATGCCAGAATTCGTACGTAATTATCAATATGAGAATTGCCCAAAATCAAGTTGTCTGGTGGTTTTTTGTTTGTGATCATAGATATAGAAGTTCATCTCTCTTTGGATGAACTGGCAGCTCTCACGAATCACATTTCTTTTCATGTTTAAAGTAATATTGAAATCTGACATTTGTTTCCACATTCATGATCTGATTCATGTATGTAAATACTTCACATCTCATCCCTTAATTTTGAGAATTTTCTTATGATTCTTGTTCAGATGCAAAGCTTGATTTTGATGAAAGCAGACTTGGAGAATGATGGAAAGGTTTGGATCATATTTTGAGGTGCTGGGATCTCCAATATCAGTTTTGACAATGTTTTTCTCAATTTGTGTACTGGACAACACATTTTATGGTTAGATATGGAGTGCCTCGACACAGTGTGGTTAGTCCTGTAGACTTGGCAGTAATTTTTTCCAGACTACGTGGTGGACTACTACTCCCATCCTCTGTAGGTCAGATCACTACACCTACCATGAAATGAATTATCTGCTGTATATGTTGTTTATTGAATTATTTGTATGTTTGTTACTGAATTAGCGATTCCAGAGAAGAAATCCGAAAATGTTAAACTTGGTAACCTTCATATGGTACTGTTCTTGTCCCAAGGAAGAAAAAAATGTAATCTTCCGTGCCTTTCCCTGTAGTTTTTTTGATTTAGCATTTTTTGGAATTTGTACATATGAATCTGGTGACAAATAAGTTATGAAATAGGTGACTGGTTGTTTGTGAAGGTTTCAGATTGCAATCTTTTATGTTTCTTTTGTGGCACATATATTTTGTGTCAACACAAATAATATCATTGCTGTGTAGGACTCACTGGTGGTGCATTTTTGCTTCGAAAACAAGTTAATGTTTATTATCTTGGCTAGTACTATTCTTTTTAAAAATTAAGTGGAGCTTTGTGTGCCCAAACATGCAGTCTTTCTTTTTCTTCTGAGATTGTTACAATCACTGCAAATATTGTTCTAAGTTCAAGATTCAGTGAGTTCTGTGCATACACACACAGACGCATGCATATTCATGTGTATTACTGTTTGCTCAAGTGCTGCAATATCATTTTGCCCTTTTTGTGTCTATCCAACCATAAGGGAAAGGAAAAATATGTCATTCACAGTACACAAATACACTTCTTTATTGAAAATGGTAAAGAGCACTAGCTCTAACTCAAACATAACTTTGATGACTTTATTAAACTCCTAGATAATTTATTTATTAATTTTTTTTTTTTTTTTTTGTGATAAATAAGCAAATATTATTAGAAAAGCAGTAAGATGATGCAAAGAAAACGAAAAACAAGGCCCTAAGGGGATTAAACTCCTAGATAATAATTACTTAGCATCTCCTACTCAACATATATTTAGATATATATGTAGCAATAGGGATTGGGATTGGGATTTTATAGGGCTCAAGTAAGCTGAACTGTTGTTTCATAAGCGGCCCCAGCCTTCCATTCACTAGGAAGTACACTACTCAGCTGCACCCACTTCAGCCCTGACCTGCCACTCACTTGGACTCTGAAGTCAAGTGCACCTGTTGGTGGGCTAGACATGTCCCACACTGCACCATAGGCATTTCTCAAGCCCCTCCATTGCTGACAATCCACCTGCACCAAAGAAGGAAATATATATTGTTAAAAATGATATGCATAGGCCCTTGGCCCACCATCAGAATGCTAACGTAAGTCTTTACTGGTGGCCCAACCCGCCCTTTTTTACTTGATAATACCCAGTTCACTCAAATAGTTCAGTGGACTGTACCTGCCACACTTCAACCGCAGTGATGTCATTTTGGCCAGCTTGGTACAAGATGATAATGGCTAGGTAATCAGGAAACCTGCTGTTCTCATGGACCTTGACCATGAGATTGTAACCTGGGTACTGGCAAGAAATTCGCCGGTATTCTATGTCAACCACACCATAAGCAAACAACTCCGAGGCTACGTCAGGACGAGCCAGCCTTGCGTAGGCACGGGTGCTTAGAATGAAGTCTGTTTTGTCCCCCTCACCATAGTCTGTCACCACCACCCTCGCGCCATCCTCAGTGCAAAGTTGTGGTATCTTGCACCTAACCTATCATATTAGTAAAAACAAATAGGAAATAACCATCATTATCGACTCAAGCAAAGGAGCCACTTTTTTTTATTAGTGTAACATTTTCATTATTTTGCACTTCTTCAATGATTAATAAAGAAGGGCTTGTACTGGATGCCAATTTCTTGCAAGCTCAAAAAGTAGAGTTTCTAATTGTTGCTTTTTACTGTTCAAAAAAATGGTTGCTTTTTATCATAGTCCAAGACTGACTATCAATATTTGTTCATTCTATTTCAAATATCATTATTCAGATTCTTCCAATATCCTCAAGAAGGGTCAATGACTTTTTAAGTAGCTTTGAAGTTGAATTACCTGGTAGCATCCACCACAGCCAGTTCCATTCCTGTATAGCCTAGAGACTCCACTCACAGAACCATCGTTGACGGTTCTTCCATAGTCACCAAACCCGCAAGCTCCAGCTAATTTTTAACCACATTAAATCCGTGTTAATCATTGTAGCTAGATTATTAATGTAGAAATGTACACAAATCAATACATGTAAACCACACACACATATAGAAAGAGAGAGAGAGGCTTGGGTGTGTACATACTTGGAGTCCCCAAGCAATCAGGGCTGCCATAATAGGTTGCTCTAGAGGACACGAAAGTGTCCTGGGAGTAACAAAGTGCTGGCAAAAGCACCAGGACATAAAGAAGAGAGCAATAGCTTTTAGGTGCAAAACCCATTTCTTTAGACAAGTTGACAATCTAGGAGAGGTATAGTTTCTGAAGATGATGAATGAGGAGAAGATTTTCAGATGGGAAGTTCACAAATGAAATCCTATATTTATAGTTGAGATCACGAGGGCAGGGTAAGATAATTGGCAACTATTTCTTCCACTAGGGAGTCCAATTAGGGGTTAGGGCACTAGATTAGATATATATAACATAGACACCTTTATTGACCCCTTAAGATTTTCATATTATACACTTATATTTTGTACATTCAATAAGCAATGTGGCAAGTGAGCCTTGCCTAACTCTTTATTTCACTATTTGCATTTTTTGGATATAGGACATGGGATTCAAGTAGTCTGCTTTCATGGTTGTACTTATGTGCCATGTTTGATTCACAAGACTAATAATAAAAGTATTAATAATCTTATTAAATTAGTGTGGTATTCACTATCTGTAAGATAAATTATCCCCTTATTCATTGTTTGATTTGCATTGAATAAGAAAATATATGAATGTAGGATTATAATTATATTTATCTTCTTTTCTAATCTTATCCTTCCATCAATATTTTTTCACAATCTTTACTTTATTAAAATTTCTTCATAAACGTGGTTTTGAAAAAAATATAAATAAATAAATAAATAAGCAAAATAAAAATACAAAATACAAAAGTCATGTTTGGTTTGTTTTTAATTTTTTATAAAAAATATAAATTAATTTGATAAAATAAATATCAAAAAATATTTTTAAATTTTTAAAAATTATTTTTAACCTTCTAAAATATAAAATTATATAAAAATAATAAATGTTTTAATTTTTAGTCAAGGGTAAAAGAATTTTTTTATTTTATTTCCCAGCTCAGGATATATAATCCACCCTTATCTCATTATTAATAATTCTACAAATTTGTTGGATTAATTATCCATTGTATTAATAATCTTGAAATAAAATTTCAAAACAAACACAGGATTATTGAGCCTACGGATTAATAATTTTAATCACATGCTCTAATCCTGTCAATTAAACATACCCATGGTGTACTAGTTTGTTTATGGATAAATTACACTCACCTACTTTCAGCTTTAAAATAAAAATAAAAATACATTAAGTTCTATAATTTTGACATAATTACATGAAAGCCTCGTTTGGGAACAGACTATTTTAGTAACTTTTTGACTTTTTGGCTAAAATATGAGGTAAAAAAAATAGTATGTTTGGGATGACTTTTTGACTTTTTACGAAAAGATGTATAAAAAGCAGAGAGAAAAGAATCTTTGACTTTTTGGTATAAGTTGTTGACTTTTTAATTTTTTTAGTAACTTTTTGACTTTTAAACTAAAACAGTCACTTGTCAAACGAGGCCTAAGACTCCTCATCACAATATGATTCTACCTACTTAGAGCATCTCCAACCCTGAACTTCTTTTGTCATCAAATCTGATGAAAAAAAGGATGCTTTCCTCAATTTGATACCACTGGCTCTAACACTTCACTTTTTATCAAATTTGCTCCGGGGACAACCGGTAAGAGGAATTTTTTTTTTTTTTTGGGAACTGTTTGAACCAATTTTTTTGAACTGTTTGAACCCTGTGGTGGTCGACCGGTAAGGGAAATATTTTTTTTTTTAACTGTTTGAACTTTTTTTTGGAACTGTTTGAACCTTTTGGTGGTCGACCGGTTGGTCAACCGGCTGGTCAACTGGCTGGTCGACCGGTTCATCTTTCCCAACGGTCATGCACAGTATTTTGGTGAAATGCGGAGCTTGTCCTCACTTTGGTGAAACGTTTGGTGAATTCTCGATTTGATATCAATTTGGTGAAACCGTTGGAGCTCTAAATAGTACTTTTTTTCATCAAATTTCAAATTTGATGACAAGTTTAGTGAAGCATTGGAGATGGTCTTAATCATCTTTATAGGCCCCATTAGGAGTTTGCAGATTAATATATGTTCTGGAAATTGTATTGGAAGTGGACACCTTTTATAACATTGAAATTTTTTGTTTTCTTATTTTCTTTTTGGCGGCCTTTATGTCCAGGTTCTGTGTAACCAATGATTAACTTTATACCAACCAAATCTGTAAGGATATTTCTCTTTTATTGATATTGGTGTCTATCAACACAAATGAAAATTTAATCTAATCGTGCGGGAAGGTAGTATTCAAATCCATATCTTTAATCAAACATTTTAAGTTGAATGTTTTTGAGTTAAAACCAAAAAAGCTATGGGCTAATATTAATCAAAGGGGGGGATTAACCTACCTAAAGTCGTGTTTGGTTAAAAACGCACCAAGGTGTGTGTCAAGGCCCTGTAAATCCTATGAAGGCAGTCAAAACAAGTAAGCACTAGAGTCCCCTCGATTTCCAAGTCTAGATAACATTATTATTAGGGGCAAAAGCACTCTTAGGGAGTGTTTGATTTAAGGGATTAGGGAGAGGCCAAATACTGTTTGAACTTGAATTTATTGGAGGGGAGATGTCTATCGTTTGGTATAATTTTAGTCCGCTGGATATGAAGTCTAGCCGGACTCCATATCCCTCATATGAGGGACTAAATAATTCTAGGGAGGGGGTGTCATTATTTCCAGGAGATTGGATCCTATGGGATTAATGTGTGAAATATCCACTTTACCCTCATGTTATTACTTAATAAACAATTAAAATGGTAAAACAGTCTTTTGAACATTTATAAATTATAAATTTAATTTAATTAAAAATAATAAATTACAAATTATGGCCTTAAAAATTAATTTTTTTAGTGTTGTTAAATTAAATGATAAAAAATTAAAAATTAAAAATATTTATAAATTAAATTTTTTTTAATGTTATTACATTTTTCCCTAGTCTTTTGAACATTTATAAATTATAAATTACAAATTTAAAATTATATATTAAATAAAAAATATAAATTATAAATTATAAATTTAATTTAATTAAAAATAATAAATTAAAAATTATGGCCTTATAAATTAAAAATTTTTAGTGTTGTTAAATTAAAAATTAAAAATTATAGATTACAAATTTAAAATTATATATTAAATAAAAAAATATAAATTACAAAGGTAAAATAGTTTTTTGAACATTATCAAACATTGGATTCAATAAAATAGTCTTTTCCAGACATCTAATCTCATGAAAAAACAAATATATAATACAAATCCAGTCCAACCAAATAGTCCGGGACAATGCATCCCAGGACTAACAGTCCAGTAGATTACAATCCCTCCTTATTCAGTCCGTTCAAACAAACACACCCTTACAATTTTGTTAACATGGGATATATAACCTTCAAAAACTTAAAAACCACAAATAATTTTTTTTTCATTAGCTACAATTTTGTTGACTTTCATTTTTTACTACACCAAAATCTAGAATATGAGAAAAATGTTTAGAGAAATTACAAAAAAAAAAAAATCTTAGAGTTATAATAAATTAAATTTTGATTTTTTAATTTTATCAATTTAAATTTTAAACTTTTGATTGTTTTCAATCTAAACCATTTATTTATTTTCGTTAATAAAAATCGACAATATATATATATTAGAAAATTTTGCGTATACATATGTTAAATCTAATGATTAATTTTTTTTTTGTCAATTTTACTAAAAAAAATAGATAAATTATTTAAATTGAAAATAAATTAAAATATTAAAATTTAAACTGACAAAATTAAAAAATTTATTTTGTTAAAAAATTCAAACACTGGATTTTTTTTTGCGTGATTGTCCCAAAATGTTGGGTGGAAACAAAGTAAGGACTTCTTTGGTAACATCTTCAAAAACAAAAACTTGTATGATATATATATATATATATTTAAATAAAATTGATTCTAGTTTAAATTTTTCAGAAACAAATATATATATATTCATTTATTTTCAAAATAAATTTTACTCTTTCCGCCCTTCCCACCACCCACCGATAAGCTTCCACCAACTCTGGTCACCTTCCTATAAGCTTCGACGGGGCAATCAAACGATCACCGCTCATGACTTCCAGTCACATCACGTTCTAATTCTCCAACCCTTCATTTTGATTCTCCAACCCTCCACCCACCTATTTCTTCAATCATCAACTCCAGACCACTTTTGACCCCTAACGCCAATCACCACATCCATCCATCCTTCACTTCTAACCACCACCTCCATTAACTTACTAAACATATTTCTTCATTTTTGTTTTCATTTCTTTCCAAAAATTTTATATACACTTTTGTTTTTGCCTTTTACAAAACAAAACAAAACAAAAACTTACTATATATATAGATAAGTAGAAACCCAACAATTGACAAGGTTACCAAAATGACACCTAAGTGCTAAACTGCCTTGTCCACTTTTCTTCTTTATATGCATACATACATCCATTTTTCTTCTTCTTTATAAACATACATATATGATATATCACTCACCATAGACAACTGCTACTGATTGTGGGATGTTCAATTCCTGAATTCTGTTTTATAGTATTTTGCTCTGACAAACAATTCTTCTAGTTTTTATGCTTGCATGCTTTGAAAACCAGGACATTCAGATATATATATATATATATTAAAAATAGCTTTGGAAATGGCAAGCTCATGTTAAAGAGGGCTTGAGCTCTTCTTGTATTCGGTTTTTTGGCATTGTTGTCTTCATCATCATATATGAAAATAAAATAAAGATATACCCTACAATGAGGATACCCATGCGACTAAAAAGAATAAAAAATTTAAAAACCCATAAAATACATCAAGAAATTAGGAAACTACGATGCTAGAACACTTGCAAAAGAACCCCTCGCCGCAGGTAGCTGCCAATGTACCTTCTTGGATGCCCATCTACACACAAGTCAGAACATGTTTTTAGCTAACTGGATCAATCAAGAGAGTGGTAACAGGTGCAATGGTGATTGCTAAATGGGAAAAAGGAAAATGATTGAGACCTGTGAGAGATCACAGAAAAAAGAGTACTACATGCACAAGATTTGGTTCCATTGTGCAAAGAACTCCTCATCAACTATATCCTTCACAATTAATTAACAAACAAAATGCTTCCATCTGACCAAGACCAAAAACAAAAAAACAAGTTGAGTCCCTCCCTCAAACCCAAACACACCCAGAAAAGGAGTGGGGAAGAAAGGAAAAACACACACACACACAAACACACAAGATGGTAAAGAAAAACCCTTACTCCCAAATAATATGGTCTGGCCTGGCCTAAAATAATAAACTGAACTTGTAACATTGGCATGATTTTGGAACAAATTTATTTCTTTATGGAAAAGACTATGGTACACACCCCTAGAAGGGTGTACTATATGCACCATATAACTAAAGAAGAAAATAACATAACTCCATACTTTCTAAATCATAACTACAATAAAAAAATTAAAAAAAAAAGGTTATAACGAAACACTACATGAAACATAACTAAACAACTCAAAATAATGTCATAACTAAAGAAGAAAATTGTGTAACTAAGGGTGCATATGGTAAGGGGTGTGTATTGTAGAATTCTCCCATATATGAAAATGAAAGCAATTAAACATAAAATAATTCACAAGACAATGACAAACAAGCGATCATGATTTTACCTGGGTATTCCATACATTCCTGTCCCAGATTTAGATACAATTAAATAAGTTGTGCTTTTTTCAGGTCAGCAACAACTCCTCTATCTTCATGGCCCCTCTCATTGTAAAGAATCTGCAGAAAATTATGAGAATAATGTAATTTTACATGACACCTGAAAGCCAGATATAGAAAATAAAAAAATCCTTTCGATTGGAGACATACCTTATCGATAATACCATATTCAACAGCTTCACTTGGACTGAAGTACTTCGGACGCATAATTTCTGCTTCAATCTCCTCAGGCGATTTTCCTATATGCTTTGAATAGTGTTTAACCTTCAATAAGAATAAAGAATAGTTAGCGTTTACATGAGCTTCTTTCTGGATTCCTATAGCAGCATTTTCAAATATGCAACATCCAAAAGTGTTAACGCTAAGACAGCATTGAGTCTTCACTTTTCATTTGTAATTATGCTCCTTTTGAGATATAAAACGAGACATTATTAAGCAAATCAACTGAAAGTCATTTTTACTATAGAGACATTATCGTTAACCTATACCCTATAACATTGAAAAATTCAAGAAAAAACTTCTTCAAATTGGTAGGCATGCATGGACCAAAGAGAGGAGAAAATGCGCAACTTAAGTGGTTGTTAACATTACCAATTCTGCCCTCACATTCTTTACTTCCCTCCTTGCAAGGTCTACGTCTGTGGCTTGGCCTTGAAACCTTGCAATTGGCTGCATACATAGGGAAAAGGAATGGATAGTTTTAAGTTATAATCTAATCAATGTCTTAGGTCCAGTAAGGCAGTATAATAACAGCAGTCCAGTAAGCCCTGCCATGCAAGAAAGATCCAAGGATACACAATGGCCAAGGACACCAGAGAGGAAAGACTGAAAACATACCTGCTTTATCATAATAGTTGATGAGGGCAATGCAGAACGATTTCCTTTTGCACCAGCAGCCAAAAGTAAGGCTGCTTCTCCCCAGGCATTGCCCACACAGAGTGTAAAAATAGGTGGTTTAACATACCTGCGGATGAAGAAATTCAATTTCATATAATGACAGGAAAAAAAATACTCTACTGATAAAAAAAATGCAGGTAAACAGAGTGTGTATACTTCCCATACATAGCCTCTTCCACTAAGCTAAAGTCAGCATCACAAAACAGGTTACGAAAAATTAAAAAAAAAAAAAGGAACAGAGGAAGTATATTACTAACCCAAAAGCAATTCATGAAAATCTGTTAAATATGTATAATGGAAAACTATGTTTGGCATAAACTTTTTGGACTAAAATAGCCACAAAAAGACAAAATAGATTAAAAAGCCAATAAGACAAAATGTCACATCCAAACCATAATCATTTTATTTTTTCTCTCACAAAAGTCAAAAAAACTCATCACAAATGAGACTTTAAGCCCCAGGCTAAAATAGCCAAAAAGCCAACCAACATCCCAAACAAAAAAGGTCGCCTTCATTTTGACTACTGAAAATACAAGGAAGCAGTGTAAGATTATTGTGATTTGGTGTTGTATCATGCATATACAAGGGATGGAGAAAGTGTCAACTACATTCTCCTTCACTATAGTGTAGCTAGAAGCATACAGAGTCTGATTTTTTATTTTTTGGTCTTTTGAAATGAGTGACTTTGATTTATTTATTTATTTTATTTTATTTTGATTTTTTGGTTTTTTAAAAATTGAGTGCTTGATTTTTTATTCTCCGTTGTCGATTTCTTGGCTTGTTGGGGACTAGGAGTTCCAAAGAGCAGGGAGAAGAATGTAAGAAAAGCCACACCATTATGTGTGATGCGGAATTTTTGGAAGGGGTGAAACCACTTTTGATGTTGTGGAACTTTTCGCTCATTGCTCAAAGGGAAGTCATACTAGAGTCTTTTCCTTTTTTATTCTTGTTTATGGATTTTTTAGCAGATTTGTACATTCCTGTTGATATTTAGACACAGGTATTTGTATTAAGGGTTGTGGCTTGCACCTGCTTAAGAAAAAAATATTCAGAGATAAACTAGTCATGACTATGTGAAAAGATGATAAAGGTTGAGACTTGTGTTAGGTGTTGGTTTAGATTTCATTAAAGCAATCAGCAATGTAAAATATTATATGTTAAATTAAAGGATTTCATTAATTAAGCCAAATAGCCAAAAGAAGGGTGCTTTAAATTTAGATTCTTAATTCATTTATCAAAATAGAAGAAGATTCTTAATCTCATTAAAACCATTTTATCTTCAACGAGAATATTATCCTCATCTCTGCTGAAAGAGTAACACATACCAATTTCATCCAGAAAATTATGTACAACATCACCATTCTATGATTTAATGAATACAAGAATGACCTGTTTGATAAAAATAGGCTAAAACTTTCAGTCACACATTAAAGAAAAGGATAAAAGATTTAAACCTCATGACATCATAAATTGCAAATGCCTCTGTCTCATAACCTAACTTTTCACCATCCCGGAAAAAGTGCAAAATTATATCTGACATGGGTAAGCCCATAAAGATTATAGCCCACCATTTAGGGCCCAATACATATCCCAAATACTAGAGCCCAGCACTGCTGAAGCCCCATGTAGCAATAAGAACCAATGACATCAAGACACATGGCAAGAGAAGGGCAAGCCACATCAGCAGACAAAGATCTGCAAAGTTATTGCCACTGCACATCACCATTAATGAGACCTCCTTACAGCATTTATTGCGATAACACCTCTCCGTCGGGACAGCACGCCCTCACCCTGAACAAGGTAAGCTACAGCGTAGACTTTCGACCAAGGTGATAGGTCGGAAGGGACAACGAAATGATTATCAGAGGATATAAGCAGACGTTAAAGACAAGAAGAAGGTTAAGTTCTCTATCTCTAATCCATATCCCTACATTCTACTTCTCTAACTTGCTCGTCGGAGGGTTCGCTGGGGGCCTTCCCATTCCCCGTTGAACTCTTGTGCAGGTTCTCTGGTGGGCTTGATCACCTGGATACCGGCTCGAGAAGCGTGGATCAATCCGACCCGTCCTGCCTGGAATCCGTTACTTCCTAACAGTATCATCAGTTGGCGCCGTCTGTGGGAATTCGCTTTGCTCCGTGAGCCAGTTGTGCTCATTGTCGCCGGAGACCCTGTCCCAATAACCCTTTCCTACTACCCATCAAAGTATATGGTCACGACTAGATCCATGACTTCCAACTATAATGCTGGCGACCATCAAGCCGACCCCCCCAATCCAAACAACCCCCCACAGTATTTCATCGAGCTTACCAACAGCATTAATCGCATGGCCGAGCAAAACCAAGCCCTTAATGCTCTACTCCAGAGAAACCTACCTATGCCCCCTCCACCACCTCTAGACATTCCCCCTAACCAAGAACGAGCCCCGAGCCATACTATCCCGCAGCCTAATCCCCCTAACTCAGAAGGCTTGCAACCCCCTCCCCCAGGTATAAACCTACCACCCCGGGGCCCACAGCCATCGATCCCGGCACCAACCCCTGAAGGAGAAGCCAGCAGCGTCCAGCCCCCGCTCCCCTCCGGTGGTGACAACATCCCTCTCTGGGACGCAGAACTACGAGCCATGAAGCTCCAGCTCCAAGGGGTCATGCAGAACATACAACATATACCATCTGTCACAGCCAACTCCCCGTTTGTTGCTTCCATCAGAGACAAACCTCTCCCTCCTAAGTTCAAAATGCCCACCATCGACTCTTTCGACGGTACAACAGACCCAGTCGATCACTTGGAAACCTACAGAACCCTCATGATCCTCCATGCATTCCCCGACGAAATCATGTGTCGGGCTTTCCCCGTAACACTCAAGGGGTCGGCTCGACTTTGGTTTAGTCAACTCCCAGCAGACTCCGTCTCCACTTTCCAGCACCTCAGTGACTCCTTCCTCAGCCATTTCATAGGAGCCCAGCGCCAGCGACGTCCAGCAACCCAACTCCTCAATATCCGTCAGACCGAGGGGGAGTCGTTGCGCAGTTTCGTTACCCGCTTCAACACCGAAGCCTTGCAGGTAGCGGAAAACGATGACAAGGTCATCTTTACGGCCTTCATGGCCGGCCTACGGTCATTTGATTTCCTTTTCTCCCTCTCAAAAAACCCCCCGACCTCCATGGCAGCCCTACTCTCCAAAGCCCAAAAATACATGAACGCAAAAGATTCCCTAGCCGCTCGCCAAGACCCTACAGCAAAAAACCCGACCTCCCGAGAAAAGCGAAAAGACTCAGAACCCAGAAATACCCAGTACAATAAACAAACACCGCATTATACCGACCGACCCCCCCGAGCCGACCGGTCGGCACCAGCCCGACCGCCCGGTCGGTTCGAACGGTACACACCCCTTAATTGCCCCATGGAACAAGTCCTCAACCAGATCTAATGGGACTACCCCCTCAAATGGCCCCAACCATCACGAACCCTTTCCAGTCGGAAAGACCAGTCCAAATATTGCCGTTTTCACCAAGACCACGGCCATAATACCGATGAGTATGTTAACCTCAAAGATCAGGTCGAGACCTTAATACGTCAGGGACGTCTTAGCCGGTTCACGGACACCCGCCCTCAGCAGAGGCAAAGGACTGAGCCCATCAGAAACAACCGCCGGCGCACCCCTCCCCGGCAGCCAGCCCAACCTAACCAAGGCCATGATCGCCCTCCACAGCAACCTCGGGCGCAAGGTAATCCCGCCCCACCTGTTGGAGAAATCAGAGTTATTTCCGGAGGGCTTGCTTGTGGAGGACCATTCCGCTCGGCTCAGCAGGCAGAACTCAGGAAAATAAGGCAAGGCTCAGACAAAGAAGTTGCCACATTGGATCGACCCTCCAAACAACCCAAGCAGTGGACGAAGCCTATTACCTTTACGGATGCCGACTGCACAGGCATCCGTTACCCTCATGACGACCCTCTCGTCATCTCCACCCTCCTCTCCAACTACAAAGTCAGAAGGGTTCTCGTCGACAATGGCAGTTCCTCCGACATCATTTTCTTAAATTGCTTCCGCTAGCTCAAGATCGGGGAAGAAAGCCTGTCCCCTCTCCAAACTCCATTGGTCGGTTTTACTAGTGATCGGGTGACCTCCATCGGCTCCATCGATCTTCCCATCACAATTGGAGAATACCCCAAGCAGACCACAAAGCTGCTCACCTTCCTCGTTGTCGACTGCCCCTCTGCTTACAACATCATCCTTGGCCGCACCGCCCTAAACGCCTTCCAAGCCATCACCTCCACCTTCCATCTTGCCGTCAAGTTCCCCACCGATCTTGGGGTCGGCACAGTCAGGGGAGAGCAGACTGTAGCCAGAGAATGCTATGTTGCCTCACTTAAAGAAGTTAAGCTTAAGGAGACCATGATCATTGAAGGACTTGACGTCAGGGACAAGGATGAGCTGGTCAGAGGGGAACCAGTTGAAGAGCTTATCGAGGTCTCCATCGACCCCACCAACCCAGCAAAAACTGCCAATATTGGCAGCCAAGCCAACTGTCCTCCCAGGCCAAGGCCGACCTCACCGCCCTCCTGATTGAGCACAACGACGTCTTTGCCTGGACTCACTCCGATATGCCAGGTATTGACCCCTCCTTCATCACCCACCATCTCAACATTGAGCCCCATTTCCAACCCATCTGCCAGAAACAGCGCATCTTCCACCCGGAGCGCAATAACCTTATTGCTTCTGAAGTAGACAAGCTTCTTGAGGCACAGTTCATCACAAATGTGGACTACCCCAAATGGCTATCGAATGTGGTTCTGGTTCGTAAGCACAATGGTAAATGGCGACTCTGTGTCGACTACTCCGACCTCAACCGAGCTTGCCCCAAAGACAGCTACCCTCTTCCTCGCATAGATCTGCTGGTTAACGCCACGGCCGGACATCAAATGCTCAGCTTCATGGATGCTTTCTCTGGGTATAACCAAATTCTAATGCACTCATCCGACCAGGAACACACCTCCTTCATCACCGACCTGGGCACCTATCATTACCGAGTGATGCCATTCGGGTTGAAAAATGCTGGAGCCACTTACCAACGGTTGGTCAATACTGTTTTCCATCATCAGATAGGCCGAAACATGGAGGTATATGTTGACGACATGCTAGTCAAGAGCAAGCTCTCCACTGATCATCTGGCCGACCTGCGAGAGACTTTCGGCACCCTATGGAAGTATCAAATGAAGCTCAACCCGGAGAAATGCGCCTTCGGCGTAGGATTTGGGAAGTTCTTGGGTTTCATGGTCAGTCAGCGGGGCATCGAAGCTAACCCTGAAAAGATCAAGGCCTTGATTGAAATGCAGTCACCCAGAACGGTTAAAGAGATTCAGAGGCTCACTGGTCGAGTTGCCGCCCTCAACCGTTTCATTTCCCGCGCAACGGACAAGTGCTTACCCTTCTTTAAAATTCTTCGGCAAACTTTTGAATGGATAACGAAGTCTGAGGAGGCCTTTCAACAGTTGAAACAATGCATGGCCAACCCGCCCCTCCTTTCTCAAGCAATCACGGGCAAACCCCTCTTCCTCTATCTAGCCGTGTCAAGCACCGCGGTCAGTGCAGCCCTTATCCGGGAAGACAGCTCCGTTCAACGACCGGTCTACTACATCAGTCGAGCTCTCAGGGGAGCGGAGCAGAATTACCCGTTGCTAGAAAAAATGTCTTTGGCACTGGTCACCACCTCCAGACGACTCCGTACTTACTTTCAAGCCCATTCCATAGTAGTCCTCACGGACCAACCATTAAAGAAGATAATGCAACAACCAGAGCTTTCTGGCAGACTTATGTAGTGGTCGGTCGAACTCAGCCAGTTTGACATCTCCTACCGGCCTCGGACGGCAATTAAGGGGCAGGCTGTTGCCGATTTCATCCTAGAATTCACTAATCCCACCCCAACCACAGCTCCTCCGCCTCCATAACCAACCAAGCCAGAAGACCCCCACTCTTGGACCCTCAACGTCGACAGATTATCCCGCAAAGAAGGCAGCGGGGCTGGTCTTATCCTCACCGTCCCTGACGGTGGTTATTTCAAATGTGCACTTCGCTTCTTGTTCGACGCAAGCAATAATGAGGCCGAGTATGAGGCGTTGATAGCAGGTCTCCGCCTAGCCAAAGACATTGGGGTCAGCCATATCCAAGTGTTCAGCGATTCCCAGCTCATCGTCGGCCAAATCACGAGGGAATTCGATGCCAAGGACGGCACAATGCGGGTTTACAGGGACATTGCACTCCCTCTCGTTCGCCTCTTCAGTAATTTCCACATCAAGCACATCCCTCGGACAGAAAACTCCAAGGCAGATGAAATGGCTCAGTTGGCCTCAGCAAACCAGTCAGACCTCAGCCACGGTGTCCGCCTCAAGTACCTGACTCACCTTGCCATTTCCCCAAACTACCAACAAGTCTACGTTCTCCAACACGAACCTATCCCCTGGGTGGCCGATATCTCTCTCTCCTTAACAACGGGGGAACTGCCAACCGACAAATAACAGGCCGCTAAAGTCAGGGCCCGGTCGTCCAACTACATTCTTGTCGGCGACCTCTTATACAAACGTGGTTTTTCACGCCCATACCTCAAATGCCTCAATCTCGCTCAAGCAACCTACGTGATGAGGGAAATCCATGAGGGTATCTGTGGTAATCATTCAGGCGCCCGGTCTCTAGCCTACAAAATCCTTCGCACTGGTTATTTCTGGCCTACTCTTAATCAGGATACGACAGACTTCGTGCTCAAATGTGATAAGTGCCAGCGTTTTGCCAACATCCCCCGTGCTCCTCCTACAGAATTAATCACGCTTTGCAGTCCTTACCCATTGGCCAAATGGGGGATCGACTTAGTTGGCCCATTGCCCACTGGCCGGGGCCAAACCAAATTTGCCATTGTCGCCATTGATTACTTCACTAAATGGATGGAAGCAGAACCCCTTGCCACAATCACCAAGCAGAATACAACCAGGTTCATTTGGCAGTCGATCGTATGCAGATTTGGCATCCCTCAAACCATCGTCTCCGACAACGGCAAACAATTCGACAATGCCAAATTCAGGAAATTCTGTGAAGAACTTCAAATCCAGCCATGTTTCTCTTCCCCAGGTCATCCCCAAGCCAATGGCCAAGTTGAGGTCACCAACCACTCTTTTCTAAAGATCATCAAAACCAAGTTGGAAGCTGCTAAGGGACTTTGGCTGAGGAACTACCGAATGTACTCTGGGCCTACCGCACTACTGCTCGAACTCCCACTAGGGAGACCCCCTTTCGCTTAAACATACGGCGCTGAGCGGTCATCCCAGTGAAAGTCGGTCTTCCACCCAAGGGTTCTACATCTGAATCCAGAACTGACTGAAGAGCTGCGTCGGGCAGACCTAACCTAATCGAAGAGCTCCGAGAGAAACCACTGTAGTCAGACGGGCCTCATACCAACAGAAAATGAGAGCCCACTACAACCGCAAAGTCCGACCAGGGAGTTCGCCGTGGGGACCTTGTTTTGCGCGAGTAGTAACCTCCCACCAAGAAACGGCGAGGCTGAGGGAAGCTGGCAACCAATGGGGAAGGACCTTACGTTGTTTAAAGCAGACCTTGTCCAGACACTTACCGACTTCAAGACATGGAAAGCCGAGAGATCTTCCCCACCCATGGAACGCCGAGCACTTGAAGCGCATTTTCAAATATAAAAGTCCAATTCTGTTGTATCAACTTTTGCTGTATTTCCTTTTTGCAATTTGCACACTTCATTGTTCTCATCCTGCCTCTCATGTGAGTAAATTTCCGATCCAATGGGCTACACTTTAATGACAACAAGCTTATATCCCAAATATATGTGTAATCTTTCAAATAACACTTTGATTGCAGCCTCAGCCAGACTGAGTATAACCAGCCTTAGCCAGACTGAGCACACAGCATCGGCCAGACCGAGCATACAAAGCCTCAGCCAGACCGAGCATACAAAGCATCGGCCAGACCGAGCATACAAAACCTCAGCCAGACTGAGCATAAAAGCCTCGGCCAGACCGAACATACAAAGCATCGGCCAGACCGAGAATACAAAGCCTCAGCCAGACTGGGCATGACAAGCCTCAGCCAGACTGAGCATAACCAGCCTCAGCCAAGCTGAGCACACAGCATCGGCTAGACCGAGCATACAAAGCCTCAGCCAGACCGAGCATACAAAGCCTCAGCCAGACCGAGCATACAAAGCATCGGCCAGACCGAGCATACAAAGCCTCAGCCAGATTGAGCATGACAAGCCTCAGCCAGACTGAGCATAACAAGCCTCAGCCAGACTGAGCATAACCAGCCTCAGCCAGACTGAGCATAAAAGCCTCGGCCAGACCGAGCATACAAAGCATCGACCAGACCGAGAATACAAAGCCTCAGCCAGACTGAGCATGACAAGCCTCAGCCAGACTGAGCATAACAAGCCTCAGCCAGATCGAGCATGACGAGCTCAGCCAGCCTGAGTTCCTTAAGGCCTCAGCCAGACCGAGCACGAAAAACTCGGACAGACTGAGTTACATGAAGCTACTGAATTACTTAAAGCGTCAGTTAATCATAGCCTCACCCAAACTGAGCACGGATGTAGAGCCCGGTCAAGGACATTCACGTAAACTTTATGGTTGTGGCATACTAACCATACTTAGTCAAATTCCAGGTCCATGTTCCTACGACACTCTTTACGCTTTTTCTCTTTGACTTGCATTCCCCAAACTAACCTATTATCTCTCAACACTCTTGCAAAATATTTTTGGGCATAATTTGGAACTTCACATTTTTGACATTCTCACATGTCTCCTCCACAAATCAGATTGTTTTCTTACTTATCAACTTTTGCAAGTTAGCTTCTTTCCTTCCAAGTCAAGCCTAATTTCAATAAACCATTCGTCATTCATTTCAAACTCACAAAAATGAAGACAGCAATTCAACAATTATAGCAATTCAACAATTCATTTCAGACAAAGGAAAATATAGCTCATAATCTTATTCATTCACAACTTGTATATAAGTTTATTACAGCATTTCAAAAAAAAAAAAACAAAACAAAACAAACACACCAAAACAACTCTAAGTACAAATTTTGTTCACTTCCATTATTCCTCCTCACTTGAGACAAGGTCTTCTTCTTCAACACCCTCATCTAAGAGGGTCTGGGCCACGTGGTCTTCATCAATTCGCACACTGCTGAAGTCCAACTCTGGGAACAGCTCTTCTGTTTTGCGCTTAAACATCTTCCAGCCGCTGTCTCAGAACTCAGCCATCTCGTGTTTGTAGAAGTCCGACCGCTGGAAGCTCTGGATTACTTCTTCTTCACTCATGCTCCCACGGTCGCCCCGACGGGCCAGCCCCCCAGACGCCCTTGAAAGTGCTGGCAATAGCAGCATCGATGGCCATCTGAAAGTCAGCAGACCCCTTAAATGCTCTACTGCTGCGACGTATAGATCGGGTATGCTGCCCTTTCAGAGGCTGTTGTTTTTTCCTCCTCCAACTCCTTCTCCAACCTCACCTTCTCCTCCATTGCCCTAGCACGCTCATCTTCCAGCTCTTTCTGCAGCCCAGCAATCTTCAAGTCTGCTTTATCCTTTTCTTTGATCTGCTGGGCGCGCAGCTCTTCATTGTTGGTCATAGCCTCTTCAAAACGATCGTTGGCGACTGTGCAGGCATTTTTAGCATCTTCCAGCTTCTTCTGCTCACCAGCCAGTTGGAACTCGAGCGACACTACCTTGCGGCGTTCGTCCTCTAGCTCCAACTTGGTCGCGAACAGCTCAGCATGGGCTGGAGTGGCAACATTGCGCTGCACGATCGCCAACACTTCCATTATCTTCGCCTTCTCAGCCTCCTCCCAAGCCCTGGCACACGCGTTTCGCGCAGCCTTCTTCCAGCCTGCACTCTCCTTCTTGAAACTTGTAAGTTGGGCCTTCGCATCCTCCAACTTGGCCTTCGCAGCCGCCGCCTTTCTCAGCAAAGCCCCTGCTAAGGTGGTTACCTCCATTTGGGCAGAGCACAACCCCCTAAGCAGCTCAGCCTCATTGAACCTGGCCACCGAGCCCACGGCTGCGTCGTCCACTATCCCCATAAGGCGATCTGCAGCTGCCCTAGTTGGGCCTTCTTCTCCCTCCAGTCGCCCAGACACTGCGCGAGCATGGTAGATAGCAGTCGTCAGCCTGACCCCCTCTCCTTAGAGCGCAGGACCCCCCTTGGATTGCTGCTCCACTCCCTCTTCAGGACCAGCTGACCCACTCTCCACTGGCACCTTGGGCACGACACTCAGGTGCTCTTCTTCCCCCTGGTCCCCTTGACCTTTGTTCCCTTGCACGTCTGGGACAACCACTCCTTCTGGGGTCACCTCCACTCCCTTCTCCCTTGCCTCCCCCACCATGGGGGCAACCTCCCCCACAACCCTCACCCTCTTCAACCCAGGCACATCTGAATCCCCCTCAGGAGGAACCCTCATCTTCTTCTTCTTTTTCTTCAAAGCCTCCGCCTCCTTGTTTACCCTTTCCTTCACCGGATCAACTGGGGGCGGTCGTGGCTCAAAACTGCCCAAGTCTTTTTCCCCCAACGGCTTGGGGCGCGGTCGGATTCTTTCCCTCGCGACCGGTTTTGGTGGCGGGCCTAACTGCGCTTCTTTGAACTTTTGGGCTTTGGCAAAAATGGTCCGATCCTCCGCCTCCTACGCCTTTCTTCTTGCCTCTAATTCCACCGGTGCCAGATCTCCACCGGTCAGTCGAGGGCCCAATCCTGCGGCAAACAAAGCTGACGGCTGCACGAGATCGTCCCATTTGATACCCTCCTTCTCCCTCCATGCCTTCACCTTTTTCACCCTCTCCTCCGCTACAGCCTCCAGCTTCGACTCCATAGACTTGGTGGGCACTCTCCACACCGTGCGTACTCCAACTCCCCCATTTATGGACACGTAGAACCACCGCGGCCTCCACCCCTTAATCGATGACGACAGCCCCACCACCAGACCCCTTCCTGCCGCCGCCTGCAAAGTGACCCAAGTTTCTTGCTAGCTCGAAGCCTTGTAGCAGGCAAAAAACTCATCCACCGTCATAACCTCCCCCACTGCGAGATCCTGCCACGTGTACGACCACAATCCACTGCCCTTTTCCACTTCCCTGTCTCTTCCACTTCACTTCAGCACGTGCCCCGCCGCCTCTCGAGCCTCGCGCCACACCACTCGACCACCCTTCGCAGTCGGCCGTTCTCATGGTTGTTCCCTTCACTCGGCCACCCTTCGCGGTCGGCCGTTCTCATGGTCGTTCCCTCCACTCAGCCACCCTTCGCGGTCGGCCGTTCTCATGGTTGCTCCCTCCGCTCGTCCACCCTTCGCGGTCGGTCTTCACCCTACCGGTCTCTCACATCCCTCATTCTCTTCATTATTCCCTTCGTTGGACTAAAGCTGCACTTGGAAATGGGGGACTACTGACATGGGTAAGCCCATAAAGATTATAGCCCACCATTTAGGGCCCAATACATATCCCAAATACTAGAGCCCAACACTGTTGAAGCCCCATGTAGCAATAAGAACCAATGACATCAAGGCACATGGCAAGAGAAGGGCAAGCCACATCAACAGACAAAGATCTGCAAAATTATTGCCACTGTACATCACCATTAATGAGACCTCCTTACAGCATTTATTGCGATAACACCTCTCCGTCGGGACAGCACGCCCTCACCCTGAACAAGGTAAGCTACAGCATAGACTTTCGGCCAAGGTGACAGGTCGGAAGGAACAACGAAATGATTATCAGAGGATATAAGCAGACGTTGAAGACAAGAAGAAGGTTAAGTTCTCTATCTCTAATCCATATCTCTACATTCTACTTCTCTAACTTGCTCGTCGGAGGGTTCGCTGGAGGACTCCCCGTTCCCCGTTGAACTCTTGTGCAGGTTCTCTGGTGGGCTTGATCACCTGGATACCGGCTCGAGAAGCGTGGATCAGTCCGACCCGTCCTGCCTGGAATCTGTTACTTCCTAACAGTATCATCGATATCAAAGTAAGATTCATAATATTTGACAATCTATTGATCTTGTTTACATACAAGTAAATGAAAAAACCCTCCATGTAATGATATCAAGACTTGGAAATGTATTCAGGTCCAACAAGAAAAGAAAGAAAGGGGAAAAAAAAAAATCTCTCAAAGCAAAAGACAAAGATAATACCATGAGATAGTTTTATCTTTTCTAATACCATTGTCCTCTATTATGCAGCACTAATGTATAGCCATTTCTTAACTCAATTTCGCGAATGCAAATCTGGGAACAACAATTGAAACGAAAAGCAAACTCTTTTTTGATATGTTTCTTCTTTTTCATTTTTTTTCCCCTTAAATGACTTTTGTTTCTAAAGATTTTACAAAACAAGCCTTTAGTTTCTTGTCAATTGAATGCCTAATGATTTTTCCATATTATATGTCACTGTGATTTACAAATAATCCCACGATAAAAAAGCCAATGTCACGAGTACTAGAGCAGATTGATGCTTTTATAAATTTCCAAAGCATGTTTTTCTACTTCCAGTACACTTCATTAAGTTGATTGCTCTACAAGACCTCTTTAATCCCTTAGGACATGTCCTTGTCCTAGGTGACCAAGTTTACTCTGAAATGGAAGACTATATACTGCTCCGGATTGGCATTATGGCTACTGAGCTTAGCTGAATTTTGTTTCCTATTTCAAGAGAAAAAATTACCCTCTTAACAGTAGTTTTATAAATGTAGCAAGTTTGCAAACCGCAGGTGGATGTGAACTACTCGAGGCCTGTCCAGGAGGTTTGGGAAGAGAGAACAAAACGGGGTGCAGTGGGCTCAGGTGTATTTTAAGTGGCTGTCTTTCGTTACCTATGCTAAGGAGGTTGCACCAACATTTGATTTTAAAAGACCGCGCACCATGTTACTTGAGAGATTACGTGATATCTCGATTTGGGGTTTATACATTTTAAGACCTATTTATAAAGGAATCTAGATAAATAAATAAATAAATTGGTTACCTTTGTTGTCCCAGTGGAATTTATGTAAAGGTAAATTGGCTTCTCTTCATCCTCGTACTGAAGGTAAAGAAATTCTACTAATATCAACTCGGTGACAGACGGAACTAGAGACATGCCCAAGTAAACAATCCGATTCTTATACAAGTAGGATGCTAAATCTGGAGGAGGCTGCTCCCATGCACTTCCCCTTTAAAAGGGAATTACCTGTTAACAGATGGCAAACAATACAAAAGAGGGTAGAGGTAAGCAAAGATACTTCGAGGACAAAAGGTATACTCTATGAAAGTGAGTGACATACTTATGATAACCAAACTTCATATTCACAAAATAGCAAACAACTTTGAAATGAATGTTCAGTCTTAAAAGTGCACTCTGAATTTCCCATATTCAGAGAAGATGAAACTACAAATCGGCATCGCCAACCCAATATATGCTACTAGGGATTTTCTTCATATAAAAGGATAGCAACCAGAGAAAACCCTTTAATTAATATTATTGATCAAAGAGTTGAATTTACACCCCTTCTTCACGCATATGTTGCACTACTATAAGTCAAATTCGTAAGCATAGAATCATATCATAACAACCTAATCATCCTCATATCAAATCTAAATTGACAAATAAAAATCTGAAGTCTACTAAAAATGATCAAACAAAATCCTAAAAATTAAAAGAATATAATACAGTACATACAACTAATATAATTAATTTTTTTTTTTAAAGTACAGATATCAAACCCTCCACTAAAAAAAAAAAAAAATTGGCCTAAAGTTTGCTTTTTGAACTTGAAATCAGGAGATATTTCAAATATAACTACTTCAAATAAATCCCATTTTGTTCACACACTTGACAAAATACAAGCTTTGATTCATTTAAAACAATGGAGTCCCTAATTTTAGGTAGGATCAATACACTTACTTTTTGGATGTGGAGGTCACAGTTTTGGACCAATCAAATTTTGTGTTAAATTAACTCTCCT
Organism: Camellia japonica; assembly: GCA_030407325.1. Lineage (NCBI taxonomy): Eukaryota > Viridiplantae > Streptophyta > Magnoliopsida > Ericales > Theaceae > Camellia > Camellia japonica. The sequence continues at coordinate 19,613,309 of JAPPVO010000007.1, forward strand.
CATCTCACCATTTTCCCACTAAATTTCCCATCAGCATACAAACAGAATATGCATATATATATATATATATATATATATCAGAAAATCGAAAAACTCTAGATAACGAAGAAGGTGAAGCAAATTTGTGGGTTTTGGGAACAGTACCATGGTGACGACGCCTCTTTTGGGATGAGAGCCGGAGCGAGAGGAGGAGTAGGGGTAGAGAGAAGCGGGGCGGAGCTTCTGGCCGGAGAAATCGCCGGAGACACTGCCGGCGACGGAGGGAGTGAGGAAATTGGAGGAGAGAGAAGCTCTGGGAAAGAACTAACTTCGGGTTCGGTTGGTGGATGAAGATAGCATGCGAGTCGCGGTGGTGGTGGTGGTGGTGGGGAAGAAGTGCGAGGCCATGGTGGCGACCTCCATTGCTGCTCTCTGTAGAGAGAGAGAGAGAGAGAGAGAGAGTGTGTGATGGCGTGCGCGGAAGAAAATGGGTCCCCTGCGACTTTGGATTAGAATGGGCTTTGGGATGGGTTTGTTAAAGTTGGTCCGAGCCCCCATGACTCTACTCCAACAAGTTGATAGACTCACACAAGGGTCATAAGACCATCTCCAACGGAGAATTAAAGTTGGCATCAGATTTAAATTCTGATGAAAAAAATATTTTTTGATGTTCTAACCGTTGCACCAAAGTGATATCAAAATGAGAATTCAGTAAAAAAAGTATCAAACTGAGAACAAGATACAAATTTTACCAAATCACTGTTACTGACCGTTGGAAGAGCTATACCGGTCAACCAGCCGGTTGCCCGACCGGTTGACCAACCGGTTTATAATATTATGCGACGAGTTTGAACTGGGACGGGTTTGAACTGTTTGAACTGATTGGTTTAAACTGGTCTGTGGCTTGACCGTTGGAGGTGAACCAGTCAACCAGCCGATTGCCCCGCTGGTTGACCATCCGGTCGCCCGGTCTGAGCTTGGGAATGGTTGGTTTGATCTGGTTTTAACAGGTTTGGTTTGAAAGGTTTATTTTCAGATAGGTTTATTTTGAGATAGGTTATTTTGTGTACTTGGAATAATTTGGAATAATTTGAAGGGTGATATAAATTTCAATTTCATTGAAAATATAATTGAAATTGTTATACACATATTTTAAAACTAGTCGTTTCAATAAATTTACCGTTGCATGGACAGAGTATTTTGAAAATTTGCCATTGATGATATAATTGAAATTGTTATCTCACATATACATATTTTAAAAGTAGCCGTTTTAATAAATTTACCGTTGCATGGACAGAGTATTTAGAAATTTTACCGTTGATGATGTGTTCTATAAAATATATCTGTTTCGTATATCAAGCTGACAGAGTATTTTATTTTGAGAATAGCATTACATTGTATGTTGTGAATTTTGTTTCTTCTGTGTCATTTAGGAATTTTTTTCCTTTGAAACTTTAATTTATATTATCCGATTAAATTATTTGATTCTGAGGTTGAGTGTATATCATTCTAATATTTTTCAGTAACTTAGATATTGTATGTACTGTATTTTTTTTAAACTATGGAAGATTTTGAAATGTTTGAGGAATCACAAATGTTTCAGCACAACAGTGATATTAATTTTATGTTGGAAACTTCGCGAGAACAGAACACGCAGAGCAGTGATAATCATTTTATTTCAGAAACTTCTCGTGTTTCTCGTGGTAAAGCATTTACAATTATAGAAGATGAAACTTTATGTAGATCTTGGTTAGCAGTATCTCAAGATCCTATTACTGGTAATAGTCAGACTGTGGCTATATTTTGGGAACGAGTACTTGTTTATTTTAATTCACAATTGAGTGGTGAATCAAATCGAAACCGTATTTCTTTGTCTCACTGTTGGTCTGGCATGCAAAAGGCAATTAATAAATTCTGTGGTTTTCTTGAACAAATTCAACTGAGGCAACAAAGTGGAACAACTGAGGCAGACATGGTAGCATTTATTTGTGTTATTAAATATCAAATTTCTTCTCTAAATGTATATTTGTTATTAAAATTGTTGTAATTTTTTTTGTAGGTCGCTGAAGCAAAGCGGATGTATCATGCAATACAGAAAAAACACTTCACATTTGATACATGTTGGGATATTTTGCGTCGAAGTTGTAAGTGGGTTGAATTTCGAACACAATCCAAAAGGAGCACGCAACATGCTTATCCATGTTCGAATCCACCAACTGGAGAATCTGATGCATTTCAATCCAACCAGAATAATGTGGTGCATGAACAACCATCTAATACATCAACATGACCAATTGGTACTAAAGCAGCGAAAGAGAAGTTGAAGAATCAAACAACCCACGATAGTAGATTTGATGAAATGGCTGCCAACCAATCCAAAATTGTTGAAGTGTTATCAACTATCTCCGCTAGAACTATTGAGCGAGATGAACAAAAGGCGATCGACCGTGAACAGAAAGCTGCAGACCGTCGAAGAAGGGCCGAAGATAGGGAGGAACAACTAAAACTCCTATCTATGATGAATGAAAGAGAACAACGAAATGAAGATCATAAAATAATGTCAATGGACATGACAATTTTAAATCCTATGCAAAGGGCGTACTACGAAGATCTTCAACGACAAATTTTATTTCGAACAACTAATAGATTGCCTTGAAAAGTTCTGTATTACTGGTTTCATCTATTGGTGTCATCTATTGGAAAAGGAAACGGAAAAACTGTCTAAAATTATGTGAAATGTCTCACTTGCCTTTTCCATCTCTGTAAAATTAGAAATTAATTAATTTGTTCTAAGTTTTTGTTTCTTGAGATGGTTGAGTTTTATTCTCTGCTACTCCTTTGGATACCATATTGATTGGTAAAAACAAAAAAGCCTAATTGATAAGTAGTAATCATGAATGAAATTCTTCTTGATGGATATGTCATTTGTAGGGGCTCATATTTTTTTACTTTTCTTGTACAATTCCCTACAACTATCTCAATGGGTTTTGTTCTTCTGTTAAGCAATCAAGTCCAAGGGCTATATCTTCGTATTGTTATAGATGATTACATTCTCACATACAAGGCTGCAAATCTCATGTCTCATTCTATCCTTGCATTGAAACCAAATGTAGGGATGTCAAATTGTTATTTGTTTGATTTTTACATGTTTTCTTATGCTACTGTTCTTGATGCTACTGTGATGCATATCTTCTTAATGCTAGGGCAACACTGATTTTTACATTCTCACTTCAATTAGGTGATGCATATCTTCTTGATGCTACTGTTCTCATCAACCTGAGTTTTAACTTTTATATATACCTTTCTCGATTCTGTTTCATAGACAGTGTTGTAATGTCACTTAAAAAGAAATAAAAATATAAAAGTAGGTTTTACAATTTCACCCTTCATTCAATCTGCTTCTTATCTTGATCTCAATGAATCTCCTCTGTCTGCTTTCTCAAATAAGAATATGTTGTACATGTAGATACAGTGTTACAGATAAATACTTACATATAAATACATCATTTATTCTTTTCTTTGGTTACCATGACACCTTTCAAAAAATTTCATAAAAATTGAAGTAATCAGAAACATTAATAAAATATTAAAGATTATGGCATGAGTGAAGCTCGAAAAGATGGTGCTAAAGTATTACCAAGGCAAGAGAATTTTATATCACATAATATGACAAAATCACTACATTCATAAAAGAAATTTACCCAACAAAAGGTTCAGTTGATGGCATCACATTGGCAGGAGGATCTTCTGGAGCATCATCTGGTGGGACTTCATCTTCTGAATCTTCTGCAGCATTATCACTTCCCATTAAATTGGAGGTGCACCAGCACGGTTCACTGTATACTGAGTAATGGTGAACAGATTTTGATCTCCATTTCATTTACAAAGTGAACCTTAAAATATTTGAAAATTTTTGTCACAAGAGTGCCCCAAACAGTAATGACCGGCCCGTGAATTGACCTTGATTTGCGAGCACAATTTCTTTCATAATTATGTAACACAAATCTAACTTATTGCCAACTTCAAAACAGTATAACAAATAGGCATTAAAATATGGGACCGCATCATGATGTCCTTTTTTCAGAGTGACATTTTCTACAATCCACCGGTGGAGGATCCGAAGATAAGGTTTTAAATGTCTTGCTTGTAGACTAGTTCCAGTAAATCTGTTCTGACATATAGTAGTATATACATCAGTACCATTACCAACAATATTAACTAACTCAGCCTCAGTCTGAAAATGGATATTTTCATCACCTACCTCAACTCCAATAATGCGTGCCAAAGTAGGAACATCAAAATGTATACCTTTTCCTTTCACATATGACAAAAGAGTAAAATTTCCATCTTCTTCCTGAGTAACTCTTAGGTGAACATAAAAAAGAGATACCAGCCGTGGATATACCCTTTGGGGTAAATTAATTAAATTTAGCCATCCATTGCTTCAAGTTTACTAACTAGTAGTGCATCATATTGAGGTGACAGATTTACCCTCCTCCCTGTTACAATAGGTCGGCTTGAGAAGTTTTGAAAGGCTAGTTCATAACTTTCGCTGAGAAAATCATCAGTAGGATATGACTGATTTTGAGGCTGCTGTTCTTCGCGTCGTCGAGGGTTAGAACTTTCACCAACTTGTGGTCTCACTCTTTTAGTTCTAGGCATGATGTGAATATCTGTTGAATTTTAATGAAAATGTGCTACTAATGAAAGCTGAATTACAGTTGGCTTGTTGTAGTTCTGCTGTTACCTGAATATAAATATGCATTGTTTGTGCTGTTATGTAGTAATTAACATAAACACTGCATTTTAAAATGCTTAATGAAAACATGAAGTTAGAATTAAAATGTAGAGATGTATTTTTAATGAAGCATGCCAACTGAAAATTTAACAACATACTAATGTAGTATAAAGCATGCAGACTCTCTATTCAGTACATATGAAATGAATGTAGCTCATGTTTTAATGAAACATGCACACTGAAAATTCAGTACTGTAGTTGAGGTTTTAATAAACTACATTCATTTTAAAAACATTAAAGTAACATCAAGTACAAATCAAAATTCAGTACTGTAGTTGAGGTTTTAATAAACTACATTCATTTTAAAAACATTAAAGTAATATCAAGTAAAAATCAAAATTCAGTACTGTAGTTGAGGTTTTAATAAACTACATTCATTTTCAGTACTGTAGTTGAGGTTTTAATAAGCTACATTCATTTTAAAAACATTAAAGTAAAAATCAAAATTCAGTACTGTAGTTGAGATAAGAATAAACTACATTGAATCAAGTAAAAATAATGTTCTTGTGTTCTGTAACACAAAGTTGAACAAATATGTGGCATGCACACTGAAAGGCCAAGCAAAAAAAAAATAAAATGAAAGGGCCGGTTGACCAACCGGTTGTCCAACCGGTTGCCCCGTGTGAAGCAGCTTACTCTTTTATGCTGCCTTGTTGTTCTGCATTGATGATGGTTCAATGTTGTTCTGTTTTGATCCTGCCTTGTTGTTCCTCCTGTTCCTACTGATGCTGCCTTGGTGATGATGTGGATTCACACTTGAATATGCAGAGTCTGTGGAGATGCTACCTTGGTGATGATGTGGATTCACACTTAAATATGCAGAGTCTGTAGATGCTGCCATGGTGATGATGTGGATTCACACTTGAATATGCAGAGTCTGTGGGTAGAGGTCTTCAGTGAAAACATAATGTGAATTTGGTGATGGCAATCTTCAGCTGATATAGAGGATGGTAGGTGGTTGAATTGATAGGTGGTTGATATAATGAATGGTAGGTGGTGTGATCTTCTGAATGGTAGGTGGTTGAATTGAAACGTATGCCACATATAGTAGTATGAATGTAGGTTCAATGCATTTCAACTGAGTTCATAATTGAATGGCAACATCAACATCAATAATTGACTGAATGGCACAAATAATGCACAAATAATGCATGGCACAAATAAGAGATTAGAAATAAATGAATGGCACAAATAATGCATAAATTTATATACATACTGAAATGCATTGAATTTAAAACAAATATGCATACAAATGCATTGAATATACAAACTGAAATGCATACAAATAATTCATTGAATATACATACAAATAAGAGGTTAGAAATTTATACATACAAATAAGAGGTTAGAAATTTATATGACACAAATAATTCATAAATTTAAAACATGTGAATTTGTATAAATTTGTATATGCACAAATAATGCATGGCATCAATAAATGAATGGCACAAATAATACATACTAAATAAATTTGTATACTGAATAACATAATGTGGAACAATTGTGAAGAAATTTTTGTGGTCTTATACTGAATAAAATAATGTGGAACATCAATAAATATGAAATGTTTGAGAAATTTATGTGGTATTATCATTTGTAAGTGATTAAGACATGTTCATATAAATATGTATCAAATATCATTTGTGGTATTATCATTACTGAATTGAACACAAAATACTGAATTGAATACATGTAAGACAATATTATTAAATTATCATTTCAGATATTGAATTATTAAATTATCATTGAATACTGAATTGAATTATCGATATTAAATTATCATTGAATACTGAATTGAACACAGAATTGAAGACATTATTATTAAATTTATGTGGTATTGTCATTTGTAACCTCTTAAGACATGATTATTATCTTTTGTAATTCTCATAAATTGAACAGAGAACAATTATGAATATTAAAGATTGGATCATCAAAATAGCACATCTAATCACATAACTTCTGCATTACTTGGTTAATATAGTGCATCATAATGAAGATTACAAACAAGACAACTTTCCATTCCAAAACTATAAACAAAATTACAAAATATATCTGTGGTGAATCTAGTTTTCACCACGAAGATGCCACATATGTTCTATTAAATCATTACGGAGGGCATGATATGCATTCTTATCTCTAATACCTAAATGACGAGATAAAAATGATTGAAAGTCATTGGTAGGAGTAGAGGAAAGTTGCACTGGTGTGTTGGTTGATGAAATTTCATAATCAAAATCAAGGTGCTCCTCCCTCTCATCTTCGACAATCATATTGTGTAATATAATGCAACTCTTCATTATGTTGGCAAGCATTTTCGGATCCCAAAAACGTACAGCACCACCTATAATTGCGAAGCGAGATTGAAGGACTCCGAATGCCCGCTCTACATCTTTCCTGGCAGACTCTTGCATCATTGCAAAATGTTGTCTCTTTGCTCCTTGGGGAGAAGAAATTGTTTGAACCAGTGTTGCCCATTGCGGGTATATACCATCAGCAAGGTAATAACCCATATCGTAACTATGTCCATTAATAGTGTAATGGACAGGGGGAGCCTTACCTTGCGCAAGATCAGAAAACAAAGGTGATCGGTCCAATACATTCAAGTCATTGTGTGAGCCTGGCATTCCAAAAAATGCATGCCAAATCCATAAGTCATAAGAAGCTACTGCTTCAAGAATAATGGTTGGCTTTTTTTGATGGCCTACGTATTGACCTTGCCATGCTTTTGGACAATTTTTCCACTCCCAATGCATGCAATCTAAACTTCCCAACATACCCGGAAACCCCCGAACCTCCCCAATAGTAAGTAATCTAGCAATGTCAGTTGGTGTCGGAGATCTCAGATATTCTACTCCAAAGATTTCAATCACTGAATTACAAAATTGTTGCAAACTTTGAATTGTAGTGCTTTTCCCAATACGTATGTAATCATCAACTGCATCTGCTGCGACACCATATGATAATATTCTCATCGCTGAAGTCATTTTTTGTAGGGGAGATAATCCAACTACATGAGCTGCATCTTGTTTTTGAATAAAATATGAATTGTGTGCTTGGATTGCATTCAAAATTCGCAGATACAAAGGACGACGCATTCGAAAACGTCTCTGAAATATTGTAGCTGAATACACTGGATTTACAGCAAAATAATCTGCAAACAATTTGTCATGACCCTGCCTTCTATCTCTGCGTATATACTTATGGCCTACAACAGAACCACCTATTTTCTTTGAGCTATCACTTGACTTAAGAATCTGAAGCATACTACTGTTATTCTGCTCATAAGCCCCTAAAAGTGTGACCATATATTCATCATCAGACTCATCATCAGAGGAGAAGGAAGAAGAAGAGGATGAAAATGAAGTCAATATCATGGATTTGAAAGTATCCATTATGCTCTGTTTTGTTTAAGCTATGACCCTTGTGGAGTTGTCTGGCATATGAATAATAATGTGTTTATATGAGATTTTAGAAGAAAATCATTGTTATGGGTAAACCAAAACCCCATATATGTAATGGAGGGAAAAAGAAATAGGAAAAGAATTAGGAACAGAAATGGAGGGAAAACAAAAAAATAAAAATAAAAAATTCGCTTACCGATCGACCGGCTGGTCAACCAACCGGTCTCCCCGCCACCAGTTCACATTGGTCAGTTCACCTTGGTTGGTTCAAACAGTTCAAAAAGGTTAAAAAAAAAAAAATTTCCCCTAACCGGTCGACCAACCGGTCGACCATCCGGTTGTCCTGAAGGAGATTTGATGAAGGTGAACCGTTGGAGCATTCAGTATCAAATTGAGGAAATGGCCATTTTTTTACTCAGATTTGGTGAAACATTAGGTGAACCGTTGGAGATGCTCTAACAAATACATCTTCTACCGTTTGATAAAAATATAAATTATTCCTGTAATTTTAGAAATTACATTTTACTCTTAGAGTTTCTAACTTCATAACAAATCATCATTTTTATTAATAAATTATCAAGTTAATTAACAATTTTTAATAATGTTAAAACCATGTTTCAATTAATAATTTAGGTAATTTTATTATTGTATAGGAAAATAATTATGAATTTCATTTTTTTAGTTAATTCTGTCATATAAAAAATACTAATAAGAAGGTATTTATAATTTTCCAAATTACAGAAGGCAACCGTACTTTAAGCAAACCTCAAAAGGTATATTTATAATTTACCTAAAACTAACTACATAAAATAATTTAATTTTACATATCCAAATCATCATATAAAAAATGGCAGTATTATATCCACACAAATTTTTTTTTTTATAATCTTCTTAATAAGATGGTAAGACAAAATATATAAGAATTTTGAAAAAATATTTAAATAGAGTAGGGCTACATTTTCAATACATCGCTTCTATTTTGACTTTTAATGAGGTGGATGAGAGAGATAAGAGAGATGAAATGTGTGAGACTCCATTTACATGGTTTATTTCATATCATTGGAAAATGGATTAGGAGTGTTCAATTCGAGTTCCAAAACATTTTTCTATTTGAATGTAAGTTATCTTTTTAAATTTACTTATCACGTTATTAGGCAATTGTAAAGAAAAAAAATTGTGTGAATGAATTATTTTTCTATAAAAAAAAAATATAATTTCATTCATATTAGATTCTCATAAAACACAACCCTCAAAATGATCTGGACCTCATGTCACTGTCAAAGATAGAAAAAAAAAAAAATTCAAACACATCAATGGTCAATACATCAATGGGGGTTATGGTGGTCTTCTTTTGTGGGGGTCCCAAACATTTTCTTTGTCCAACAATAATGAAAGAGATCTCTACAAAACACAACCCCCACAACCCTCAAAATTATCTGGACCATTCATGTCACTGTCAGAGATAGAAGAAAAAAAATTCAAACACATCAATGGTCAGTAGATCAACGGGGGTCCTCCTTTATAGGGGTTCCAAACATTTTCCTTATCCAATAGTAATGATAGAGATGCCACAAAACACAACCCCTACAATTCCAAAATGATCTAGACTATTCATGTCACTATCATAGATAGAAGAAAAAAAAATTAAACACATTAATGGTCAATACATCAATGGGGGTCATGGGGGTCCTCCTTTGTGGGGGTCCAAAATATTTTCCTTGTCTAACAATAATGATAGAGATCTTCACAAAACACAACATCTAAAATAATCTAGACCATTTACGTCCCTATCAAAGATAGAAGAAATAAAAATTTCAACATATTAATAACCAATATATCAGTGATGGTTATGAGAGTCCCCTTTATGAGCTCCCAAACATTTTTCTTGTCCAGTAATAATAGAGATCCCACAAAACAAAACCCCAGAAAGAGTAATTGAAAGTGGGTCATTGTGTTGATGACATATCAAGAGGGAAAAAGTTATTTCCCATTTGTGCTGTGAACACCATAGACAATGAGAAACCACCCACATTCAATTGCATGACTCGGATGAAATATCCTGATTGGTTCTCCCCTATTCCTTCTCAGGGTTGTGATTGTATTGGTGGATGCTTGGACTCTCAGAAATGCTCATGTGTACTCAAGAATGGAGGCGAGATACCATACAACTACAACGGTGCTATCATAGAATCAAAGACTCTGGTCTATAAGTGTGGTCCTTCTTGCAAGTGCCCTCCTTCGTGCTACAATAGAGTCAGCCAGCATGGCATCAAAATTCAGCTTGAAATCTTCAAAACAGAGTCAAGGGGTTGGGGTGTTAGATCCCTAACTTCTATTCCTTCAGGAAGTTTTATATGTGAGTATATTGGGGAGCTTCTCGAGGACGCGGAAGCTGAAAAAAGACACAATGATGAGTATTTGTTTGACATTGGACAAAATTACTGCGATTGTTCTGTCATGGATGAACTTTCTACTCTCAAGCCTGATGCACAATTAACTCCTAATGAGGTTGTGTATGATGGTTTCACCATTGATGCTGCGGAACGTGCAAATGTGGGCAGGTTTGTTAACCACAGTTGTTCCCTTAATCTTTATGCTCAGAATGTCCTCTATGATCACGAGGACAAGAAACTACCCCACATAGGCGCCGTTTGGTAGAGCTGTGGAAAAGTAATTATAACTTATACCTTAATAGCTTGTAGTTTATAACTGTGAATATAAGCTGATTTTTGACTTATAAATTAAGTTTCTCTTTCCCACTCAAAGAATAAGTTGATTTTTGACTTACAAAAAGTTATAAGTTGTATAGTTAAGCTGAACCAAACACATCAAAATAGCTTAAATTAAGCTAAAAGCTGAAATAAGTTAGAAATAAACCCCTACCAAACAGAGCCATAATGTTCTTTGCTGCAGAGAATATTCCACCCTTACAGGAGCTGACTTACCGCTATAATTATTCAGTGGATGAGATTCATGATTCAAATGGCAATATTAAGAAGAAGAACTGCTATTGTGGTCCTGAGGAGTGCACTGGCAGAATGTATTGAGACCGACAGAAAAAATTGGGTTCTCGGGTAGGGATTCCTTTTCTCTTAATGTAAGTTTTGTTTGACCACTTTCCTTTTTGTCTGTTTTATGGAACTTAGATTTATTATTTACTCTGTGATAGGTCCTAATGAATCTATTTTAGCATGTACTCTTGGGCTGTCTCAACAGAAACACATAGATATGAACGCACATATACGGGCAAATATCATTTTCATGAAAAGAAACACACATGAACACGTTTCTAAGCTTTTTGACACAATGCGAACATATATAAACGACAATTATAGGATATTAACAGATTTTAGTATATACTTTCTACAGTATCTCCATGTGTCTGTTTGTACATAACGGGCTAGGTTGTACCACTTCGTTCAAAGTTTTCTTTTCAGATTCACTAGGTTAAACTATTTAGGTGCACCACTTCGCTTCAAGTGCTGCATGAGCCAAATGGTGTAGCGCATCTGGGCTAACCAAATTTCAGAGCATCGAGGCTCCAGATTTTGGAGATGATGCCAGAATTCGTACGTAATTATCAATATGAGAATTGCCCAAAATCAAGTTGTCTGGTGGTTTTTTGTTTGTGATCATAGATATAGAAGTTCATCTCTCTTTGGATGAACTGGCAGCTCTCACGAATCACATTTCTTTTCATGTTTAAAGTAATATTGAAATCTGACATTTGTTTTCATATTCATGATCTGATTCATGTATGTAAATACTTCACATCTCATCCCTTAATTTTGAGAATTTGCTTATGATTCTTGTTCAGATGCAAAGCTTGATTTTGATGAAAGCAGACGAGGAAAATGATGGAAAGGATTGGATCATATTTCGAGGTGCTGGGATCTCCAATATCAGTTTTGACAATGTTTTTCTCAATTTGTTTACTGGACAACACATTTTATGGTTAGATATGGAGTGCCTTGACACAGTGTGGTTAGTCCTGTAGACTTGGTAGTAATTTTTTTCTAGACTACATGGTGGACTACTACTCCCATCCTCTGTTGGTCAGATCACTACACCTACCATGAAATGAATTATCTGCTGTATATGTTGTTTACTGAATTAGTGATTCCTGTGAAAACCCACATTTCATTATTCTTAAAAGAAAATAAATAAATAAATTAATTAATTTTATCTAGAGTCTATCTCAAAAATGTATTAGTGTAAAAGTTAGTTTTAAATTAACCAAATTCAATCACTAACAAGGAAATAAATAAATAAATGAATAAATAATAATTTTGTGGGTGTTTAATATTTGTTATTTATAAATTAAATTATTAAGATTTATTTTGGAATTAGAAATTAAGGGTCCAAATGGCTTAAGTAAGAGACGCTAAGAAGTCGAATCAATTTAATCCTAATTATAGACCCATTTGGGAGTTTAATTAAATATTCGTTTTAGTTTAGTAGAATTGAGATTCAATTAATTAGATCCTAATTGGAGTTGATTAAGTCATGAGGATTGGGAATTTTGGTTATTATAAATTTAATTTAATTAGGATGTGCCCAATTTGAATATATAAATTAATTGACAGAAATTTGGAGTCCGATCAGAAATTGAAGGCCTAAATGATTTGGGAAATCAAAATTGATGATGGCAATAAGTTCGATTTAATATTTGGAGCCTTTTGGGAGTCTGACTAAAATCTGATTCAGATTGATATATTCAATTAGGCTCTAATGGAAGTCAATTTGACTAATTAAATTATGTGGAATTTGAGATTAGTTATATTAACTAATTTTGTGTTAACCGAAATTTATTAAAACTAAGTGTTGCTTAATTAAATTAATCTTAGACAAAAATTGATTATGGACTAAATTAGAATTGGGGGTGTAAATGGGTTTGGGTGTATTGAGAAATCTATGTATGGGTGTGTGCATGTGAGTGATGTGCTGGAATTCAATAAAAGAGTGCACGTGTGCTTGTGAGGTGTCAAGAGGTATAGTGTATGTTGGTATATCTATGCTAGTGAACACTAGAATATTCATTTGGGCTCAAAACTTTTGTAAAGAAAGAATGAGAGAGAGAGCACCGAGGAGAGAGAGGAAGTGAGAAATAGAGAGAGTTCAAATCAGCTCCTACTTGCTGGAAATAGGAAGAAAAACTAAGGAAAAATATGGAAGAAAGGAAAGAAAAAGAAGACTCAAGAATTTGTGACAAGGTTCAATATTCAACAACTCTAAGTAAGATTTCTAACTCTAATCTTGTAGTAAATCCTTCCTTACATCTCAAATTCATGTAATTAATAGGAATTAACAAGAAGACCAGAATCTTGAGTTACGCTTTAAGATCATGGATATATATTTGAAATTAAATAGAAGAGTTTGATTTATTTTTATTCTTCACAAATTAAAACCCATCCTTGCATGCATGTGGATGATCATGGAAAATAAACTAGAAATTAAATATTTTAAGCTTGATTTGTGTTTTCCTCATGAATTTGGGCTTCATCTTTACATGCGTCAATGGAATTTTAGGAGATTTGAAGAATTAATTTCATGTTGGGTATAAGAAGAACAAGTAAAGATTATTGAAGATGTTTTTGGTCCCTTAAATCTGCCAGGAAGTTGTACGAATTTTTAGACAATTTTATACTCAAAATTTGAAGATGATTTCTTTCTACAATTTGTTGATAATGATGTCTAGTTCATCCACAAAATTTTTCAACAATTATTGAGTTTTGTACGAATTTATACATATTTTAACCAAATCTGGAGCCATAGACAGATTTTATTATGTGTTTGAAAAATCATTAAAAATTTTATATGAAACAAATCTGATATTTATAAAAAAAATGAAATTTGAGAAGTCTAGTTTCATAATAAATTTTTAGATCATGGAATTAATTTATAAATTTAAGTATGGAATCAATTTAAGAAAATGTGATAAATCTGTGTCATAAACACTCTTGGAATTTTTAAGAATTATTTATAACTTATTTTTGGAAAATGCTTTCTGAAAAATGACAATAACATGTTTATTGAGTATTCCTTAGATTTATATGAATTTTAGAGTTGTATAAGTAATTTATTTATAATTGTATTTGCAAGACATACATTCTGAAAATTTCTGGACAGATTTAAGATCATCACTTCAATTATTTATTTGGATAAAAATCAGTTATTGTGTTGGTCTAATTCATCAAATATTGTAAATTAGTAATCCATACATGGGTGTATTGTAGTTTATTTAATATTGTGCTAGTCTAATCTTGTAGATTAAAAGTCCATGCATGTGTGTAATTATAAATTATTTCTATTCTTTGGGTATCTAAATTATTATTTCATACCATGGTTTAAATAAATTGTTTATTTAAATTTTGTACAATTGTTTATTATTGTGTGACATGTGTAATATTTTATGTTCGGATTTTAATGAGTGTGGTATAACATTATTGTAATTAAAAATTTGAAATTTATTTGTGATTAATATCAAAATTAACTGAAATGGTTAGCGGCTTATACAAAGTTAACAATTGACGGTTAATACCAGTTGTTTAGGGTGAGTCTTGGTTTTAAAGAGTGTATGAAATTAAGGGTTGACGGTCAATACCGGTTGTTCAGGGTGAGCCCTGGTTTTGAGAATTCTCACGTAAATTGTGTTGCGAAACTCTAAGATGGCACGGGACTTATTTGAACCTTTTCGGTATTCGGTTTTGGAATAAGGGTGGATGTGCAGGTGGCACACAGGGAGGTTACGTACCCCTGGCAGACCGTTTCCTTGGGGCAGACCGTGATGTCACGACTCGGGTATGTAACCTGGTGCGTGGGCATCATTGGTAGTTACTGTAGGTAACATTTAAATATTTGACCAAGGGAGGGTTTCAAATTAACCGTTGCCATGCTTAGTGGTTGGTAAGCTAAATCTCTTGGTGAGATTTCGAGTGTCACCTAATTTATTAAAATCTAACTATTGTAATTTATGTTTACAATTATATTGTTATCTCATGTTTAGAAGCTCATTATTTTTCTCTTAAAAGGAATGGTAGGTTGGTTATGTTTTCTTACTGTGTTGCAAAACTCATGGCATATATTTTTGTTGCCCTGGCGTTTTATGCCAGGTTTTATGTTCGGATTCTAATGAGGGGGCATTTTTCTTATGATGAAATACTGCCTCTGTTTGTCATCTATTTATTTATTATCTATTGTTATTATTTCAACTGATGGCATTCCTATTATGCTTATTAAATGCTACCTGTCATTCTGTTACTACAACATTATTCATTGTGGGTATTATTATCGGGGTGGATATTTCGGTTGTATGTATCTTATTGAGCTCGTCGCTCATTGGCATCCTCGTTGCCCTGGCGTTTCATGCCAGGTACCGAAGAAACCGAAGGAAACACCGAGGTGTTGAAAGGCAACATTCAGCCCTGATTAGCTTGAAGCGTGCCAAAGTTCCATGAACCATCTTTCTGGGTTTTCTAGTTTTTCTCTACTGGAGTTGTATTGAAGAACTTTTAGTTTTGGTGTTGTAATTAATGGATGATGGTAAATTTGGTGGCAACATTGATGAGGATTCTTAATTAAGAAAATTAATTTTAAGTTTCAAACCTTTTTATGATGTCCCAAAATTTTGGGGCGTCACAATTCCAGAGAAGAAATCCAAAAATGTTAAACTTGGTAGCCTTCATATGGTACTGTTCTTGCCCCAAGGAAGAAAAAAATGTAATCTTCTGTGCCTTTCCATGTAGTTTTTTTGATTTAGCATTTTTTGGAATTTGTACATATGAATCTGGTGACAAATAAGTTATTAAATAGGTGACTGGTTGTTTGTGAAGGTTTCAGATTACAGTCTTTTATGTTTCTTTTGTGGCACATATATTTTGTGTCAACACAAATAATATCATTGCTGTGTAGGACTCACTGGTGGTGCATTTTTTGCTTCGAAAACAAGTTAATGTTTATTATCTTGGCTAGTACTACTCTTTTTAAAAATTAAGTGGAGCTTTGTGTGTCCAAACATGCAGTCTTTCTTTTTCTTCTGAGATTGTTACAATCACTGTAAATATTGTTCTAAGTTCAAGATTCAGTGAGTTCTGTGCATACACACACAGACGCATGCATATTCATGTGTATTACTGTTTGCTCAAGTGCTGTAATATCATTTTGCCCTTTTTGTGTCTATCCAACCATAAGGAAAAGGAAAAATATGTCATTCATAGCACACAAATACACTTCTTTATTGAAAATGGTAAAGAGCACTAGCTCTAACTCAAGCATAACTTTGATGACTTTATTAAACTCCTAGATAATATATTTATTTTTTTTGGTGATAAATTTAAGCAAATATTATTAGAAAAGCATTAAGATGATGCAAAGAAAACGAAAAACAAGACCCTAAGGGGATTAGACTCCTAGATAATAATTACTTAGCATCTTCTACTCAACATATACTTAGATATATATGTAGCAATAGGCATTGGGATTGGGATTTTATAGGGCTCAAGTAAGCTGAACTGTTGTTTCATAAGCGGCCCCAGCCTTCCATTCACTAGGAAGTGCACTACGCAGCTCTACCCACTTCAGCCCTGACCTGCCACTCACTTGGAGTCTGAAGTTAAGTGGACCTTTTGGTGGGCTAGACATGTCCCACACTGCACCATAGGCATTTCTCAATCCCCTCCATTACTGACGATCCACCTGCACCAAAGAAGGGAATATATATTGTTAAAAATGATATGCATAGGCCCTAGGCCCACCACCAGAACGCTAACGGAAAGTCTTTACTGGTGGCCCAACCCAGCCTTTTTTACTTGATAATACCCAGTTCACTCAAATAGTTCAGTGGACTGTACCTGCCACACTTCAACCGCAGTGATATCACTTTGGCCAGCTGTAGACACCCCATTTTTGACCGACCGTAAGACTCAGACGTCACCGATTGAGCGCTCGGTGATGTTGCATACTGTGCTCGTTTAGAAGTCTCAGAGTCGCGGCCGTGCGCCCTGCCTCCGGACTTCCGAACTCTCTTCCATACCCTGCCTCGGTTTGCGAACCAGACTCGGTTTTTCTCTGTTTTCTTTCCTGAAGGGTGGGAGAGGTCTAGCAGATCATCTCTCAGTGGCCGTGGGCTACGTTTCGTGGCCGTAGGCCATTTTGCCCATTTCGGAGCCCGGTTCCCGGTTTTCGGAGCCGTCAGGCCGTGTGCCTCGGTTCGGGACCACCCAACCGTCTCCGATTCCTCCGGTTCTTGGCAGGTACCTCTGTTTTATCATAACGAGGCACACTGGGGTCTTAGATACCCACTTCGTGGCTGAATGCCACTTTCGGTGCTTACAGCCGGTTTTCCGGGCCCCGAACCTCGCGGTTTGGCCCCGAGCATTCATTTCGCATCGATTTTTGTTCATTCTTGGCAGGTGCCTCTGTTTTATCATACCGAGGAACACTGGGGTCTTAGATACCCACTTCGTGGCTGAATGCCACTTTCGGTGCTTACAGCCGGTTTTCGGGCCCCGAACCTCGCGGTTTGGCCCCCGAGCATTCATTTCGCATCGATTTTTGTTCATTCTTGGCAGGTGCCTCTGTTTTAGCACCAGGAAGATCACTGGAGGGTAGGAGGCCAGCAATTATCTCAGATAACCAGTTATGCTCTTCCGGCGCCCGTTTTGCTCACTTCCGGGCTAATGTTGAACACCCTAGGGCCATTTTCTTCCAACCACAACTACATATTTGTGATGAGGGCACATGGGAGGACCCTAAAAAGTGATGGCCGGCCAGTAATTGTGTTTTTCATTTTTGAGCCTCTCTTTCAAATGCAATGTTGTGACTCCTGCTTCAGAGTTGCCCAATTCCAACCATGGGGCCTTGTTCTACACACCTAGGAGGACACCAAAAGTTGGTGGCCGGCCATTAATTGTTGGTTTCATTTTTGGCCATGGCCGGCCGGCCATGGGGAGTGGCTGGCCGACCAGTGGGGTGGCCGGCCGGCCATCTTCAAGAAAAGTGCCTGGCCGGCCAGCTTTCTGCTTTTGAACCCTTTATAGCTGTCCAGCTGCTTTTCAAAATATCCCTGTCCTCCGGGGGATATTTTGGGAGGGAAAGCTTGGATGCATTTCCCTCCCCTTTTACACCCTTTCTTGCCCATTTAAGGGGCTGACCTCCTCCTTTGTTGAGGTTAGCAACTTTTCTCTCAAGAGCCTATCTCCATTTGCCTCCATTTTCATCCTCAAAAGCTCCAAAAACCTTCAAGTTCCTAGCCCACTTGTTCATTAACCCTAAGCACCACCATCACCACCTCCATTTCAGCAGCAAAGGAGTGATTTTCAAAGGCTAGGGATCAACAAATTCAAGCCAAGAAGCAACAAAAGCTTGATCTTCAAGGGTAAGTCTCAAAGTCCCTTTTTCTAGCACTTTTTTGCCCCAATTCTTTACCCTATTTGCTCACTATTTTGGGCTCCGACCCCTAATGATTTTGTGCTTATTTTGAGCCCCTCTACAACATTGTAGAAGGGCTCAACCTTGTTTGGTACCTCTATCATGCTCTTCCTTCAATATCACCTCTTATGCCAATATTTTGCATGCTTTGTTTGGATTATGAGTGATCCATTTTCGAGCCTGATATATACTGTGAGTGGGCCTATTTTGAGCCCATCTTCAACATTGAAGAAGGGCTCAACCATGTTTGGTAACTCTATCTTACACTTGCTTCACAATTCCTCCAATTTACCGTAAAATTGCATGCTTTGTTAGGCTTGCTTAGCTTCTGTTTTGAGCCTTCATCAGGCTTGGAAAGAGTCTTAAAATAACTCATTCTTCATTTTTTGTTAAGGGTCTTAGGATGTTTGGTCCATCCTTTTGATACCTCATGTTATAGCTCTCTTTTGGCTTTATTTTGCATGCTATGTTAAGCATATCTACATACTGAATTGGAGGATATAATCTACTGTAAATGTGCATATTTTTGGTCCCTCTTTAATGTTGTAGAACTGCATTTTTCAGTTTGAGCATTGCGCATATCACTTGCTTCATTATTCCCCTCTTTTCCCCCATTTTTGCATGCTATTTTTTCCATACTTGTGATTGTTGTTTGGCCATTCTTTGTACTGTAAAAATGCTATTTTAGGGGCTTCCTAGCATCTGTCTTTACATGTCGTGTCCATATTATGCATGTTTGGCATAGCTGTAGGCCATTTCAGGTGCATAACATTGCATTTCGGGCATCGGGTGTAATATTGCTATAATTCGGGGATTGTTTTTGCATCATTTTGGCTGCTGAAATTTACATTTTCCATATGCCATATGCTACATTTCATTTATATCATCGCCTCGGTTTGCGTGCCCGTGGGCACGCATTTCGAGGCACTTCATTTTTGTCCGACGGCCTCCCGTATGAGAGTGGCTGAGGCCCTCTCATGTTGGTATAAGCCCAATTTGCATCGTGTATGTCATTTCATGCTTTAATGCATCGCCTCAGTTTGCGCGCCCGTGGGCACGCATTTCGAGGCACTCCTTTTTATCCGACGGCCTCTCGTATGAGAGTGGCTGAGGCTCTCTCATGTTGGTATAAGCCCATTTTGCATTCTGTATGCCATTTTTGCATCATTGCATTCCGTATGCCATTCTCTCGATTTGCGTGCCCGTGGGCACGCACTTCGAGGCATTTCATTTTAGCCTCATTATATATCATTTCCATGACATTTTGCATTCCGTATGCATCGCCTCGGTTTGCGCGCCCGTGGGCACGCATTTCGAGGCACTTCATTTTCATCCGACGGCCTCTTATGTGAGTGTGGCTGAGGTCCTCTCATGTTGGTATAAGTCCATTTGCATTGCGTATGCCATTTTATGCTTTAGAATCATTTCCTCGGTTTGCGTGCCCGGGCGCACGCATTTCGAGGCATCTCATTTTCATAGCATTGTGTATGTTAGAATTGTGTTTTGGTTGCATTCATGCATATCATGCATATTGCATCGCGTTCGGGATAGGAGTTAGCCCGGGCACGGGAAACGAGGCACGTTCCGTACTCCGAGTGACGGAACGGGTCTCAATTCCCAAGTCACCGACACTCCGGATTACCCATGATGGAGTTAGGTTTTGTTGTAGCATTCATCTGCATTGCACCCAATATTGAGTTGTGCAATCCGATTCCTCGGTCATCATGCATCGAGATGCGTGATTGGTGGCACGAGAATCGAGGCATGCATATATTTGTGAAATACATTGCTATGCCCTTTTCCTGCTCTCTGTTGCAGCAAAATAAGGAATCAGCAACTTTTCGGAGTCTGGCGCGCATTTCGAGAACATTGCAAACAGAGGCTAAAATGGGCATCCCAGTGGATTTCTGCGCGAAGGCAGCCCAACATGCATCATTCATCAGAAGCGAGGCAGCCCATGGCTTGCAAGCCAATTTTAAAGCTTTCTTAGTTTAATTTGTTAATTAATTAGAAATCTGTATTATTCTTTTATTTTGGACTGTATTATTTATTTGGACCCTCTGCGCGAGGGGATAACTGTAATAAGTGTGCGTGAGTGTGATGTATGTCTTCCAACCCCACATCTTTCTTCCCTTTTATTTACCCGCTTATGATGGTTAGATATAGGGCATATTTCAATTAGCATACAGTATGATAGCATGTTTGCATTCATTCATCTGTTTTGCATGCACCGGGCTCGGCGCATCATACAAACTGCATTTGTATTTCAATTCCAAATTGAGTACATGTTAGCTGTAGCATTTCACATGCCATGTTTAGAATAGCCGAGCCTGCTATAGTTGCATTATTGCATGTATTGCATTAGGCATTTCTGTATAATTAGGATCATGCATGATTTCTAATGAGTTTTTGTTTTGGCTTGGAGTACTCGGTGAGTTTTATGCTTTAGCATCCTTGCATGCGTGTGAGTGTTGCCATGAATAGCATGCTTACCATGAGGCTAACTGCTTATGTGATATAACTGCCTTGAATGCCTGTGGGTGGAGGCTGAGTTACTTGAATTGGGACAATTCATCAAATGTTGTTTTTAAGCCCACTAGATAGTGGCAAAATCATGTTTTCTAAGCTCACCTGAGGGTGGCAAATCCGCGTCTTAGCCTACCTGCGGGTAGCACCATCAAACCATTTTCAAACAAACAAACATGAGGTGTTTTGTTCCAATTTAGGCGGCTCAGTCTATACTTGTTTGCTGCGAGCATCACATAGTAACCTAGGCTAATAACCGGAATAAGAGCATACAAGGTTTTCAAAAACAGATATCATGGTTAGTAGAGGCCGGTCTCTGACCGGGCGAGCGGGGGTGCTCACGAAGTGACCTTCCCCAATCGTACCCAAGTTCCCGAGCCGAGGCAACTTTGGTGATGACGGACACGTGGCCTTTGGCACCGAGTCAGGGTTTCCTAAATTTCCCATTAAAAAACATTTAGGTGGCGACTCTGTATCTGGCAAAGCAGTCCATGTTTGGCACTTCTTTCAAAAATCTGTTTTCAAAACGATTTGCCGGATTTGGACTCTTTGGTTCAAGATTAAGAACCGTGACATTTGAGTCCTTGAATTGTAGTGACCCCAATATGAACAGAACGGGACTTAACCCTCCCGGGGCGTTCGGGGACGTCTACACCAGCTTGGTACAAGATGATAATGGCTAGGTAATCAGGAAACCTGCTGTTCTCATGGACCTTGACCATGAGGTTGTAACCTGGGTACTGGCAAGAAATTCTCCGGTATTCTATGTCAACCACACCATAAGCAAACAACTTCGAGGCTACATTGGGACGAGCCAGCCTTGCGTAGGCACGGGTGCTTAGAATGAAGTCTGTCTTGTCCCCTTCACCGTAGTCTGTCACCACCACCCTTGCTCCATCCTTAGTGCAAAGTTGTGGTATCTTGCACCTAACCTATCATATTAGTAAAAACAAATCGGAAATAACCATCATTATCGACACGAGCAAAGGAGCCACTTTTTTTATCAGTGTTAACATTTTCATTATTTTGCACTACTTCAATGATTCATAAAGAAGGGCTTGTCCTGGATGCCAATTTCTTGCAAGCTCAAAAAGTAGAGTTTTTAATTGTTGCTTTTTACTGTTCAAAAAAAATTTGTAGCTTTTTATCATAGTCCAAGACTGAATATCAATATATATTCATTGTATTTCAAATATCATTATTCAGATTTTTCCAATATCCTCAAGAAGGGTCAATGACTTTTTAAGTAGTATTGAAGTTGAATTACCTGGTAGCATGCACCACAGCCAGTTCCATTCCTGTACAGTTTAGAGACTCCACTCACAGAACCATCGTTAGCGGTTCTTCCATAGTCACCAAACCCGCAAGCTCCAGCTAATTTTTAACCACATTAAATCAGTGTTAATCATTGTAGCTAGATTATTAATGTAGAAATGTACATAAATCAATACATGTAAACACACACACACAACATATATATATATATATAGAGAGAGAGAGGATTGGGTGTATACATACTTGGAGTCCCCAAGCCATCAGGGCTGCCATAGTAGGTTGCTCTAGAGGACACAAAAGTGTCCTGGGAGTAACAAAGTGCTGGCAAAAGCACCAGGACATAAAGAAGAGAGCTGAGAGGGTAATTTATGTGCAAATTGGGCCGAGCTGGGCCGTTATGGGCCTCAGTGCGAAGGGCTGAGTAAAAAGGCCATAAAGTTACTCTGGTCTTGAAGAGGCTTAAAGTTAGTCTGGTCCCAAGCCCAGAAGTTAGTCCGGTCCGAGGGAGGCTTAATGTTAGCCCGGTCGAAGGATTCTTTGTAGTTAGACCGATTTAAAGGTGCTTTGAGTTTATACTGGTCATGGCGCAGTGTAACTAGCTCAGTCTAAACCGTGTTGAAAGTTAGTTCGGTTTTGGGCATGCCATGGTTTGTGGAAGAGAAACTAAGGTAAGGGCAGTGAACCGAAATAAGTATAGTTCGGTTCATTCTGCGGCTAAGTATAGCCATGCTTACTTCGGTCGTGGTAGTCCGGTCAGGGTAAAACCATCTCACTTGGTTTAAGCAGTGAGGGGGGTGTTGAAGGATAAGCATGATCTTTCAAGAGTATGAATCCTAGGAGGACTCTGCATAGAGGAGTAAGAGTCCTACTTGGATTATGCCACACGAAACCTATAAAAGCTTACAAACATCACCTATGGAGAGGTAACACAACTTTGATTTTCGAATACACAGAGCTTTTGTTTATTTGTCTAGTTTGCTGACTTAGGCATCGGAGAGGTTTCCGGCACACACCTGCCGGCTAGCTCACGTTTGTGTTTTCAGGTGATAAAGCGACGACGTACGGAGGAGCGCAGACTTGATCAACAGGATTATACGAGAAGGTTTATTTTTTTCCCGTACAATTGGCGCCGTCTGTGGGAATTCAGACAAGAACAAAACCTCTTGATCAAGCTTTTTCTCTTAAGAATCAATGGCGCACAACGAAGATTTGCCACAGTCCGCCATCGACGGACAAACACCAGAAGGGGTGCGAGGCACGAAGGTCTACCTCTCATCCCTCCTATGGCGGATTTAGAACCACAAAGACAGAATCCCAGGAGGATACAAGGGGAAGAAGGCGGACTAACAGCCCCCATCACTCTCGTTCACAGAGTCCAGAAAGGCAAAGGCGGAGGATTGATCCTCAAGCTTTGGAGGATCGCGTCAAGGAACAGGACGAATTTATACGACGAATGGCGGCGGACATGGAATCTCTAAAGCGCCAGATGAAGGGAAAAGGAGTGGCGGCAGGAGAGGGGCGCACAAGCAAGACGCCCCCTCGGCACTCGGAAAGTCGTGGTAGGAATACCACACCCTCTCAGGCAGAGAGTAGAAGCCTCAGAACAGGCGATACTCAATCCAGATCCTCCAAAACTCGTCACTCCAGGTCTGAGAGGACGAGATCTGAGAGGTCGTACACTGAAGGAAGCACCTATTGGCCCTCACATACGCACCAAACAAGATCCAGACAGACGGAGTTGCCCAGATCGTCTGACTTACGAACCGTGCTCGAGGAAAAGGCACGATGCAAGGAGGATGCCAGGACACGTGATCCACACAGAGTTTCTGCCTTACAGCGGTTGGCTCCTCGGACGCATGGAAGCGTCGAGGTTGGAATGCCAATACCGCGCCCTACTTACGAACCGACGGACAAGGCATTAGCAAGGCTACAAACCTCGCTGTTCGTTCCGGCGATTGAAAACGCGCCCCTATCATCAGGCTTCCTTCAGCCCAAATTCACTACATATGAGGGAAAGACGGACCCCTACTTACACTTGAGCCACTTTCGCCAGGTCATGGCTGTATACCGGCGGAACGAGGCTTTGATGTGCATCCTCTTCCCATCTAGCCTTGGCAACCTAGGCTTGACTTGGTTCGAAAAACTTCCAGAAGGCAGCATAGCCTCCTGGGCGCAATTGGCGGAAGCGTTCGTCACAAGGTTCAGAACAAACACTAAAACCCCGGTGGAGATCGACCAGTTACTCTCCATCGACATGGGTGACAAAGAGACCTTAAGATCCTACAATAGTCGCTACTGGGAGACCTTTAACCAAATTGGGGACTGCCCCACCAATCTCGCCATCGCACAGTACAAAAGAGGCCTTCCAGTCGGGAACAGACTAAGGGATTCAATCACCATGACACCACCCCTCACCATGGAAGCCTTGATGGAAAAAGTGCATCAGCACATCAGGGTGGAGGAGGACGGCGCACGTTGTAGACGTCCCCGAACGCCCCGGGAGGGTTAAGTCCCGTTCCGTTCATATTGGGGTCACTACAGTTCAAGGACTCAAATGTCACGGTTCTTAATCTTGAACCAAAGAGTCCAAATCCGGCAAATCGATTTTGAAAACAGATTTTTTAAAAAGAAGTGCCAAACATGGACTGCTTTGCCAGATACAGAGTCGCCACCTAAATGTTTTTTAATGGGAAATTTAGGAAACCCTGACTCGGTGCCGAAGGCCACGTGTCCGTCATCACCAAAGTTGCCTCGGCTCGGGAACTTGGGTACGATTGGGGAAGGTCACTTCGTGAGCACCCCCGCTCGCCCGGTCAAAGACCGGCCTCTACTAACCATGATATCTTATTTTGAAAACATTGTGCGTTCTTATTCCGGTTATTAGCCTAGGTTACTATGTGATGCGCACAGCATACAAGTATAGACTGAGTCGTCTGAATTGGAACAAAACACTTCATGTTTGTTTGTTGAAAATGGTTTGATGATGCTACCCACAGGTAGGCTAAGACGTGGATTTGCCACCCTCGGGTGGGCTTAAGAAAACATGATTTTGCCACTATCTAGTGGGCTTAAAACAAACATTTGATGAATTGTCCCAATTCAAGTAACACAACCTTCACCCACAGGCATCCAAGGCAGTTATATCACATAAGCAGTTAGCCTTATGGTAAGCATGCTATTCATGGCAACACTCACACGCATGCAAGGATGCTAAAGCATAAAAACTCACCGAGTACTCCAAGCCAAAACAGAAACTCATTAGAAATCCATGCATGATCCTAGATACACATAATTGCCTAATGTAACACATGCAAAAATGCAAACTATAGCAGGCTCGGCTATTCTAAACATGGCATATGGAATGCTACAGCTAACATGTATTCATCTTGTAATTGAAGTACAATGCAGTTTGTATGATGCAAACATGCTGTCATACTGTATGCTAATTGAAATATGCCCTAATCTAACCATCATAAGCAGGTAAATAAAAGGGAAGAAAGACGTGGGGTTGGAAGACATACATCACACTCACGCACACTTATTACAATTATGCCCTCACGCAGAGGGTCCGAATAAATATACAGTCCCGAATGAAAGAATAGTACAGTCCAAATAATACAGTCCAAATAATGTACAAATTCCTAATTAATTTACAAATTAACTAAGAAAATAATAAAACTGGCATGCAAGCCAGGGACTGCCTTGATTCTGCTCCGGATGATGGAATGATGCATGTTTGGGCTGCTGTAGACACCCCATTTTTGACCGTCCTCAAGACCTGGACGTCACCGCTTGAACACTCGGTGATTATCCATGTTCGTGTTCGTTTGGAGTTCCCGGAGTTCTCGGCTACGCGCCTTGCCTCAGGACCTCCGAACTTGACCGTTGTGTGTCTAGTTTTGCACCAAACACTTGTGCTTTGCCTTGGAGGGGCAGGGAATGCCTTGTGAGGCATCCCCACACACCACCGGCAGTGGCTAGAGGCCACCGGCTGGTTAGTGTTGCCATCGGCACTATATTGTGCCGGTCGGCACTCTTTTGTGCCGGTCGGCAGTCAATTTTGTCAAAATGACAATTTTGCCCTGTCGACTACTGTGCAGTTGCTTTTTGAGATATTTTGAAGCAGCTGTATAGCATTTGTTTCCCCTCCATACACGTGTATGGAGGGATGAACTTCTTGGTAGCTTAACTTGTAAGTTTGGTTGCCTATAAGAGAACCCTTCCTCCTCTTGGCTCAAGGGTTGGAGAGTTAGAGATTTTTAGAGAGAAAAGACAGAGAAGAAGCTCTGGTTTTAGGGTTTGAGTTCTATATCTATCCTATCTCTCTTTTGCTCTCTTGTTTGTACACTAGGTGTTTGTGTCTCACTATTGCACATCAACACCTAGTGTTTTACCTTCCCTTGGCTACTGAGGTCCCAAGAGGTTGTTCTTAGAGTTTTGGTTGGATTTGAGCCCAAGGAAGCAACAACATCATCTTTGGTGAAGAATGTCAACAAGGGTGAGAAACTTGCTTTATTTCCCCCATTCTTGCATTCCATTTTTACCTATCTTTGAACTGTTTTTGTGCTTGGTGTTTAATACAAAAAAGTTCTGTTTTTTAGTCCTCTTGATAGTTTATTAAGAGTGTTTTGTGCTTTGGAGAGGTTTGGCCCCTCTTAGGCCTTGAAAAGGCCTCATTTTGTGCCTATTTTGGTGAGCTCCGGGATTTTGGTGTTGGGGTCTCTTCACCACTGAAATCTTGAGGGATTTCAATGGTGAAGATGATGCCTTCAAGTCCCAAGAAGGAGAGGGCCACCCCCTCTCCTTGATGTCCTTGAAAAGGACAAGTTTTGGCCTCTTAAGGGAGCCTATGTTTCAAGTGTGTGTTGAGCATGCCATGGCTATATTTTATACTTATATTGCCATGTTTTAACTTTGTATTAAGTTGGTTTTGGTCCCTTATGCATGCCTAGCATAGTTGCCATGTAATGCCTTATATTGCTTTAACATGCCTTAGGTTGTTAGCCCTAATTTGAGCATGCTTTAGGCTTAGATTCATGAAGATTTTGTGCTTATCTTGACATGTTTTAGGTCTGTCCATAAGTGTTTGGGTTGGTCTTGGCATGCTTAGTATAGCCTCTTTGCATTTTAGGCTTGCTAGCCTTGAGCATGAATGTGTAGCATGCCTTGTTTGCATCATTTCAATGGTTTGAGACCATTTGTCATGTTATTTCAGTCCATTTAACATGCTCATATGTTTGCCTTGCATGCCTCTTTGAAGCTTTGAAAGTGCATGTTGTGTGCTTCATGTTTTGGCCTTTGTATGTACCTTTATGCTTGGACCATTTAAATGCCATCTAGGTGTTCCTTGGGTGTTGTTTACGTCTGCCCTTGACCTGTTTTGAGTCCCCTTGGCCTTGTGAGGCTTGGTGGGTTTGACCTTGGTTTAAGCCCCTTGGCTTGCCTTAAGTGCTTGGACCTTAATTGCATATTTAGCTTGCTTTGTTGCTTGGTTTGGCACCATGTTTAGCATGAATTTCAGAGCTTTACAATGCATGTTAGTTGTCCACACTTAGCCTCTTTTAAGTGCGCTTGAAAGTCGCTTGCTTAATACTTAGGTTTGTGCCTTGACATGTGCATGCGTGTATGTGTGTTTGGTCTCATTTCCTTTGCATTTTGGCCATTGTTTTAGGCCTAATTAGAGTTGCTTAAGTCATGTTTAAGACCATCATTTGCTTGCTTGTATGCTTACCTCATGTTTGCTTATGTGCTTGCATTGTTTGTTCACATGCTCATGTTGCATCCTTAGCTAACATGATTAGGTTGCAATGCATCTTGCATGCATGTGTAGACACCCTATTTTTGACTGCCCTTAAGACTTGGGCGCGACTAATGGTTTGCTCTGTGTTGGAAGGTGTGCAGGGCGCAGGTTCAGTTTCTTCGGTAAGGAGAGAGGCGAATCTCAACTTCACACCCCATTTTGAACCAAAATTATTTTGGATGGTTTTGAGACCTTAAAACCCTCTCTTTCAAAACATTTTTGAAATAAAATTCCCACGATGTTCCGACGCTCGCATTTCGGTAAATGGTGCGCTTTTCGGTAAACCGAGCAAGGACAAAGTGGAGATGAATGAAAGAGAGATGAAATCTTTGAAAAATCTTTTGAAACACTTTGCTTAGGAGTTTGGAGTTGAAGAAAAGAGGAAAGGAGAGGAGAAAACTGGTCTGGAAGGGGTTCGGCATGAATCCAGGTAGAAGAGGGACGAGCAGTCCTCGCTAAATCAAGCCCATCTATCTACACACTTGGAATTTAGCTATGAGGCCACTACCATTGAAAAAAAGACTTCCGGGGCTTCATTTTTGGTTCAAGAATCTCTTACATCCAAGTTCAGGTGGGGGAGATATGGTTGGTTGAAGTAGGGGATCAGTCCGGTTGAATCGAATCTGCGCGGCTTCACCAAAAAGGGCATAACTTTTTACGCAGGATGAATTTTAATGCAAGGTTTGCGCCATTGGAAAGCTAACTTCCGGGGCTTCAATTTGCATACCCACCGGCACTTTTTTGACCTCACCGGCCACCCAGAATAAAGTGCAGGTCGGCAATATATTGTGCCGATCGGCCAGAATAAAGTGCAGGTCGGCAATATATTGTGCCGATCGGCAATATATTGTGCCGATGACCTCTTTTCATGGCCGATTTGACCCTTTTGACTCTTGCAGACATGGTGCATGCCAGCTGTGCCAGCTGGAGTGCACAGATCCGATCCCCCATGCACATGTGTGGTTGTTTTGCACCCTTTGCACCTTTGAACCCCCTAGAGCTTCTAGAAGGTGACCCTTTGGCCAAAGCTTCTTGGAGAAGCTTGGCCAGCTGTCTTAGCTTCTCCAAGAAGCCTAGACTCTTTTGCACCCCCCTCTTGAACCTTTCTCTTTGCTTAGCCCTTAAGATAAGTGCTTTCCTTGCCTTATATAAGGACCATTCCTCTCCCTTTGTCTAGGTTGGAGCTTTTGAACCAAAAACCAGAGCATATATATCTATACATCTGATATATACATCCTCTCTCTCTATATCTCCCTCTCTCTCATCCTTGGTGTGTGTTTAGGACCCTAAAAGTGCACTTTTACCTTAGTTTTGCACCAACACACACACCATTACACCTTGCTTCGACCTTGAGGGGCTTAGAGGGTTGATTCTTGAGTTTTTGGGCTGTTTTTGATCAGAGAAGAGTGGCTGCACCTGCTGTTCATCAAAGGTTCTTCAAGGGTAATCTTTTTACTTTAGATTCCCCAATCTTGCACAAGCTTTTAGCCTATCTTGCTTTCTGTTTTGAAGCATCATGTAAATTGAAAAGAGGCTTGTTTTGAGCCCTTATTTAACATTGAAGAAGGGCTCAACACCGTTGGGGACCTCCATGTATGACTTGCTTCATTACCCCTCTTTGGTCCCCATTTTTGCATGTTTGTTTAGCTTATCTTTCTTCTGTTTTTCGGCCATTATCAGAACTGAGAGTGGCCATATTTTGACCCTCTTGTCATGTTTCATTAAGGGTCTTTGGCTGTTTGATGAATGTTTTGTATACTTCATGTTATAGCCTTTTGTTGGCCTATTTCTTGCATAGCATCTTTGGCATATTTTTATACTGATTTGGGGGTTGTCATCTACTGAAAGTAGTCATATTTTTGGTCCCTCTTCAGTGTTGTAGAAGGGTCTTTTTCTGTTTGGGCTTTGCATCTTACACTTGCTTTGTAATGCTCTACTTTGTCTAGAAATGTGTCATGGGTTTAGCCTTGTATATCCTCATGTTTTGACTTGACTTATTGAAGCTTTTGGCCATGATTTGTCTTGTTTTAGGTCTGTTGGCCACTGGTTTTACCATTTTTGGCATGCTTAATGTAGTTGCTTTGCATTGTTGCTTGTAAGCCTTGAGGATGTGATCCATGTATATGCGTTGGATAGGTTATTTAGATGATTTGGAATCATTTAATATGTTATTTCAGTCCCTATACCAGGTTTATATGTCTCCATTTGTCATGCCTTTCATGCTTTGAAGTATTGGTCTCTTATGCTTTAAAAAGGGTGTTGTGCATGCTTGCATGTTTAGAGCATTTTGGGGCTGTCATACCAAGGTTTTTGGGTGTATTTATGCATGATGAAACTCTGTTTTTGCTTACATAATTCATGTCATGAGTGGTCTTGGTAATGGTGGAGGAGTGTTCCCTTTTGGTGCCCTAGACTTGGCCCCATTTGGTTTGCATATTGGCATGTACATTGGTTACAATCTTGGGTGTTTTGCCACTGTTTTGGGTTGGTTTGAGGGCTGCCCTATTGTAGTTAAATCCACCATTGCATGCTTGCCTCATGTTTGTTGCTTAATTGATTCATTAAGTATTGCTACATGTTAGTCCTATCGCCTAAATTGCCCATGTTTGCATTGCATTTGCACCTTGCATGTTGCATTACATTTGGCATGTTGGCATTTTAGTATTAGGTTGCATCATGGAGCCATGTTTGCATAACATGCATTGCATTACTTGGTTTGGGGTGTCAAACCAAGTGTAAGGGTTGAGATGAGTTCATACTACAAGTGATGCAACTTGTCTCAACTCATGGTCACTAAGGCCCTTGATCTTGACATGATAGGGACTTAGTTCTCATTTGTGTGTTGCATGCATATTGACATTGAAATGCAATATTGATTCCTTAGGCTATCATGCACCAAGATGCATAATTGATGGCCCAAGAACCAAGGGTCATGCTCCCTTGAGTCCCAAACATGATAGGGAAGCATTGGCCATGCTTACATATGCCTAAAAATTCATGCCATGCACTGCTTGTCTGCTGCTGCTGTCAAAACTATCATCTGCAGGAATTTTGTGCCGACCGGCAGTATAGAGTGCCGACCGGCACTTTATGGGTAGCCGATAACCTCTCAAGCAGCCGGTGGTCATTTTACATGGCCGGTGGACATTCCATCCGGCCGGTGGTGTACAGGAGCATTCAAGGAAGGTGTTCTGGGACTTTGGCAATTTTTGGAGGGACAGGGCAGTAAGAACAGAGGCAGCAGTGTCATGATGCGGCTTTCCGGGCAAGTCAGATTCGAGCATGCATCATTCGCGCATCCCGAGGCAAGGCTGAGGCCCCTCCTTTTTTTATATACTGAATTTAATTTGATAATTAGAAATTTCTGTAATAATTTATTTATTTTGTATTTGGACTGTACTATTTGGGACTGTATATTCTTTTGGTCCCTCCGTGTGAGGGCATAATTGTAATAAGTGTGGGTGAGTGGTTTGTATGTCTTCCAACCCCCACTTCTTTCTCCCTTTTATTTACCTGCTTATGATGGTAGATTAGGGCACGTCTATTTTAGCATACCTTATGCAATGCATGCGTGCATCCATGCATTTGTCTAAACATGCACCGGGCTCGGTACATCATACAAACTGCATCGTACTTTCAATTCCAAATTGAATACGTGATAGTTGTAGCATTTCACATGCCATTTTAGGGTTAGCCGAGCCTACTCTAAATTGCATCTTTGCCTGTGTTGCATTAGCCACTTAACATGACCTAGGGACATGCATGTCTGCTAACTAGTTTCTTGTTTTGGCACGGAGTACGATATAAGTATTTTACGCTTTAGCATATCACATGCGTGTGAATGTTGCCATGACAGTATGCTTACCATGCGGCTAAGTGCTTATGTGAGATAAACTGTTTGAATGCCTGTGGGTGGAGGTTGGGTTGCTTGAGTTGGAAAACTCATTGAAATCCGTGTTTTAGCCTACTTGCGAGTAGCAAATTCCAAAGCATTTTCAAAGAAAACGGGTACGCAATGCTTATTTCCAAATTAGGCAATCTAGTCTATACTTGTTTTGCTGTGCGCATAATATAGTAATTCTAGGCTAATAATTGGGATAAGAACGCATAATGTTTTCAAAATCGGATATCACAGTTAGTAGAGGCCGGTCTTCGGACCGGGCGAAAGGGGGTGCTCATAGCTGACCTTCCCCGATCGTACCCAAGCTCCCGAGCCAAGACATTTGGTGATGACGGACACGTGGCCTTCGGCACCGAGTCAGGGTTTCCTAAATTCCCCCATTAAAAAAATATTTAGGTGGCGACTCTGTAATCTGGCAAAGCAGTCCATGTTTGGCACTACTTTTCAAAAAATCTGTTTTTCTTCAAAACGATTTGCCAGAGTTGGACTCTTTGGTTCAGATTTAGAACCGCAACAACACAAAAGGAGAGTCCGAGCTGTAGCCGAGGTCCCCCGCGGGCTTGTTATAGCATGTCTTGTCCTTTGATTTGGTGATGGGGATTGGGCTTTTTGATTGTTTAGTTTGCATTTCATTTGACATGAAAATTGCGCACTCGATTCTTTAGGCCATCATGCATGAAAATGCGTGATTGGTGGCCCGAGAATCGAGGCACATGCCCCTTTGAGTCACAAATATGATAAGGGGCATGATTGGTGCACACATTATTGGAATTACATTGCCATGCAAGTTTTTGCCCTCTGCTGCTGTAAGTTGCAGGTTCTGCAGACATTCAGTGCCGGCCGGCATTATTTAGTGCCGACCGACAGTCTATTTATGGCCGATGGATGTACTTTGTGCCGGTGGCCACATACTTCAGCCGGTGGTGTTTCCCCTCAGCCGGTGGTCTCCCCCAGTGCCTTGAGAAGTAGTTCTGAGATTTTGGCAGTTTTCAGAAGGGCAGAGCAGGGAAAACAGAGGCAGTCTAGGCATGGCAGTGCAATTCCGAGCAAGTCCCGAGCATGCGTTGCATCCGGCCCTCATCTCGGGGCGGTTTACTGTTTTAATTAGATTAATTAATTTATTTGATTAATTTAGTTGGACTGTAATATTTTAATTAGTTTGCGTAGCTAATTAATCTGTATATTCTTTTGGTCCCTCCGTATGAGGGCATAATTGTAATAAGTGTGGGTGAGTGGTTTGTATGTCTTCCAACCCCCACTTCTTTCTTTCCTTTTATTTACCTGCTTATGATGGTAGATTAGGGCATGTTTATTTTTAGCATACCTTATGCAATGCATGCGTGCATCCATGCATTTGTCTAAACATGCACCGGGCTCGGTACATCATACAAACTGCATCGTACTTTCAATTCCAAATTGAATACGTGATAGTTGTAGCATTTCATGTGCCATTTTAGGGTTAGCCGAGCCTACTCTAAATTGCATCCTTGCCTGTGTTACATTAGCCACTTAACATGAACTAGGACACGCATGTCTGCTAACTAGTTTCTTGTTTTGGCACGGAGTACGATGTAAGTATTTTACGCTTTAGCATACCATATGCGTGTGAATGTTGCCATGACAGTATGCTTACCATGCGGCTAAGTGCTTACGTGAGATAAACTGTTTGAATGCCTGTGGGTGGAGGTTGGGTTGCTTGAGTTGGAAAACTCATCGAAATCCGTATTTTAGCCTACTTGCGAGTAGCAAAAACCCGAAACGCTTTCAAAACAAACGGATATGCAATGATTATTTCCGAATTAGGCAATCTAGTCTATACTTGTTTGCTGCGCGCATAACATAGTAATTCTAGGCTAATAATCGGAATAAGAGCATGTAATGTTTTCAAAATCGGATATCACGGTTAGTAGAGACCGGCCTTCGAACCGGGCGAAAGGGGGTGCTCATAGCTGACCTTCCCCGATCGTACCCAAGCTCCCGAGCCAAGACATTTGGTGATGACGGACACTTGGCCTTCGGCACCGAGTCAGGGTTTCCTAAATTCCCCCTTTAAAAAAATATTTAGGTGGCGACTCTGTAATCTGGCAAAGCAGTCCATGTTTGGCACTACTTTTCAAAAAATCTGTTTTTCTTCAAAACGATTTGCCAGAGTTGGACTCTTTGGTTCAGATTTAGAACCGCAACACAAAAGGAGAGTCCGAGCTGTAGCGAGGTCCCCCGCGGGCTTGTTACAGCTGCTTTGCGCGGAAATCCACTGGAATGCCCCAATTAGCCTCTGTTTTGCAATGATTCTTGAAAAGCGCGCCAAGCCTCGGAAGACCGCTGATTCTTGATATGCTGCAACAGAGAGCAGGAAATGAGCATAGCAATGTATTTTCACAAATGTATGCATGTCTCGATCCTCGTACCACCAATCACGCATCTTGATGCATGATGGTCGAGGAACCGAATTGCACAACTCAATATAGAATGAATGCATATGAACACTACAACAAAACCTAACTCCATCATGGATAATCCGGAGTGTCGGTGACTTGGGAATTGAGACACGTTCCGTCACTCGGAGTACGGAACGTACCTCGTTTCCAGTGCCCGGGCTAACTCCTATCCCAAACACGATGCAATATGCATGATATGCGTGAAATGCAACTAAGATACAATCCTAACATATACAATGTTATGGAATGGCATACACGCTACACGAGGTGATACACAACCGAGCATACACAATGCTATGGATGAAATGGCATACGCAATGCAATATGGGCTTACACCAACATGAGAGAGCCTCAGCCACACTCACATAAGAGGCCATTAGATGAAAATGAGACAACTCGAAATACGTGCACGCGTGCACGCAAACCGAGGACCGAACCTACGGCACGAAATGCCACTCTAATGAGACATGGCAAGACATGGAATATGATATGCAAACATGCAAATTTCAGAGGCAAAATGACATGCAAAACAGCCCCGAAACATGGCGAAATGAAACCCGATGCAAGGAACGAGTCCCGAAACATGGAATTAAGCACATGAAATGGCCTATAGCTATGCAATGCATGCATGATTCGTACATGAAGTGTGAAGACAGAAGCTAGGAAGCCCCAAAACAAGCATTTTTACAGTTTGAAGCATGGCCAAACAGTGAGCATAAGTGGGACTAAATTAGCATGCAAAAATGGGGGTCCAAGAGAGGTAATGAAGCAAGTCATAGCTGCTGATCTCAAAAACAGAAGGCCCCTTCTACAATGTTGAAGAGGGGC
Organism: Camellia japonica; assembly: GCA_030407325.1. Classification (NCBI taxonomy): domain Eukaryota; kingdom Viridiplantae; phylum Streptophyta; class Magnoliopsida; order Ericales; family Theaceae; genus Camellia; species Camellia japonica. The sequence continues at coordinate 19,648,683 of JAPPVO010000007.1, forward strand.
CAAAAATATGATGTTTTACAGTTTATGAAAACCCCCAAAAACAGATACAAGTATGGCCAAACTAACATGCAAGAAATGGGTCAACAAAGGGGCAAAGAAGCAAGTGGTGCACTCTGGCCCCAAAAAGGTTAGGGCCCTTCAACAATGTTGAAGAGGGGCCCAAAATATGGCTGTTTACAGCTTATGATCAGACCCAAAACAGAACACAAGCATGCTCAAAGTATGATGCAAGATGAGGCCACCAAGAGGGCTATAACATGAAGTATACCAAGGATGCTTCAAAAATCCCTAGACCCTTAATGAAACATGAAGAGGGGTCATTTTAGGGCCATTTTCAGTTCGGACCAAGGTCCAAAAACAGAAGCTCAATAAGCTAATAAATCATGCAAAAATGGGAACCAAAGAGGGGTACAATGGCAAGTGATACATGGAGGTCCCAAACAGTGGTGAGCCCTTCTTAAATGTTGAAGAAGGGATCAAAATAATCCTATCTACAGTTTACCTCATGCTCCAAAACAGATTATATATAGGCCAAAAATATCATGCAAAAAAAATGGCATCCAAGAGGATAATGAAGCAAGTGGTAGTGGGAAGTCCCAAACAGGTAACAACCCTTAATCAAACAGAAAAATGAGCTCAAAAAAATGACAATTTCAGTTTTGGCCGGAGCTCAAAACAGCAAGCAAGAGGGACTAAGAAATAGACCAAAAAAATGCAAGAAAATGGGAAAGTGGGACTCACCCTTGAAGACCAACCCTTAGCAACCTCTTGGACCAAGTTTGGGTGCTCCTTGCCTCTGGAAAACAGCTTCAAGCTGCTGGAATGGAATGAGGTGGAGTGGTGTTAGGGCTTGTAGGGAAAAGGGTGTAGGAACTTAAGGGTTTTTGAGAGTTGAAGTGTAGAAGGAGAGAGATACAATACAAGAGGCTCAAAGCATTTTTTCTAACCCTCAAAACCAGACTTGGGGTTGCTGTTATATAGGCAAAATGGGTGGAAAAAGGGGGGGGGGAAAAATGGAGGGAAAACAAGCCAAGTTTCCCCCCAAAATGGCCAAACCCTCGGACATGGGTGAAGTGTAAAACAAAATACATGGCTGGAACACACTCCCAGGGGCAAAAATGGCCGGCTAGTTTAAAATGGCAAAAAAAATCATTCACCAAAAAAAGTGGCCGGCCGGCCAGGCCAAAGGGGGAAAAGTGGCCGGCCACACCCTAGGATGAAGCCCCAGAAGTTAGCTTTCCAATGCCGCAAACCTTGCATTAAAATTCCTTCTGTAGAAAAAGTTATGCCAGTTTCCGTAAAGCCGTGCAGATTCGGTCCAACCGGACTTCAACCAACCATATCTCCTCCCCCCGGATTTGGACTTAGGAGATTCTTGAGTGAAAAATGAAGCCCCGGAAGTAAGCTTTCCAATGGTGGTGGCCACATATCTTAATTCCTCTTGTGCAAAGAGTTACGCCCATTTCGGTGAAGCCGCGCAGACTTTCTTTTTCCCGGATTCATGCTGAACCACTTTTGACCAAACAAAAAGTTGGTTGTCAGAACAATTGCTGGCCTCCCACCCTCCTACAAGCTTCCTAATAATGAAAATAAGGCCTCCACCAAAAATGAGCCCAAACCGATGCGAAATGAAGGTTCGGGGGCCGAAACGCGCAGTTCGACCCCGAAAACTGACTGTTGGGCACCGGGAGTGGTGTTCGACCACGAAGTTGGTCTCTCGGACCCCAGTGTCCCTCAAAAGGGAGTAAATAAGATGCATGCCAAAAACCGGAGCAAACGGAGGTAGTTAGGCGGTCCCGAACCGAGGCACACGGCCTGACGGCTCCGAAAACCGGGAACCGGGCTCCGAAATGGGAAAAATGGCCTGCGACCACGAAACGTAGCCTATGGCCACTGAGAGATGATCTACGAGACCTCTCTCTCCCCTCAGAAAGAGAAAACAGAGAAAATCGAGCTTGGTTCACAAACCGAGGCAAGGCACAGAAAAGTCCAGAAGTTTGGAGGCAAGGCTCACGGCCGAGACTCCGCAACCTCAGTACGAGCACAGTATACAACATCACCAAGCGCTCAATCGGTGACGTCTGAGTCTTAAGGTCGGTCAAAAATGGGGTGTCTACACACGTACCAAATCGAAATCTGGCACGACCGCAGTACCAGAGAAAAAGGCCTCAGCAAAGGTCAACACGGTAGATCGTTCGAACAGAAACGGACGTGGCAGACGAGACAACGGAGAGGACCAGGATAAAAGATGGTTGAAAGTCCGCACTGCCATAACCACGGTCTTTAAGAAACCGATCTACCGAATTCTAAGTGAGATATGGGATGAGCCTTTCGTCAGATGGCCAGCCAAGCTAGGGGAAGCTCAGAAGGACTATGACGAAAGATCACGGTGCACCTTCCACAAAGAAAAGGGGCACCGCACTGAAAATTGCACGCCATTTAGACAGCACCTGGAGGAGTTAGTGGCAACAGGTCACCTGGATAAATACATTGAAGGAGGGGCGCAACCAGCCCCTCAGGACCATAATAACCCCAACGGAATGCCAATCGACGCCCCACCTCAAGGCATTATCAATGTGATACATGGAGTTTTCGAACCTGAGCGTGTATGCGAGCTTAGAGGATCAATCAAAAAGGCTGAGCATTTAAGAGAGGTACTAAGTGCCCAACCTGCCATCAAGAAGGGGAAGACAGAGGCCGCAAACGTCATGTCTTTTTCGGATAAAGACTTGGCAAGGATATATTGCCCTCACAATGATGCCCTGGTCGTCACTCTTCGAGTCAAGGATTTTGACGTCAAGCGAATTTTGATCGACCAGGGTAGTTCATGTGAAATAATGTACTACGAAACATTTAAACAGTTGAAGTTACAAGATAAAGACTTGGCACCTGCCGTATCTCCCCTGATTGGATTCAACTCCATGCCAGAATGGCCCGTCGGCAAAATAATCCTCCAGTCAAAGCAGGAAGCGTGACGAAACAAGTGGAGTTCTGGGTATTGAAAGTCCCCTCCACTTATAACATCATCTTGGGCAGAACATGGCTGCATGCCATGCGATCGGTGGCGTCATCCTACCACCAAGTAATGCGGTTCCCCAACGACACCGGTGTAATTGAAGAGGTCTATGGAGATCAGATTATGTCCAAGCAATGCTTTGTCACGGTGAATGGCAGCCGCGCTGCCAAAGGATACGTTCATTCGGTGGAAGAACCTGAGAGCAATGAACTGTTCGCAGATGTCGGCAAAGCAGCTAATCAGAAAGCGGTGGAAGACTTGGTAGAGGTAAGAATAGATGAAAAGAACCCGGATAAGTTCTTTTTGCTCGGTTCGTCGTTGTCCAGCACTGAGAGATTAGAGGTCTTGGAATTTTTGACCTCTAACATCGAAGTGTTCGCCTGGACACCATACGACATGCCAGGCATTGATCCCAACTTCATCTGTCACCAACTCAATGTCCACCCATCCGCCAGACCAATCATTCAGCGCACACGTAGATCGGCACTCCACCATGCCGAGATAGTGGCGGAAGAAGTAGGAAACCTGCTGGAGGCAGGAGCAATCAGAGAGGTACACTACCCAAGATGGATCTCCAACACAGTCGTAGTGCCAAAAAAAACGGCAAGTGGCGTGTCTGCGTCGACTACAAAACAGTCAACAAGGCATGTCCAAAAGACAGCTTTCCTCTACCACGGATAGATCAACTGGTAGACCTAACGGCGGGGCACAACCGACTTAGCTTTCTGGATGCATACAGAGGCTACCACCAAATCGCCATGCATGAACCAGATCAGGAAGTCACATCCTTTACAACTCCAAGAGGACTGTATTGCTACAAGGTCATGCCCTTTGGCCTAAAGAACGCTGGGGCGACATTCCAACGGATGGTCACCAAGATGTTTGAACCATTGTTAGGCAGAACAATGGAGGCTTACATCGACGACATGGTGGTCAAAAGCAAGGATGAGAACGACCATCTCAAGGACCTAGGTGAGATGTTTGAGATCCTGAAGAAGCACAAGTTGCGCCTCAATGCGTCCAAGTGTGCGTTCGGAGTAGGATCTGGCAAATTCCTAGGTTTCCTAGTGACCAACCGGGGTATCGAAGCAGACCCCTCCCAGATTAAAGCAATCCAGGATTTGGAAAGACCAAACTCAGTAAAAGAAGTGCAGCATCTCACCGGGCATGGCAGCTGCGCTCAATCGGTTCATAAGCCGATCGTCAGACAGACTGCGACCATTTTTTCATGCTAAAGGCCAAATTTGAGTGGGACGAAGAATGCGACCGCGCTCTGGAAAGCTTAAAAGAATACATGTCTTCTCCACCACTACTTGTCACCCCAGTACCTGGAGAAGAACTCTTCCTGTACCTGGCAGTCTCTCAGCACGCAATTAGCGCAGTATTGGTCCGTGCGGAAGGAATCCAACATCTGCCCATCTTTTATGTCAGCAAAACATTGCTGGGCGCGAAACAAGGTACTTGCCACTGGAAAAACTGGCATTAGCCTTGATGATGGCCTCAAGGAAGTTGTCGCACTACTTTCACGCCCACACCATAGTCGTCCTCACAGCTTTCCCATTAAAAGCTTTGTTTGAAAGGGCGAACTTTTCTGGGCGAATCTTGAAGTGGGCAGTAGAGTTGGGACAATATGACATCAAGTTCCAACCCAGGACAGCGATAAAGGCTCAAGCTTTGGCAGATTTTGTCGCAGAATTCACACCAGGAAGTCATCATATCTGCCCAGTCGACCTGACTGAAACAACCGAACTAGGGATGGAAGTTGACGCCGGAATAGCGCAACCCCTGGTACAGGATATTCAGTCAGACCCCAAGGCAGACCAAAGCAAAGCAAGGAAGGAAGAAGCAAACCATGCTACACCAAGTCTAGACTCACCAACAAATAAAGACTTGGTACAATCAGATAGCGAGGGGCAGACAGCAAGCATGGACCCTGAAGAAAACACCAGCAACATGGAAGATCCCAAGGCATCATCTGATCCCTCCACTTGCTGGAAGTTGTTCGTTGGAGAGATGTGGAAGCTCTTCGTGGATGGAGCATCCAACCGGCATGGAGCAGGGCTTGGCATAGTCCTCATCTCTCCAGACGGCCTAGTAGTGGAGCAGGCAATCAACCTTGGCTTCCCAGCATCAAACAACGAAGCGGAGTATGAAGCGCTTCTTGCAGGCCTCAAATCAGCATTCTACATGAAGGCCACCGAGCTAATGGTTTACAGCGACTCACAGCTGGTGGTAAACCAAATATCTGGCGACTACGAAGCAAAGGATGACAGGATGGCCAAATACCAAGAGTTGGTCAGAACAGAGATCAAGAAATTTGAAATAGTCAGGATAGAACAAATCGGCAGGGAGGAAAACAGCAGAGCGGACGAGCTAGCAGGCTTTGCCTCAATGGCAGATACTTCCATCCCTCATCCATTACTGATCGACTACCTACCTAGACCAAGCATTGAAGACCCCGAAGCAGAAGAGGTATGTTGCGCAGAGCTAGGCCCCTCTTGGATGGATCCCATCATCCTGTTCTTAAAAGACGGCATCTTACCAGAAGAGAAGAAAGAGGCCAACAGAATAAGAGCGAAGTCGCAGCGATTTTGGCTCTCCCCATCCCTAGCATTGTACAAAAAGTCGTTCTCAGGACCCTACCTAAAGTGTGTTCATCCCAGCAAAGTGGAAGCATTCTTATTCGAGATACACGAGGGCGTATGCGGAAGCCATCAAGGAGGAAGATCACTAGCATACAGAGCAATTTCGCAAGGATATTGGTGGCCATACATGCAAGCGGATTCAGAAAAGTATGTCAAAAAGTGCGAGAAGTGTCAGAAGTTCGCACACCAAATACACCAACCTGCCAGAGAACTTCTACCTCTAACCCATGGCCCTTCGCAATGTGGGGATTGGACATAGTAGGACCACTTCCAACAGCACCAGGGAACAGGAAGTTCTTTCTTGCAGCAACCGACTACTTCACAAAGTGGGTGGAAGCAGAAGCCTTGGCATCAATCAAGGAAAAAGATGTGAAAAAGTTTGTCTGGCAGAATATCATCACTCGATTTGGCATACCAAAGGCACTAATATCAGACAACGGCACTCAGTTCGACGGCAGAATCTTCAGAGGCTTTTGTGAAGAGTACAAGATAGAGTTCTACAATTCTACACCGGCATATCCCCAAGCAAATGGACAGGCAGAAGCATCAAACAAAGTAGTCTTGGATGGATTAAAGAAAAGGTTAGAGAAAGCAAAAGGCAAGTGGGCAGAAGAGCTCCCTCATGTTTTATGGGCTTACCGCACCACACCTCGGCGATCAACAGGAGAAACACCATTCTCCTTAGCCTATGGTATGGAGGCAGTAATCCCACTGGAAGTTGGCCTCCCCACAATTCGAAGCGAGAATTTTGATCCAGACTTGAATGGCGAAGCCATAGCATTAGAGCTCGACCTTGCAGAAGAAAGAAGAGAAAGAGCACTGGTTCACATTGCCTCATATCAACAAGAGTTATCCAGGAAATACAACAAGACAGTTCATCCAAGGCAATTCAAGGTCGGAGATTGGGTACTGCGCAAAGTGATGGGAAATACCTTGGTACCAGGAGATGGCAAGCTAGGGCCCAATTGGGAAGGTCCATATAAAGTGGTAGGATTAGCAGGCAAAGGGGCATACCACTTAGAAGACGAGGACGGCAAGGCAATTCCCAGGCCATGGAATACTGCAAATCTCAAGTTATTTTATTTTTAGCTTTTTTCTTATTAAATTTTGTAATTTCTCCTTTCTCAATAAAACAAGTAGTTTTCTTTCAGTTAGACGTTTTCTTCTGTAAAAGTTTGTTTTAGTAAATTAGTGAGTTAGGGGCATAAAAAACACAGTTGGCCGGATTAAACCAACACCCCTCCTAAGCCCAGGATAAGGATCCAGGCTGCAGGACGTTTGGTCGGAATAACCAAACATTTTATTCTAAGTTGGCTAGAAAACTAACTTAGAGGTTGGCTGGATTAAACCAACACCCCCTCCTAAGCCCAGGATAAGGATCCAGGCTTAGGACGTTTGGTCAGAATAACCAAACATTTTATTCTAGGTTGGCTGAAAAACCAACTTAGAGGTTGGCTGGATTAACCAACACCCCTCCTAAGCCCAGGATAAGGATCCAGGCTGTAGGACGTTTGGTCGGAATAACCAAACATTTTATTCTAGGTTGGCTGGAAAAACCAACTTAGAGGTTGGCTGGATTAAACCCAACTCTTATTACTCTTCACAGCCAAGTAAGGTATGGCTGAAGAGTGGTTGGTTGGATTAAACCAACTCTTTACTCTTCAGCCGAAGTAAGGGCATAGGGCTGAAGAGTGGTTGGCTGGATTAAACCAACTCTTTGAACTCTTCAGCCGAAGTAAGGACATAGGCTGAAGAGTGGTTGGCTGGATTAAACAAAGACTTATTACTCTTCAGCCGAAGTAAGTATGTCGGCTAAAGAGTGGTTGGTTGGATTAAACCAACTCTTGATACTCTTCAGCCGGAGTAAGTATATCGGCTAAAGAGTGGTTGGCGAGTAAGCTTAGTCAGATTGATCAGCTAGGACCGGAATAAAGTATCTCGGCCAAACTGCAGTTAGAAAGCAAGCTCAAACAGGAATTTAAACCGAGATAACAGTTGGAGCAAAAAGATCATGGAAAAGTCATTACAAGTACAAGCATACAGATCAAACCGAAATAAGTGTTGAGCAGAAAAGATGATTTTCATTGATCAAGTTCAAAACAAGTACAAAGGAGGGGCCACAGCCCGGTTACATGAGCAAAAAGAAAAAAGAAAAATTACAAAATCAGTTAAAAAAATCTTCAAGATCGGCGTCAACGTCAACTCGAACACCGGTTGTAGACGGAAGATCGGTCTCGGTTGTGAGCTCGGTATCAACTAGCAGCACGGTGTCAGTCGGCGGCTCAACAGTCAGGTCTTCAACCGTTGGCTCCAACCGAGCTGATTGATCGTTGGCTTGCTCATTGGCAACCGGAGTATCAGTTGGCTCATTTTCTTCCTCATCATCAGACGCTTCAAGAAATTGCTTCTGAAGGTCGGCAGCATACTCCACCAGTAAGGCCGGAATGAAATATTGAGGAGCATTGTAGACCTCGGTTTCGGGCCCACAACCGAGCTGCTCCACAGCACCTCTCCAGCCGCACTTGAAGAATAAATCCTTTGCTGCTTCACATTGTTGAATGTAAGCAGCTTCGCTCTTCTTAAAGCCTTTGAGCTCGGCGTCGTCTGCCTTCTTTTTCAGCTCCGCTATTTCGGCGTCCTTGGTGCCTTCAAGCTTGGCAAGCTTGCGCAAGTACTTGTCTTTCATTACGGTTAGAGCTCTTTGTTTGTCATCGTTAGCCGAGGTAACTAGTCCGGTTAGGCGAGTTACCTCGGCCTCCAGCTCGGCCGTCCTCTCTTGGGATTGTTTTAGCTCGGCGGTCTTGGCTTCGGCTTCTGTCATGGCCTGCCTTGTTGTTCTCCTGAGTTCCAACAATCGCTTGTGTGCGATGTTGTTTTTCTGAATGGCCTGCAAAAGAATAGTAACTTTCTTTTTTAGCCGAGCTGAAAGTTGGAAAAATTATAAAGATAAAAAAAAAGAGTGCTACCTACCAGGATCATGGATTTCGTTGATGACCGGATGACCTTCAGCTCGGTGTTCAGTTGATTGTGGTGCTCCATGTCTTTTGGAAGGCACACACTCTTGGCCAGGTTGAAAACCAGTAAGTGATCCTTCTCTGCAACAACCGAGTCAGTATCCTGTATATCTCGGTTCTGGAAAGTGAGCTTGGGTGCCCACTTCGAGGTAGCTCGGTTAGAAGGCTCCGGTTGCGGACTCGGTGGGTGGCTCGGTGGAAGGGTGGTTTCGTCTTCATCAACTAAACGTTGTTCGGTCTGGGTAGTCCGGGCGCGCTAAGTTTGGCGTGATGAGGAGGGTTGTTGTGATGGAAGGGCCACCACGGTTTCTTGTGTTTGGTTTGGTGGCGGTACTTCGGCTCTGTTTGTTTCGGTCAGCAGGGCCCTTACTCTGTTTCTTTTTGCCATTTCTTGCTCAGCTGTCAGGGGGACTAGGTTAATTTGTGGCAAGGTTTGGTCCGGTTCGGGGGTGTCCTCTAGCAGAAAGTCGGTCACTCTGGCTTTTCGGCCGCTGTATCTGTATGTTGGTTCAAAATTTAGCAGCTTGGCCCAACTCCGTTCTGGATACCGTAGTGCGGCGCGGAGAGTGTTTAGATTGGGGTAGCTGTAAAGTGATTGAAGATGGGCTGAATCTGCATAATGAAAACAACTGTTAGTTCGGTTCAGGAGCAGGTAACCGAAATAAAAGAGAAGCATGAAAAGAAACCAAAGTAATTATACCGGGGATTCCTTTCTTCCAATTTATACTTCGGCCTGGGATCTGGGCTTGGTGGTCTTCAAAATTCCCAGATACCCAGAAAAAATCGTCATCGTTTAAATCTTTATCTATCCGGCGTATCTTTATTATTTTCTCTCGGCGACGGCGTATTCTTAGGTAGTAGACCCAGCCATCATCTTTTGAGCCTATGGAGTACTGGTGGAGTATCTCGGCTAGACTAAGGTTAATGCCAGCTCAGCGGTTTAGTTCGGCTATACCGTTTATTATGCGGTATGAGTTGGTGGAAAGTTGGGTAGGGCAGATCCTAGTTTGCCTAAGAAATTCGCAAAGCAAGGGTTGAACCGGGAATCTTAGACCGGTTTCTACTATGGATAGGAGGGTAAAAGGTACAAAGCCTTCATTTCCCCAAGGTGTGATATCTTGTTCGGCTAAAGTGAGATGGACGTCGTCAGGTATTGTGTAATCTTTTCGGAATTCGGCTAGACCACCAGGTGTGTTTACTAAAAACCTATACTTCCCCATTTATTTTATAAGTTATGAATAAATTAGATTGGTGGGAAATTTGTGCTCAGTAGCTCGGTTGAGCGCTCAGAGGAGTGCCTAGGCAACCTAAGTCTGCAAAGTGGAAAACAAAGGTGTTAAGCACAGATCGTTGGACCGTGCTACAAAGTAAAAAGCAAGAAAATAGAAGTCCTACTTCGGCTATGTAGGATGTTACAGGTTCTATCTCGGTTTCAACAAGGTGCTTGGTAGCTCGGATTGAGCAGGGGTTTTTTTAGCTCAGTCTTGGCGAGCGACTCGATATCTCGGTTGAGGAGAAGGTTCTGTTAGACCAGTTGAGCTTCTAGGGGCAGCGTTCTGAGTTCGGTCTAAAAACTAAGAAAGCTGGTTTAGCCCCGAAGACCTAGATCGGTCGGAATTAAGGTTTCCCAGTATACTAAGCGCAGACTTAGTTCGGTTGGTTACCTCGGCTAAGGTTTTTTAGTGAACTCAAGTGTTCTAGTACTAAAGTTTTTTCCAGAAAAACAGAAGACCAGTGGAGAATGAAAGTAAAAAGGTGCTTTTCAAAAACATAAATAGTATGCTATGGATTAAACGAAAGCAAAAACAAGAAAAGAGAAACAGATTTGAGTAGCTTACCAGATGAAGAGGTAGAAGCACTAAAGATGCAAGAAACGGCAGCGAAATCACGCAGTTTCTTCAAGTGCAAATTGAAGAACAGTAAAAGCTCAGGAGGGAGAGAGAAATAAGAGATTGAATAGTAGAGTGAATGATTTGAAATGAGAAGTTTGTTTTGTGTAAAGGACGAAAAAAGGCGGGACTGTTCAAATCTCGCGAAATACGAAGATGGCGTTACAGCTGCGAAGGGCCAATTAGAGCCTGCCACGTGTCACTAGAATGGGAAGCGATTCAGTTTCTATCACTGAAGAGACGTTTTGACCGGATAAGGATAGCTCGGCTAGAAAGGCTAAAGGGTTTTTTAGCTCGGCTGGAAAGGTTAAAACTTTGGCCCGGTTTTTAGACAGGAAATCCCTATCATGCTGCGCAGATGGAATTAAGGGGCAATTGAGAGGGTAATTTATGTGCAAATTGGGCCGAGCTGGGCCGTTATGGGCCTCAGTGCGAAGGGCTGAGTAAAAAGGCCATAAAGGTACTTCGGTCTTGAAGAGGCTTAAAGTTAGTCCGGTCCCAAGCCTAGAAGTTAGTCCGGTCCGAGGGAGGCTTAATGTTAGCCCGGTCGAAGGATGCTTTGTAGTTAGACCGGTTTAAAGGTGCTTTGAGTTTATACCGGTCATGGCACAGTGTAACTAGCTCAGTCTAAACCGTGTTGAAAGTTAGTTCGGTTTTGGGCATGCCATGGTTTGTGGAAGAGGAACTAAGGTAAGGGCAGTGAACCGAAATAAGTATAGTTCGGTTCATTCTGCGGCTAAGTATAGCCATGCTTACTTCGGTCGTGGTAGTCCGGTCAGGGTAAAACCATCTCACTTGGTTTAAGCAGTGAGGGGGGTGTTGAAGGATAAGCATGATCTTTCAGGAGTATGAATCCTAGGAGGACTCTGCATGGAGGAGTAAGAGTCCTACTTGGATTATGCCACACGAAACCTATAAAAGCTCACAAACATCACCTACGGAGAAGTAACACAACTTTGATTTTCGAATACACAGAGCTTTTGTCTATTTGTCTAGTTTGCTGACTTAGGCATCGGAGAGGTTTCCGACACACACCCGCCGGCTAGCTCACGTTTGTGTTTTCAGGTGATAAAGCGACGACGTACGGAGGAGCGCAGACTTGATCAACAGGATTATACGAGAAGGTTTATTTCTTTCCCGTACAAGAGCAATAGCTTTTAGGTGCAAAACCCATTCCTTTAGACAAGATAACAATCTAAGAGAGGTATAGTTTCTGAAGATGATGAATGAGGAGAAGATTTTCAGATGGTAAGTTCACAAATGAAATCCCACATTTATAGTTGAGATCATGAAGATTTTTTGTTTTCTTATTTTCTTTTTGGCGGCCTTTGATGTCCAGTCCCGGTTCTATGTAACCACTGATTAACTTTATACCAACCTACAAGGATATTTCTCTTTTATTGATATTGGTGTCTATCAACACAATTGAAATTTTAATCTAATCGTGCGGGAAGGTAGTATTCAAATCCATATCTTTAATCAAACATTTTAAGTTGAGTGTTTTGGGGTTAAAACCAAAAAAACTATGGGCTAATATTAATCAAAGGGGGGGGGACTAAGCTACCTAAAGTCGTGTTTGCTTAACAACGCACTAAGGTGTGTGTCGAGGCCCTGTAATCCTATGGAGGCAGTCAAAACAAGTATGCACTAGAGTCCCATAGATTTCCAAGTCTAAGAGCATCCCTAGCAGTATTCCTAAACCCAATCCTTACCTATTTTAACAGATTGGAAGTCCAAAATGCACCTCCATCAGCTCCCTTAAACAATCCCCAAATATAAGTGTTGCTACAGTAACTCCCTATTTGTGGGGAGTTATTGTGACTCCCTTATATCTGATAAAAGACGTGAAGGGATGTCTTTCCGAACGTCCTCCCGGATGTCCCCTTGGACGTCCGTCCGGATGTCCTGTAATTGCCCTATAGCTGAAAAATAAAAAACATAAAATTAACCTGACCGGTCAACCGTCCGGTCATTCAGCCGGTCAACTGCTCTGCTTGCTTTGCTTTTGTTTGCATGTGCTGCTACTATGCTTTGCTTTCATAATAATTTAAAATATTATTTTAATAAAAGTGATTCAGTGTTGCTACTTTGCTTTCATAATAATAAAAAATATTATTTTAATAAAATAGAGAAAGAATAAGAAATTTATTAGGAAAAATAGATGAAAAAATAATTCTTAAAATAAGGAATGAATTTTTTAATAATATTTTAAAATAAAATTTAAGCAAACTGCTGAGGATGCTCTAAATAACATTATTATTAGGGCAAAAGTACTCTTACAATTTTGTTAACACGGGATATATAACCTTCAAAAACAAAAAAATCACAAATAATTTTTTTTTCATTAATTACAATTTTGTTGACTTTCATTTTTCTACTATACCAAAATCTAGAATATGAGAAAAATGTTTAGAGAAATTACAAAAAAAAAAAAATAAATAAAAAATAAGAGTTTGACTTTTATAATAAATTAAATTTTGAGTTTTTAATTTTATTAATTCAAATTTTGAACTCTTGATTTGTTTTTAATCTAAGCTATTTGTTTATTTTCGTTAAGTAAAATCAACAATATATATATATATATTATTTTACATATATCTATATTAAGTTTAATGATTAAAATATTTTTCCTATCAATTTTACTAAATAAAAATAGATAAATGATTTAATTGAAAATAAATCACAATGTTAAATTTAAATTGATAAAATTAAAAAGTCAAAATTTATTTTGTTAAAAAATTCGAACACTGGATTTTTTTGTGTAATTGTCCCAAAATGTTGGGTTGAAACAAAGTAAGGACTTCTTTGGTAACATTTTCAAAAACAAAAACTTGTACGGTATATATCTTATTTTTTTTATTAAATGAAATTGATTCTAGTTTAAATTTTTTTAGAAACAAATATATATATTCATTTATTTTCAAAATAACTTTTTACTTTTTCTGCCCTTCCCACCACCCACCAATAAGCTCCCACCAACTCTGGTCACCTTCCTATAAGCTTCTACGAGGCAATCAAACGATCACCGCCTGTGACCTCCTCTGATTCTCCAAGTCTCCGCCCACTTATTTCTTCTAACAACAATCATCAACTCCAGTAACCACCTTTGACCACCCCTATGGCCAATCACCACATCCATCCACCCTTCACTTCTAACCATCACCTCCATCAACTTACTAAACATATTTCTCCGTTTTTGTTTTCATTTCTTTCCAAAAATTTTATATACACTTCTGTTTTTGCTTTACAAAACAAAACAAAAACTTACTATAGATATTGATAAATAGAAGACCAACAATTGACGAGGTTATCAAAATGACACCTAAGCGCTAAACTACCTTGTCCACTTTTCTTCTTTATATGCATGCATATATATCCATTTCTCTTCTTCTATATAAACATACATACATGATATATCATTCACTATAGACAACTGCTACTGATTGTGGGATGTTCAATTCCTGAATTCTGTTTTATAGTACTTTGCTCTGACAAACAATTCTTCTAGTTTTCACGCTTGCATGCTTTGAAAGAGTGATTGAATAACCAAGACATTCACACACACACACACACACACACACACACACACACAAACAAAAATATATACACATATAAATTAAAAAATATATATATATAGCTTTGGAAATGGCAAGCTCATGTTGAAGAGGGCTTGAGCTCTTCTTGTATTTGGTTTTTTGACATTGTTGTCTTCTTCATCATATATGAAAATAAAATAAAGGCATAACCTACAATGAGGATACCCATGCGACTAAATAAAAAATAAAATACCCATAAAATACATCAAGGAAATTAGGAAACTACAATGCTAGAACACTTGCAAAAGAACCCCTCGCCGCAGAGAGCTGCTAATGTACCCTCTTGGATGCCCATCTACACAGAGACAGAAGCATGAGAAGTCAGAACATGTTTTTAGGTAATATGTTCTAACATTTGAGATAGCTACTGGATCAATCAAGAGAGTGGTAACAGGTGCAATAGTGATTGCTAAATGGGAAAAAGGAAAATGATTGAGACCTGTGAGAACACAGAAAAAAGAGTACTACATGCAAAAGATTCAGTTCCATTGTGCAAAGAACTCCTCATCAACTATATCCTTCACAATTAATTAACAAACACAACGCTTCCGTCCAACCAAGACCAAAAACAAAAAAACAAGTTGAGTCCCTCCCTCAAACCCAAACACACCCAGAAAAGGAGTGGGGAGGAAAGGAAAAACACACACACACAAATACACAAGATGGTAAAGAAAAACTCTTCTCCCAAATAATATGGTCTGGCCTGGCCTAAAATAATAAACCGCACTTGTAAAATTGGCATGATTTTGGAACAAATTTATTTCTTTATGGAAAAGATAATGGTACATACCCCTAGAAAGGTGTACTATATGCACCTTATAACTAAAGAAGAAAATTGCATGATTCCATACTTTCTAAATCATAACTATAAAAAAACGAAAAGAGAAAAAAAAAGTCATAACCAAACACTAGATGAAACATAACCAAACATCTCAAAATAATGTCATAACTAAAGAAGAAAATTGTGTAACTAATGATGCATATGGTAAGGGGTGTGTATTGTAGAATTCTCCTATCTTTATATATGAAAATGAAAGCAATTAAACATAAATTAATTCACAAGACAATGACAAACAAGTGATCATGATTTTACCTGGGTATTCCATACATTCATGTCCCAGATTTAGATACAATTAAATAAGTTGTGCTTTTTTCAGGTCAGCAACAACTCCTCTATCTTCATGGCCCCTCTCATTGTAAAGAACCTGCAGAAAATTAAGAGAATAATGTAATTTTACACGACACCAGAAAGCCAGATATAGAAAATAAAAAAATCCTTTTGACTGGAGACATACCTTATCGATAATACCATATTCAACAGCTTCACTTGGACTGAAGTACTTTGGACGCATAATGTCTGCTTCAATCTCCTCAGGTGATTTTCCTATATGCTTTGAATAGAGTTTGACCTTCAATATGAATAAAGAATAGTTAGCGTTTACACGAGCTTCTTTTTGGATTCCTGACTCAATGCAGTCGATTAAGCATAGCGAATTGCAGCATTTTCAAATATGCAACATCCAAAAGTGTTAACGCTAGGACAGCATTGAGTCTTCACTTTTCATTTGTAATTATGTTCCTTTTGAGATATAAAACGAGACATTATTAGGCAAATCAACTGAAAGTCATTTTTTTCTATAGAGACATTATTGTTAACATATACCTTATAACATTGAAAAATTTAAGAAAAAACTTCTTCAAATTGGTTGGCATGCATGGACCAAAGAGAGGAGAAAATGCGCAACTTAAGTGGTTGTTAACATTACCAATTCTGCCTTCACATTCTTTACTTCCCTCCTTGCAAGGTCCACGTCTGTAGCTTGGCCTTGAAACCTTGCAATTGGCTGCATACATAGGGAAAAGGAATGGGTAGTTTTAAGTGATAATCTAATCAATGTCTTAGGTCCAGCAAGTTAGTATAATAACAGCAGTCCAGTAAGCCCTGCCATGCAAGAGAGTTTAAGCAAGAAAGAGCCAAGGATACACAATGGCCAAGGACACCAGAGAGAAAAGACTGAAAACATACCTGCTTTATCATAATAGTTGATGAGGGCAATGCAGAACGATTTCCTTTTGCACCAGCAGCCAAAAGTAATGCTGCTTCTCCCCAGGCATTGCCCACACAGAGTGTAAAAATAGGTGGTTTAACATACCTGCAGATGAAGAAATTCAATTTCATATAATGACAGGAAAAAAAAATACTCTACTGATAAAAAAATGCAGGTAAACAGAGTGTGTATACTTCCCATACATAGCCTCTTCCACTAAGCTAAAGTCAGCATCACAAAACAGATACGAAAAATTCAAAAAAAAAAAAAAAAAAGATGAACAGAAAAAGTATATTACTAACCCAAAAGCAATTCATGAAAATCTGTTAAATACATAAAACGGAAAACTATGTTTGGCATAAACTTTTTGAGCTAAAATAGTCATAAAAAGACAAAATAGGATAAAAAGCCAATAAGACAAAATGTTACATCCAAACCATAATCATTTCATTTTTTTCTCTCACAAAAGTCAAAAAAACCAAAAACTCATTCCAAACGAGGCTTCTTAGCCCCAAGTTAAAATAGCCAAAAACTCAAAAAGCAAACCCACATCCCAAACGAGGGCTGATGCTCTGTCAAAAAAGTTAGCCTTCGTTTTGACTACTGAAAACATCAGGAAGCAGTGTAAGATTATTGTGATTTGGTGTTGTATCATGCATACACAAGCGATGGAGAAAGTGTCAACTACATTCTCCTTCACTATAGTGTAGCTAGAAGGATACAGAGTCTGATTTTTTATTTTTTGGTCTTTTGAAATGAGTGACTTCAAATTTTTATTTTTATTTTTTTTGATTTTTTGAAAATTGAGTGCTTGATGCCATACTCTGTTGTTGATTTCTTGGCTTGTTGGGTACTAGTAGGAGTTCCAACGAGTAGCTATGAAGCATGGATACAAATACGAGTACTAGTACTGGTACAATACGGGTATGTTAATACGGTAAAATCTAAAAAAAAATATAGTACGAGTACGGCTTGGTACGTTTGTAAAAAAAATATTTTTAATTTAGAATACTGTAAAAATTGATTAAATTGTTTAATTTGTCAAGATCCAAGCTACAATTAACATTTAATGCCAAAAGTAAAGGTATAAATCAAAATTAAATGTCAATATATTAAATAATTTATAAACTGTGGCTTAATTTTAAAATCATGTTAAGCATAAAACTAAAAATAAAAAAGAAGTATAGTTAAATGAATTTTATCTCTGTAATAGAAGAAAATATTATTTTAAGTGAGGTACGGTACAACTTGGGTATATAGTAGGTATGTCTGGGTATGCCAAAAATTAAAAAGAAAAAATTTAGATACGTGTTTTATGTATCTGATACATATGCAGAAGTACCATACACCGGTAAATACCCGGTACAGGTACAACATGTTTTTTGAAGTACCCATGCTTCATAGACGAGCAGGGAGAAGAATGTAAGAAAAGCCACACCATTATGTGTGATGCAGAATTTTTGGAAGGGGAGAAACCACTTTTGATGGTGTGGAACTTTTCGCTCATTGCTCGAAGGGAAGTCATACTAGAGTCTTTTCCTTTTTTATTCTCGTTTATGGATTTTTTTTAGCAGATTTGCACCTGCTTAAGATGCCTCTAATGAAATTCATATATTAAAAAAATATTCAGAGATAAACTAGTCATGACTAAAAAAATGATAAAGGTTGAGACTTGTGTAAGGTGTCGGGATAGATTTCATAAAAGCAATCAGCAATTATATGTTAACTTAAAGGATTCAATAATTAATTAAGCCAAATAGCCAACAGAAGGGTGCTTTAAATTTAGATTCTTAATTCATTTATCAAAATAGAAGAAGATTCTTAATCTCATTAAAACCATTTTTATCTTCAAAGAGAATATTATCCTCATCTCTGCTGAAAGAGTAACACATAAAAATTTCGTCCAGAAAATTATGTGCAATATAACCATTCTATGATTTGATAAAAATAGGCTAAAACTTTCAGTCACACACTAATGAACAGGATACAGATTTAAACCTCATGACATCATAAATTGCAAATGCCTCTGTCTCATAACCTAACTTTTCGCCATCCTGGAAAAAGTGCAAAATTATATCAAAGTAAGATTCATAATATTGACAATCTATTGATCTTGTTTACATAAAAGTAAATGAAAAAACTCTCCATGTAATGATATCAAGACATGGAAATGTATTCAAGTCCAACAAGAAAAGAAAGAAAGAAAGAAAAAGGACAAAAAAAAAAAAAAAAAAAAGAGCTCTTAAAGCAAAAGACGAAGATAATACCATGAGATAGTTTTATCTTTTCTACTACCATTGTCCTCTATTATGCAGCACTAATGTATAGCTATTTCTTAACTCAATTTCGTGAATGCAAATCTGCGAACAACAATTGAAACAAAAACCAAACTATTTTTTGATATGTTTCTTCTTTTTCTTTTTTTTCTTAAATAACTTCTGTTTCTAAAGATTTTACAAAACAAGCCTTTAGTCTGTTGTAAATTGAATTCATAATGATTTTTCCATATTATATGTCACTGCGATTTACAAATAATCCCACGATAAAAACCAATGTCACAAGTACTGGAGCAGATTGATGCTTTTATAAATTTCCAAAGCATATTTTTTTATTTCCAGTACACTTCATTAAGTTGATTGCTCTACAAGACCTCCTTAATCCCTTAGGACATGTCCTTGTCCTAAGTGACCAAATTTACTCCGGAAAGGAAGACTATATACTGCTCCGGATTGGCACTATGGCTACTGAGCTTAGCTGAATTTTGTTTCCTATTTCAAGAGAAAAAATTACCCTCTTAACAGTAGTTTATAAATGTAGCAAGTTTGCAAACCGCAGGTCGATGTGAACTACTTGAGGCCTGTCCAGGAGGTTTGGGCAGAGAGAACAAAACAGGGTGCAGTGGGCTCAGGTGTATTTTAACTGAAAAAATGGGCTATCTTTCCTTACCTATGCTAAGGAGATTGCGCCAACATTTGATTTTAAAACAGCATCCACCATGTTACTTGAGAGATTAGGTGATATCTCGATTTGGGGTTTATATATTTGAAGACCTATTTATGAAGCAATCTAGAAAAATAAATAAAAAATTGTTTACCTTTGTTGTCCCAGTGGAATTTATGTAAAGGTAAATTGGCTTCTCTTCATCCTCATACTGAAGATAAAGAAATTCTGCTAATATCAACTCGGTGACAGATGGAACTAGAGACATGCCCAAGTAAACAATCCGATTCTTATACAAGTACGATGCTAAATCTGGAGGAGGCTGCTCCCATGCACTTCCCCTTGAAAAGGGAATTACCTGTTAACAGATGGCAAACAATACAATAGACGGTAGAAGGTAAGCAAAGATACTTCGAGGACAAAAGGTATACTCTATGAAAAGGAGTGACATACTTATGATAACCAAACTCCATATTCACAAAATAGCAAATAACTGTGCAATGAATGTTTAGTCTTAACCCATATTCCGAGACGATGAAACTACAAATCGGCATCGCTAACCCAATATATGCTACTGGGGATTTTCTTCATATAAAAGGATAGCAACCAGAGAAAACCCTCTAATTAATATTATTGATCAAAGAATTGAATTTACACCCCTTCTTCACACATATGTTGCACTACTGTAAGTCAAATTCATAAGCATAGAATCATATCATAACAACCTAATCATACTCATATCAAATCTAAATGGACAAATAAAAACCTGAAGTCTACCAAAAATGATCAAACAAAATCCTAAAAATTACAAGAATATAATACAGTACATACAACTAATATATATATATATATATTTTAAGTACAGATATCAAACCCGCCACTAAAAAAAAAACTGGCCTAAAGTTTGCTTTTTGAACTTGAAATCAGGAGATATTTCAAATATAACTACTTCAAATTAATCCCATTTTGTTCACACACTTAACAAAATACAAGTTTTGATTCATTTAAAACAATGGAGCCCCTAATTTTAGGTAGGATCAATACACTTACTTTTTGGATGTGGAGCTCACAGTTTTGGACAAATCAAATTTTGTGTTGAATTAACTCTCCTCATCTCACCATTTTCCCACTAAATTTCCCATCAGCATACAAACATAATAAGCATATATATATACACATAAATTGAAAAACTCTGGATAACAAAGAAGGTGAAGCAAATTTGTGGGTTTTGGGAACAGTACCATGGTGACGACACCTCTTTTGGGATGAGAGCCGGAGTGAGAGGAGGAGTAGGGGTTGAGAGAAGCGGGGCGGAGCTTCTGGCCGGAGAAATTGCCGGAGACACTGCCGGCGACGGTGGGAGAGAGGAAATTGGAGGAGAGAGAAGCTCTGGGAGAGGACCAAGTTAGGGTTCGGTTGGTGGATGAAGATAGCATGCGAGTCACGGTGGTGGTGGTGGGGAAGAAGTGCGAGGCCATGGTGGCGACCTCCATTGCTGCTCACTGTAGAGAGGAGAGAGAGAGAGAGAGAGAGTGATGGTGTGTGCGGAAGAAAATGCGACTTTGGATTAGAACGGGCTTTGGGATGGGTTTGTGAAAGTTGGTCCGAGCCCCTGGGAGTCTAGTCCAACAAGTTCATAGGCTCACACAAGGACCATAAATACATAAAATAATTTAATTGTACATATAGTATTATATTCACATAATTTATTTTATTTACAATCTTCTTAATAAAGTGGTAAGACAAAATATATGTAAAGAGTGTTTTGAAAAAATATTTAAATAGAGTGGTGCTACATTTTTAATACATCACTTTTATTTTCATTTCTAATGAGGTAGAAGATAGAGAGAAAAGAGAGACGAGGAGTGTGAGTTCTCATTCACATGATTCATTTCATATCATTAGAAATGAATTGAGGGTGTTCAATTCGAGCTCCGAAATATTTTTCTATTTGAATGTAGATAAACTTTTTAAATTATACTTCCCATGTTATTAGGTGATTGTAAAGAAAAAAAAAATTATATGAATGAATAATTTTATATAAGAAAAATATATATAATTTCATTCACCTTATTTTATCTATATTTTATATGATCAATTATGTATTAGACTTACTATTATTTTTATTATTATTATTATTTTTATTTTTTTTTTGGCTTTACCCGTACATTCTGTCTGCGAGGTCGTCCAGGTCTGCTGCAGAGAGTTGGTCGTAAAAGTCATCCCCATCTCCCATGGGCGGTTCATCGTACCATTCTTGATTCTGTCCTTCAATTTCTGGTGACTCATGAGAAACGCCATGCTGATAGTTAGGGTATCGACTTTCTTCGACAAATGTCTCTTTGCTGAATGGATAACCCGGGATGGCTAAATTACAATGTATCTTCTGATATCTATCTTCACAAACTAGATGTCCGGAATTTCCATTATATGCTAATAGAGAGTTGCTAGCAAATTTTCTCCATTTGTTGAGCTGGTCTTTGAGTGGAAATCTTCTACATGGCCAGGGTCTCCTATTGAGAAGTGCTGGGTATCTTGAAGTTCCTCTGAGGTACATCTTATGCTTAGCTGGGTTGCACCATATTCCCTTCCATTCTGGTAGTTTGCTATCTATCAATGCTTCTACATATGGATGAAATTCTTCCATTACACATAGTACTGCATGAGCAAGCTTATGTCCAAAGCTATCTGTCTGATCTGGATCTGTGAAAATTAATCTGGAGACAAAGCCGTAATCTAACAATTTTGGGCTGTTAGATAACGTGTTCGCCTCTGATTTCTATCTCCAATGGCTCGAATGTAGCTAAATTTATCTGGCAAAGGCAAACACTGAAGTCTAGGTTACACTGACATCTTCCAAAATGCTCGGATCTCCTGTTGCATTTTTCTTCATCTAAACAGGGCTGTTCTTCTTCTTCATAGGTATAGGTCCACTGATAAGCTAAGCCGGGGCAGTCAACTCTTGCTATGGAAAGGTCTTGAAGAAATTGCTGAATAATGACTAGCTCGCTATTTCTGCTATCTTCGGCTAAGGTGTAAATATAGGGTTTTAGGTCTTCTATTACTTGGCTTTTCTCACAAAGAGATCGAATGATAGAATGCCTGAAGAAATACATTCTAGCACTCAATTGGTCAAATTCCTCACTGGTGAGTTGTTTGATTTCTGGGCTAGGTAAGGAGGGTAGGTGTTCTTTCTGGAGCTAATTTTTTAAGCTGATTGGTTAGGGTTCGAACGGTTGCTCTCAATTGTTTTTCTTCGTCTCGGAGCTGGTCTAGCTCTTCACTGACTCTTTTGCCTTTATCCATAATTTTCTTGAAATTTCTGGAAAGGCCTTCACAATGTCTGCACATCTGGAGAGGATTCTGAAAATCTGTCTGAGGGTTAGAACTACTACTACTGCCTGAACTACTGCTTCCAATTATCTGGCTAACTGGAACTCCACTAGTAGCAAGATGGTTGACTCATCTTGCTCAATGTGTCCAGGTAATCTTTAGCTATCTGGCTAATAAAGTAACTGTTCCTATTTGTCTTCGGGCATAGGTACTGGCTGACTCAAAATCATAAAATCCTTTAAACTGGGTAATGTAAAATTTTTAACTAAGGGTTCTACTTCTACCCAATCATGGTAAATACCAGGCTTGGTTCCTTTAACTACTACATAGAAAGAAAAACTTTTTGATAAAGGTTTATTTTGGATTTTTGAAAAATATATACTGAGAGAGTTTAGGGCTGAAAGGCGTTTAGCTGGGTGGTTCTGACTGGTCCAAAGGTTATCTAAAAGACACTGTTGAACTGGGTCTAACTCAATCCCTGTTAAAGGTCTGAATTTGTTCTGCCTTCATGAATGGGAAGAGAAATCCCCCAAAGTTCATGGTCTTGCTGTTCTCCATTATCTGCACAAAAATTAAACTGGTTATCTTCTTTTTCTAAATAAATTTTCCTACTTAACCAATCTGTTAACCTATTATCACTACCTTTGATATGTTCAAATCTACTTTATCCTTGTCCTACTATACAATCTAAAAATTTTGCCCATCTTCTAGTGCTTAATTTACGCTCATTGAGTTTGTTATGGAATCTAACTATGCTTCACAATCTGTTCTAATTGTAAAAGGTTTGTGCAAAAATAATCTAAATTTATTTATTGCATAAACTACTCCTAATATTTCAAAATCTAAGCTGGTCATGGTTGTATCTTTTTCTTTAAACTTTCCGGAACTGTATCTACAAATGCGTTCTTTATTTTTACTATCATACTTACTAGGTTTGGCTAATAATATTGTTCCCCATCCTAATTGACTTGCATCTGTTTCTACTACATATATTCTGATTCTAAGGGGAGTTGTAGGTCTGGTAAATTTTTACAAATATCTTTTATTTTTCTACTAGCTATATCTTGCTGATTAAAATATTTTGTCCTGTGGGTGTGGTCTTACTATAAAGGGGTCCTATTATTTTACTAAGGTTAGGAATATACATTCGTGCATAATTTAAAATTCCTAAAAAAGATTGAAGTTGTTTTGTATCTTCTAATTTATCTGGATAATCTAAAATTTTCTTGACTATATGAGGTTGTAATCTAATTTTCCCATCTCCTAACTCCATTCCTAAAAATTCTATGTGAGGTTTATTTAATACCATCTTCTTTTTGCTAATTATTATTCCATTATTTATGAATTCTTCTAAGGTATATATATACAAATGATCTATATGACTATTTTTATCTGGACTAAATACTAATATGTCGTCTATGTATACCAGTATAAAACTGTATTTATTAAATATACTATCCATCTTACGCTGAAATATGGAAGGTGCATTTTTTAATCCAAAAGGCATGACTAGCCATTCGTAATGTCCTTGTGGGCAACAAAAGGCTGTCCATGGTATGCTTTCTTTTCCATTTTTATCTGCCAAAATCCTGACTTGCAATCAAATTTACTAAATATCTTTGCTGTCTGTATTCTATTTATAGAGTGATCTTTATCTGGTATATTATATTTATCATCTTCTGTATTATCATTTAATCTTTTATAATTTATAACCATTCTAGCTTTTCCTCTTTTTATTTCTGCATGATTTCTAACCATAAATGCTGCGCTTCTATGTGGACTATTACTAGGTCTAATTACTCCTAAATCTAATAGTTCTTAATCTGGTTCTAAATTCTTCTATATCTGCTGGCGTATGATCTATTTGTGCTGAGGTAATCCTATAATCTCTATTTTTTATATCTAAACTGGCTAAAATTTTATTTCTCTCCCAATATTTCATGGGTTGTTCTCCTAAAATTTCTGTTGTTTCAGCTAATCTTATTATCTCATCTAATTCATTTTCTGTTCTTCTGTATATTGGTTTTTTCTTTATTTTTCCTATTTTTGCAAAAATTAATTCTAAGTTAACTATTTCTTGAAAATCTTCTAAGTTCCAATAGTCTCCCTTATCTTCAAAATGAACTCTTCAAAATCTTCTAACTCATAATTTTCCATATCTAATTTTCTAAAGAAGTGTTTGCTATTCATTAGGTGTATGTTTGGGCTAGCTCGGAAAAATATTTCTACTTGGGAATAAAAAACTAGCGGGAACTGAATCTACTCCTATGGTACCACCACGCTTCGCACGCAACTCTGATGAATGGGCTATGGTGCTAAGGGCATAAGCTGTGGGTGTATTGACGGTTCGTTTGAAGAAGCTGATGTTGTGTTGGCTGATAACATGCCGCCTTGTAAACTAAGTATGAAATTAAGTCCTAAAATGAAAGGATGATTCTGTCGGGATTTATCCAAACTTGAGGTAATGGGAACCATTCTATGTGCTGATCTTGAGAACCTAGATGATGAAAACTAATCTGAGCACCATTGATGCAATGTGTGTATGTCTGTTTAGTGCCATCTGCTATGCTAACTAAGGCTGGGGTTGCTAAGGCTGTGCTCCATCCTGGTGGAACTACGTGTTGTTCTATATATGATTTACTGGCTCCTGTATCTATCATGGCATCTATACTGGGTTTTTTCTACAAATTTAATTACACAAGAAATTCGAACTAAATTGACTTAGGTATAACAGGATAATTAAATGGTAAATAGGTATTATCTGGTTGTGTTGAGAGTATTGACTAAAGGGTTGAGAATCAACTAGGTTGACTAATTCTAAAGAATTCATATGTTCTTCAATAATTTATCTTTTAAAGGGTATTTAGTATGAAACTGTTCTAACTGTTGTTTGAGCTGCCTATTTTCTAATTCTAAACATTCTATGTCAAAACTAGTCTTGTTTCTATTCTCGTATTTGTATTTTGAGTTCTCGTACTTGTACTTCTAATTCTCCATTTGCTAGTCGTAATTCTCTGCTTTCTATACTGTTATCTTCTCTGGTATTTTCTAATCTTATCTTATGTGTCATATTTAATTTTTCGAGACAAATTATACAATAGGTTATGCTGCATAATAAACATTGAGCTCTTTTATCTTTAGCTGAAAACCAATTACAATAGCTGCATCTAGTAGTATCAAATCCTAATCCTATTTGAAAATTATGTTGACATTCAGTATCTGCATTACATTCCATCATAAAGAAAGTATCTTGAGAAGGAGTTGTTCCTATTTCTTGGTTTAGTTGTCCTAAAAGATTATCTATATCTGTATCATTTTCTGAATCACTATCTGAGCTTATAGCTTCTAATTGATATTCATAATTACTGACTATACTATATATATCTGAATCATCACTATTTATGCTGACTATGTCTTCTTCTAAATTTTCTATAATATGTAGTCTTTCTATCTGCTTATTCGTATTAGGTTTTTGTCTTTTTGGGCAGGCTTTTGCAAAATGATTGGGTTCTCCACATATATAACAATTGCATTTTTTATTATTGGGTTTTCTAACATATCTTTGTTTTCTTTTATCTTTTTCATCTTTGGGTAATCTCTTATAATTTGTCCTATTAAAGGTTCTACTTTTCCTAATGAATTTTGTTTTTTCCATGGTTTTCGATATTTTTTCTTCCAATATTTTTCTTTTCTATATTTTCCATATTTTTTGTATTTTTTCCTATTATATTTATCTTCATATTGCTGAGGAGTATATATTACGCTGCTACAAAAATCATAATTTTGTTTTTTCAAATCTTTCTGTATTTTAACTTCTATACATTTTTCTCTGAGCTTATAAAATGTAAAAACTATTCTAGGTCCTATTCCTAAAGTTCCTCTTATATTTAATTCTCCTGTAGCTATTTTTGCTGGTAAACTTGCACAATAAATTGCCCATTTATTTTCTATTTCTCTTTCTAGTTCTCCAGGTAATTTTCTAAAATATTTATTTCCTGTTTCTTCATCAAAACTTTTTCCTGTTCTGGCTGCTATGGCTAAGTATTCTCTACTGAAATGTACAATATATTTTCAACTTCCTAATGTTATCTGGTCTAGTTCAGTTAATGCTACGCTTTGAGCGGAATCATTTCCTCTAGAAGGGTCATATCCTATAAGTATCTCTTTAATAAAACTGGTGAAATTCCACGGGTTATTTCCTAAATCTTTAAGTTGTTTAATTGTTTCTTCATATTTTCCTTTAAAGGTTAAATAAATATTATAAGTTGAATCTCCTAAAAGAGTCTCCATATATTCCCACATATCTGTTGATTCATAGGGACTGGTCATCCATGCTTTTACTGCATCTTTTTCCCATCTCTCTATTACTTCGTGCCATACCTGAGGGTCGAATCTTGCTAAGTCTAAAAGAGTTCCTTGATTATTGACTGGTTGTAATTGTATACTCATATCTAATTGTCTACGCTTTCCATGAAACCTATAGCTTTTATTGGGATCTGCGTGACTTCGTCCTGAACTGGCTAATGGTCTTCTTCCTCCTATTGCATATTGCATTGGTTCTACGGGATCTTGTATAGTTGGTTGTGGGTTACTAGTGCTTATGCTTTCTGTATTCATATAAAAAGTATCTTCTATCTTAGGTTGTTCTGGTATTCTAAATATTTTACTGGGATGTATTATATCTTCTATGATATCATCTACATATTATGTATGGAATTCTTGATCTAAAAATGATACTGCTTCATCATGGGTATCTCCTCTAGCTAAGTATTCGAGGTATCTAGCATCTAATATCTTGTTCATGTCTTCTAGGGTGAATTTTTCTAAATCTATCTCATCAATATTATATATCTTATTTTGTGATAGGGTTTTTTCTTCTGTAATTACATAAAGCTGATTTATTTCACTACGATTATCTTGATTTTCTTCTCTGTCTATACTACTAAATTCATCATCTTCGGATTTTTCTGGTGCTACATAAGTATACTGAGTAAATCTTACTGCATAATTTCCATCTGCTACCTGATATAATAAATTATCTTGAGGGGCTAATCTTTTTTGTCCTAAAAAATCTCCTGATTTCCAATCTAGGGCTGCATTATCTTCTGAATTAAATTTTTTAGCTGGTAATGCTTTTATTCCTTTTGCGCCTAATATCTTAACTATCTGATCATTTGTAAGTCTGTAGTGAGTATTGCTTTCTGATACTGCTAAACCGAAAAATCCTGTGCAGACTAATAAATTATTTTCTCCTTTTTTCATTTTGTATCCTCTACTTTTTATTCCTATTTTTATCTTTTTATGAAAGGTCGAGGTTGGTAATAAGAAATCCGGTGTAAAATAAACTATTCCTCCTTTTGAATTCATATCTAATTCATAGCTGCCTAAAAGACTTTGTCCTACATCATTAAATCTATCATCATAAAGGCATACGAAAACTTTTGTTCCTAAATTTTCTCTGGTTAAAGCCTTAACTCCTACCACTACTAATCCTAAGTGGGTCATTTTAAGGTGTTCACTTACTGCATATTTATAGCTTTCTTTCTCTATTAAATTTAGCTCTATCTTTTCGTCTTCTTGAGTTACACTAATCATCTGTTCAGCATAATGTTTAAATAAATATTGTTTTTTATGAATTTTACCTAGCTTATACACATATTTAGCTGGAATTAATTCTAATTTTTCTTTTTAAAATTTTTCTATTTGTTGTTCTACATCTATAAACTTTTCTACTTTAATATCTTCATCATCATTATACTTTTTACTACTACTACCTTTAATTAGCTGTTTAAACATATTTATTTTTTGTAAATTCTACACGCTGGTTTCCTAGGTAATTTAAGCTTTTCAAAATATCTAGCTATATCTTCCTCGTTTACTTGAGATTGAGGTTTGTTGGATTGTCCTTCTATTCCTTTTCCTTTCTGAAGTACTATTTTTTCTAAAGACGCTAGACGATTTTCTAAGCTATGTAGTTGTTCTGATAGGTATTCAAATTTTTCACACAATCTTATTAAAAATAAAATTTCTATATTATTTTGTCTTACTGTTATTTTATCTGATTGACTTACACCCTGATAGCTACTGATTCCTTCTGGGTTATTATGAAAATCTTCTGCTTGTTTTAAAATAGTCTGGTAATCTCTATTAGTTTTTTTATCACTACTCATAAACTAAGATCTTACTAATTGTTCTAAAATTTTTAATTTCTGTTTTAAATTATCTTGAATTTGATTAATTTGTTCTATTTGTTTAGCTATTTGATTGGTGGCTGAAATTAAAGTTTCTATTTCTAATTTCGTAGGAAATTTTTCTAAATTTAAATCTATTCTTTTTTGTAGGATGGAACTGCACTGATCTTGGATATAATCTAATTTTTTATCTTGATCTTTAATTATACTACGATTATTACGGAGATAATCTATGGATGAAATAAAAAGATTACTAATTTTATCTATGTCCTTTTTAATATTTTCTGCAAAATTAATTTGATAAATACTATTTAGCTGAGGATTATGTTCACTATGAAGCTGATGTGTAAAATTATTTTCAAAATTACAATGGAAATTATTTTTATTTATGCTAAGACGATGGTTATGGCTGCTGAGTTCTAAATCTAGATACTCTACTCTTTTGATACACAAAATTAACTCCTATTTTAAAATTATTAAAAGCTACTATAATATGAAATTTATAACTAAAATCTCCAAAAATAAAAACTACTCTGTTACCATAAGCAAAATGCATAAACTAACTTAAACTGTCCTAAAACCGAACATTGCTCTGATACTAATTTTTTGGGGGTTGAGTTAGTGGTCTATCACTATTTGGAATTGTGCTGAGAATTATCTAATTAATTCTACAGTTATGCTAAAAGATCTTCAAACTGTTGTATGGCTAACTTTAAGGCTTTTTGTTTTATAGTTAGCCGCCTATTTATCTGAGAAATTTTTAAACTGTAATTTTCTAGGGATCTGCCAAAAGCTAATGATAAAAGAAACTGATATCTAAATTTTTGATCTTCTAATTCTTGTATTAGTTCAGTACTAATTTTAATTTTATTCCTAAAGTCTTCGTCTAAGGGCATATACTTTTTTGATTTTTTGAAATTTAATTTTAATTTTATTTCTAAGGTCTACGTCTAAGGGCATACAAATTTTTGATTTTTTGAAATTCTTATATGGACAATATTTCCTTAATATTTCTACTCGGGTTGCTCTCCTTTTATTCTAAAATTCTTTTCTAGGGTAAAAACTATTTTTAGGCAATGTTTGTTTTCATTACATGTACTCCCACCTTGAGACTAAGCCTCGTTCAACATAGTATATTTTTATTTTCCATTTTTTACTTTTCCCTTTCTGCCTACAATTCGCCCTCCAACGCCTAACCACGGCTCACACGGGCTCTTCAGCTAAGGTCACTCAGTAACAAAATAGAAAACTGAAGATACTACGAAGGTTCAAAGCATGTAATATTAATGAGCAAACAAGCATTCCATAAACTTGGTTTTCTCAAAAAGAAAATAAATTTTTAGAATAGAAGAGTTACCCTTTCGAAATATTTAAGGAAAAAGAGAAACTACTCACACTTCATATTAATAAGAAATATACTTACAAAGATTATATTACAGACTCTGAAACTCTGAAAAACTTAATACACTTAGAGGTTTTTGAGAGGGGTTGGAAAATTTACAACGCAGAGTGAAGTGGTGTTTTTCATTCTGCTTCATCCGTTGGCAAACATGCCAATTTATACACAAAGTTGATACATATAAGCCAAATCAAATATCTTTACGTTAAATGTTGTAGATTCAAAAGTCTAAAGGCTACTAAGCCTAAGCCATAGACTTTCTAGACTTAGAAAATAAACATCTTAACTTTCTAGACTTTGAAAACAAACTCCTAATAAAGACAAACTTATATACATACAATTATATGCACGTTTGACTCAAAACTTATTAAATTTTATCAATAAAAGATTAGGATAATGATATCGGGTACTGCTTTGGGCCCCATCGCATATCATTCAATCCTTCTTTTTTGACAAAATTTTGACACTATAAATTATTACAAGACACGTATAAAGATTTTCACAGCTTTTCTTTAATAAAGCAGGGTAGGAGTTATCCATACTTTATTAAAATAGTGAGTGAAGGAAAATCCTTATCACTGACAGACTCAAATAATTACAGACACAAAATATTTGCAAAATCTTTTTTGTCTTTTCTTGGCGTGCAATTTTTCTGATATCTGAGAAGAATCTTTATCTTCTATAGACTTTGTCTTCTTTTGCTGGAGCACTAATTGTTGATGTCGACTCTTGGAGTGATTCTTCAAAGTTGGGTCTTCGTAGAAAATCTTCAAAATGTAAAGAGTCAGGAAATAATATGTTCAAAATATATAATGAGTCTTTTAGTGGGACCCGCTGTTGGTTTTTTTTTTTTTTTTAGACTTACTATTCACCTTATTCTCTCTATTATTTTTATTTCTGTACAAGTAAATTAGACTTACTTTTCCTAAATTTATTTTACTCTATATTTTGCCTAGTTGTTAATTGTTATTTTTGCTAAGTAAATTACAATAATTTTTCTTAAAATTTGTGTTGAATATAGTTTATATATATCTCTTGAAAATTAGGTAGACCTTTCATATTGGCAAAAGTATTAAATTATCGCTTTATCCGTTATTCTCTATAACTTTTTATTTTTATTTTATCTTTCTTTACTGATGGTGAAAATTTATGTAAATTATAGTGGAGAAGCAAACCACTTTCTTAAGTAATGTGGTAGGTAGTAAATTGTTTATATATATTGAGAGGGTAATTTATATGTAAATTGGGCTGAGCTGGGTAATGGGCCGTTCTGTGAGCCACAGTAGGAAAAGCCTTGCAGTTAGCTCGGTCCAAAGGAGCTTTGCAGTTAGCTCGGTCACCACGGTCAGAGTGGCAACAGTTAGCTCGGTCATACCATGCTGAGCCGAGGTATTTTTGGCTTTCCTGAGGACCTTGCTCATTGATTAGCTCGGTCTAAGCTTGCCATGGGATAGCATGGTCTCTACGGGAGAAACCGAGGTAAAAACAGTAAAGGAAGAGCCGAGCTATTTGTAGCTCGGTTAATTCTGCCAATTTAGAATGGCCGTGTTATCTCAGTCGTTTTGCCGTGCTACCGAGGTAAAACCATCTCACTTGGTTTAAGCAGCGAGGGGGGTGTTGAAGGATAAGCATTATCTTTCTGGAAAGTGATTCCTAGGAGGACTCTGCATGGAGGAATAAGAGTCCTACTAGGATTATGCCATGCGGAACCTATGAAAGCTCACAACATAACCTATAGGAGAGGTAACACAACTTTGATTCTCGAATACACAGAGCTTTTGTCTATTTGTCTATTTTGCTGACTTAGGCATCAGAGAGGTATCTGACACACACCCGCCGGCTAGCTCACGTTTGTGTTTTCAGGGAGTAAAGCGACGACGTTTGGAGGAGCGCAGACTTGATCAACAGGATTATATGAGGACAATATTTCGTGCTCGTACAATTGGCGCCGTCTGTGGGAAGCACAGAAAGAACAAAACCTCTTGATCAAGTTTTTCCTCTCTAATTGGAAGTAATGGCGCACAATGAAGATTTACCGCAGTCCGCCATCGACGGACAAACCCCAGAGGGGGGTGGGAGGCGCGAAGGTTTGCCTTCTATCCCTCCCATGGCGGATTTAGAGCCCCAGCGACAGAATCCCCGGAGGGATGCAAGGGGGAGGCGAACTAATAGCCCCGTCGCTCTCAAAGTCCAGAAAGACAGAGGCGGAGGATCGATCCTCAAGTTCTAGAGGATCGCGTAAAGGAACAAGACGAGTTAATAAGGAAGATGGCGGCGGACATGGAGTCTATGAAACGCCAGATCAAAGGAAAAGGGTGGTGACAGGAGAGGGGCGCAAAGGCAACACGCCCCCTCGCCACTCGGAAGATCGTGGTAGGCATACCACACCATCACAAGCAGAGAGCAGAAGCCTGAGAACAGGCGACACTCAATCAAGGAATACCAGGACTCGTTACTCCAGGTCTGAGAGAACGAGGACTGAGAGGTCATGTACTGAGGGAAGCACCTATCGGCCCTCATGCACACACCAGACTGCATCCAGGCAAACAGAGTTGCCTAGATCGTCCGACCTACAAACTGTGCTTGAAGAAAAGGCACGATAGAAGGAAGATACTAGGGCACGCGACCCACGCAGAGTTTCAGCCCTTCAGCGGTTGGCTCCTCGGACGCATAGAAGCGTCGAGGTCGGAATGCTAATACCGCGCCTGGCTTTCCAACCAGCAGACAAGGTATTAGCCAGATTGCAAACCTCACTATTCGTTCCGGCAATAGAGAACACACCTCTACCTTCAGGCTTCAATCAGCCTAAGTTCACCACTTATGAGGGGAAGATAGACCCCTACATGTACTTAAGCCACTTTCGCCAAGTTATGGCGGTATACCAACGGAACGAAGCTTTAATGTGCATCCTATTCCCATCCAGCCTTGGCGACCTAGGTTTAACCTGGTTCGAAAGGCTACTAGAAGGCAGCATCGCCTCCTGGGCACAATTGGCAGAAGCGTTCGTGACCAGGTTCAGAACGAACACCAAGACGCCAGTGGAGATCGATCAGCTACTCTCCATTGACATGGGCGACAAGGAGACGTTGAGGTCATACAACAGTCGCTATTGGGAGACCTTCAACCAGATAGGAGATTGCCCCAAAATCTCGCCATCGCACAGTACAAAAGAGGTCTTCCAGTCGGTAACAGGCTGAGGGACTCAATCACCATGACGCCCCCCTCACAATGGAAGCCTTAATGGAGAGGGTACACCAGCACATTCGGGTGGAAGAGGATGCGCCCGTGCTAAAACAAAGTCTGGTACAACGCAATACCAGATAAAAAGACTTCGGCAAAAGTCAATGCGGTAGAACGTCCAAGCAGAAACGGGCGAGGCAGGCGGGACAACGGAGAGGACCAAGATAAAAGGTGGTTGAGAGTCCGCACTGCCATTACCACAGTGTTCAAAAAACCGATCTATCGGATTCTCAGTGAGATACGTGATGAACCTTTCGTCAGGTGGCCAGCTAAGTTAGGAGAAGCACAAAAGGACTATGACGAAAGATCTCGGTGCACCTTCCATAAGGAAAAAGGACACCGCACTGAAAATTGCACACCGTTGAGACAGCACCTGGAGGAGTTAGTGGCAGCCGGGCGCCTGGACCAGTACATAGAAGGAGGGACACAGCCAGCCCCCCAGAACCACGATCACCCAGAGGAATGCCGATCGACGCCCCACCTCAAGGCGTGATAAACGTAATACATGGGGTATTCGAACCTAGCGAGTATGTGAGCTCAGGAATGATCAAGAAGGCTGAGCACTTAAGGGAGGTATTAAGTGCACAACCTACCATTAAAAAGGGGAACAGAGGCCACGAACGTCATGTCTTTTTTCAGACAGAGACTTGGCAAGGATATATTGCCCTCACAATGATGCACTGGTCGTCACTCTCCGCGTCAAGGATTACGACATCAAGCGAATTTTGATTGACCAAGGGAGCTCATGTGAGATAATGTATTACGAAACCTTCAAACAATTGAAATTGGAGGACAAAGACTTGGCACCTGCGTATCTCCCCTGATCGGATTCAACTCAATGCCAGAGTGGCCAGTTGGCAAGATAATCCTCCCAGTCAGAGCAGGAAGCATGACGAAACAAGTGGAATTCTGGGTATTGAAAGTCCCTTCCACTTACAACATAATCTTGGGAAATATGGCTGCATGCCATGCGATCGGTAGCGTCAACCTACCAAAGTAATGCGGTTCCCCAACGAAGCCGGAGTAATTGAAGAGGTCTTTGGAGATCAGATCATGTCCAAACAATGCTTCGTCACCGTAAACAGCCGCACTGCCAAAGGGTTTGTTCAGATGGTGGAAGAACCTGAGAGCAATGAATTGTTTGCGGATGTTGGCAAAGCGCTGAACAGAAGGCAGTGGAAGACTTGGTACAGGTAAGAATAGATGAAAAGAACCCGAAAAAGTTCTTTTTGCTTGGCTCATCTATGTCCAGCACTGAGAGGATAGAGGTCATGGAATTCTTGACCTCTAACATCGAAGTGTTTGCCTGGACGCCATATGACATGCCTAGCATTGACCCAAACTTCATCTGTCACTAATTGAACGTCCACCCAACTGCCAAACCCATTATACAGCGCACTCGCAGATCAGCACTCCACCACGCCGAGATAGTGGCGGAAGAAGTGGGAAATCTTCTAGAGGCAGGAGCTATCAGAGAAGTGCACTATCCCAAGTAGATATCCAATACAATAGTGGTGCCAAAGAAGAATGAAAAATGGCGTGTCTGCGTGGACTACAAAACAGTCAACAAGGCGTGCCCAAAAGACAGTTTTTCCCTACTACGGATAGACTAACTGGTAGACCTAACGGCAGGACACAATCGACTTAGCTTTCTTGATGCGTACAGAGGTTACCATCAGATCGCTATGTATGAACCAGACCAGGAGGTCACATCCTTTACAATGCCAAGAGGACTGTATTGCTACAAGGTCATACCCTTTGACCTAAAACAGGCAGGGGCAACATTCCAGCGGATGGTCACCAAGATGTTCGAACCATTGTTAGGCAGAACAATGGAGGCTTACATCGATGATATGGTAGTCAAAAGCAAGGATGAGAATGACCATCTCAGGGACCTAGGCGAGATGTTTCAGATCCTAAAGAAGCACAAGTTGCGCCTTAATGCATCTAAGTGTGCGTTCGGCGTAGGATCAGGCAAATTCCTAGGTTTCCTGGTGACCAACCGAGGTATAGAGGCAGACCCTTCTCAGATCAAAGCAATTCAGGATCTAGAGAGGCCCAACTCAGTAAAAGAGGTACAACATCTCACCGGTATGGCTGCCGCGCTAAACCGGTTCATAAGTCGGTCGTCAGACAGATGTCGACCATTTTTTCAAGCATTAAAAGCCAAGTTTGAGTGGGATGAAGAATGCGACCGCGCCCTAAAAAGTTTGAAAGAATACATGTCTTCTCCACCATTGCTAGTGACCCTAATACCTGGAGAAGAACTATTTTTGTACTTGACAGTTTCATAGCACGCAATTAGCGTAGTGTTGGTCCGAGCGGAAGGAATCCAACATCTGCCCACCTTTTATGTCAGCAAGACATTGCTGGACGCAGAAACCAGGTACTTACCATTGGAAAAACTGGCCTTAGCCTTGATGATGGCATCAAGGAAGTTGTCACATTACTTTCACGCCCACACCATAATCGTCCTCACAGCTTTTCCATTAAAAGCTTTGTTTGAGAGGGCGAACTTTTCTGGGCGAATCTTGAAGTGGGCAGTAGAGTTGGGACAGTTTGACATCAAGTTTCAGCCCGAACCGCAATAAAAGCCCAAGCTTTGGCAGACTTTGTGGCAGAATTTTCACCAGGAAGTCATCACATCTGCCCAGTCGACTTAACTGGTACAACCGATATAGGGATGGAAAGTGGCGCCGAAATAGCGCAACCCCTAATACAGGATACCCAGCCATATCCCAGGACAGGCCAGAGTAAACAAAGGGAGGAAGAAGCAAACCATGCTGCACCAAGCAAAGACTCATCAACAAATAAAGACTTGGTACAGTCAGATAGTAAGGGGCAAATAGCAAACATGGACCCCGAAGAAAACGCCAGTAACAATCATGACCCCAAGGCATCATCTGATCCCTCCACTTGCTGGAAGCTGTTCGTTGGAGAGATATGGAAGCTCTTTGTGGATGGAGCATCCAACAGGCACGGTGCAGGACTTGGCATAGTCCTCATCTCGCCAGATGACCTAATAGTGGAACAAGCAGTCAACCTTGGCTTCCCAGCATCAAACAACTAGGCGGAGTATGAAGCACTTTTAGCAGGACTGAAATCAGCATTCTACATTAAGGCAACCGAGCTAATGATTTACAGTGACTCCCAACTAGTTGTAAACCAAATTTCAGGCGACTACGAGGCAAAGGATGGAAGGATGGCTAAGTACCAAGAGTTAGTCAGAAAAGAGATCAAGAAATTTGAAGTAGTACGGATAGAGCAGATCGGTCGTGAAGAAAACAGCAGAGCGGATGAACTAGCGGGCTTTGCCTCGATGGCAGACACATCCATCCCGCATCCATTACTGATCGACTTCCTACCAAGACCAAGCATTGAAGAAACTGAAGCAGCAGAGGTATGTTATGCCGAACTAGGCCTTTCATGGATGGATCCCATTATAGTGTTCCTAAAAGACGGCATTTTGCCCGAAGAGAAGAAGGAGGCCAACAAAATAATAGCAAAGTCACAACGATTTTGGCTCTCTCCATCAATGGCTTTGTACAAGAAATCCTTCACAGGACCTTACCTGAAGTGTATCCATTCCAGCAAGGTTGAAACATTCCTGTTCGAAATTCACGAAGGCGTATGCGGCAGCCACCAAGGAGGAAGATTTTTAGCCTACAGAGCAATTTCACAAGGATATTGGTGGCATTACATGCAAGCAGATTCAGAGAAGTATGTCAAGAAGTGCGAGAAAATGTCAGAAGTTCGCACACCAAATACATCAGCCAGCTAGAGAACTACTACCATTAACTAGCCCATGGCCCTTCGCAATGTGGGGCTTGGACATAGTAGGACCACTTCCAACAGCACCCGGCAACAGGAAGTTCTTTCTTGCAGCAACAGACTACTTCACGAAGTGGGTGGAGGCGGAAGCACTCGCTTCAATAAAGAGAAAGATGTGAAGAAGTTCGTCTGGCAGAATATCATACTCGGTTTGGCATACCCAAGGCTCTAATATCAGACAACGGCACTCAGTTCGACGGCAAAATTTTTAGAGGCTTTTGTGAGGAATACAAGATAGAATTCTGCAATTCTACACCAGCATACCCCCAAGCAAATGGCCAGGCAGAAGCATCCAACAAAGTCGTCTTGGATGGATTGAAGAAAAGGTTAGAGAAAGCAAAAGGAAAGTGGGCGGATGAGCTTCCTCATGTTTTATGGGCTTACCGTACCACACCTCGGCGATCAACTGGAGAAACACCTTTTTCCTTGGCCTATGGCATGGAAGCAGTAATCCCACTGGAAGTTGGCCTCCCCACCATTAGAAGCGAAAATTTTGATCCAGACTTAAATGGAGAAGCCATCGCATTGGAGCTCGACCTTGCAGAAGAAAGAAGAGAAAGAGCACTGGTTCACATCGCCTCATACCAACAGGAGTTATCTAGAAAATACAACAAGACAGTATCCAAGGCAATTCAAGGTTGGAGATTGGGTACTGCGCAAAGTAATGGAAACACCCTGGTACCGGAGACGGCAAGTTAGGGCCCAATTGGGAAGGACCTTACAAAGTGGTTGGGTTAGCAGGAAAAGGGGCATACCACTTGGAAGACGAGGACATCAAAACCATTTCCCAGCCATGGAAACCTGCCAATCTCAAACTTTTATTTTTAGCTTTTCTTTAATAGTACTTGTAATTTTTTCTTTTTCTCACAAAACAAGTAGTTTTCTTTTCAGCATAATTGTGTATTCTGTAAATAACCAACTTAGAAGTTGGCTGGAATAACCAACACCCCTCCTAAGCCCAGGATAAGGATCCAGGCTGCAGGACGTTTGGCAGGAATAACCAAACACTTTAACCCAGGTTGGCAAGAATAACCAACTTAGAGGTTGGCTAAAATAACCAACACCCCTCCTAAGCCTAGGATAAGGATCCAAGCTGCAGGACGTTTGACAGGAATAACCAAATACTTCACTCAGGGTTGGCAGGAAAAACCAACTTTGGGCTCTCTTCAGCCGAGGTAAGGATCTAGGCTGAAGAGGTTAGCTGGAAAAGCCAACACTTATTGTTCTTCAGTCGAGATAAGGATCTAGGCTGAAGAGGTTGACAGGTATGGCCAGTTAGATTGCAAAGTTAAGACGGGATAAATATCTCGGCCAGAGAATTTACTTCATTCAGATTATATTGGGAAAGTAAAACAGCATAGAAGTAAACCAAACAGACAGTTGAGGAAACAAAAGATGATTTCATTGATAATGCAAGTCAAAGTAACAAGAGATTGGGCCATAGCCCGGTTTTTTAGGTCTAAATGGCCAACCTTGATCAAAGGGAGTGAAGGCTTGCTTATATAGACAAAATAAGGCTCTTAACTTAATGGCTAAGCAAAGAGAGGGGGGTTTCAGAGGGGCAAGAGGGTCTTGGCTTCCAAGGGAAGCTAAGACAGCTGGCCAAGCTTCTCCAAGAAAGCTTGGCCAAGGGTTCAACCTTCTAGAAGGTTTATGGGGTTCAGGGTGCAAAAAGGTGCAAACCCGGGCATGGGGTGGTTTAGTGCATTCCAGCGGTCACAGCTGGGATGCACCATCCCTGGTGCAAAGAGGTCACACCGGCCAGCCAAAACATCACCGGCACAAAAAAGTGCCGGTCGGCATAATACAGTGCCGACCGGCCAAAGTTTTGAGAAATAAGTGCCGGTGGCCACTAGGGGGTGCCGGTGGAGGTGTGGGGAAGCCGGTGGGCTTCAGGGATGGCTAACAAGCCTCTCCCTACCCTTGAAGGCAAAAACACAAGTGTTTGGTACCAAAACCGAACACGAAGCAGTCGAGTCAAGAGGTCCTGAGACGAGGCGCGCTGCCGAGGCCTCCGGGAACTCAAGACGAACACAATCATGAATAATCACCGGGTGTCCAAGCGGTGACGTCCAAGTCTTGAGGACGGTCAAAAATGGGGTGTCTACAGTTGCCCCTCTTTGACAGAACTCGAAAGTCATAACAATGACGGGAGTGAATGTCAAAGCCCAGAGACGACCCATTTTTGACAAGGCCGAAGACTCAGACAAACATACAAAGCGCAAATGGTTGAACTCGCAAGCTGCCTACGTATCCCTTAGGAATCAAACCAGCGTAGTTCAGGCACAGGCATACAAGCCGGATAAGGTATGCGCCCGTAGGCGGGGCGAAATGCAACTGAAAATGCAAGAAGCCAACATAACTTATGATCATGCAAAGGAAGCTGTATGAAGCACACATGCGACAGTTATAAGCTAGCATACCAAACTACACTACACACATGCAGAAAGGATGTAAGGGAATCATGGAGTTCTCAATACGTCTCACGCGGAGGATACAATACCTGTGCGGCTCGTCCGGTTGCACCGGCTCAAATGAGTCGTGCATACATATCGTGCCTGCAAAGAAGCAAACTCGACGGTATACAACATCGTTAGCAATATGCATAACAATGCAGTCGAAAGTGCGTGACATGCATGCAATGTGTAACAAGATAGTAGAATTGAACACATGTGAGTAAAGCAATGCACATACACGCAATGTGTATAAGGAATTGAACACATATCAGTAAAGCAATGCACGCATACAATGCAATGTGTATATAAAGAATTGAACACATGTCAGTAAAGCAAGCACGCATACAATGCAATGTGTATATAGGAACTTGAACACATCAGTAAAGCAATGCACGCATACAATGCAATGTGTATATAGGAACTTGAACACATATCAGTAAAGCAATGCACGCATACAATGCAATGTGTATATAGGAACTTGAACACATATCAGTAAAGCAATGCACGCATACAATGCAATGTGTATATAGGAACTTGAACACATATCAGTAAAGCAATGCACGCATACAATGCAATGTGTATAGAGAATTGTAATTGAACACATGTAGTAAAGCAAAGCACGCATACGATGCAATGTGTATAGTAAGGAATTTGAACACATGTCAGTAAAGCAAGGCACGCATACCATGCAATGTGTATAATAGGGAACTTGAACACATATCAGTAAAGCAATGCACGCATACAATGCAATGTGTATATAAAGAACTTGAAATTAATGATAAACATGATATTGAAATGCAACGTATGCAACACAGTATAATTGAAACGATTTCTTTTGAAATTCACAAGATATAAAAGGATACGAGAAGGGACATCCTTCGCATGTTCCGAGCATCGCTCACAAAAGTAATGGCTTGAATCAACTTGAAGATCATTTGCATTCTGACAGTGCATCTTCTTGTATTGTCTTGAATAATGAAGGTGCCAAACCCTAATTGACCCAAACAAGGGCGCAAAAGGTACGATGACCGAAAGGGGGAGGTTACCGGTGTCAAACTCAGCACTCTGCTACCCTGCTATTCTTCTACTTTATTTTCCTTTTTACTAGGAGTTTAAGCACATTGCACTGCCTTAGGCAGGTTTTATTTCTCAAAAGCGCGTGTTTTTGCAAAACATATGATGGAAATGAAACAACTGTTTGTTCAAAAAGTGTTATATTTGCACGTTCTATGCATCGCATCGCAAGGCATCACATAACAATGTGACTGAAATTGAACAGTGTTTTTGAAAATCAAAGCATCGCATCGTAATAATCAGGTAGTAAACCAATTACAACTCGATAAGCAAAAGGGTGACTCAGCAAACTAGCCAAATGCGAGTACACCTTGACAAACATTACAAAGACTCAACGAGAGTGAGATACAACTCGATAAGCAAATATGCAACAACTCGATAAGCAAATGGGCGCGCCCTCGTAAGAATTG
Organism: Camellia japonica; assembly: GCA_030407325.1. NCBI lineage: Eukaryota > Viridiplantae > Streptophyta > Magnoliopsida > Ericales > Theaceae > Camellia > Camellia japonica. The sequence continues at coordinate 19,689,765 of JAPPVO010000007.1, forward strand.
ATCACTGGAGGGCATCGAAAGTGTGGGACTTCCCAAATTCTTAGCATAAACAGCTCAGAGGGCAAGGGGAGACACCACCGGCCAAGAAAGTCCACCGGCCGTGAGAAAGGCCATCGGCCGAAATGGTGATCCATCGGCCAAAAGATGGCCGGTCGGCACTATATTGGCCGGTCGGCACTAAATTGTCAACCAGCAGAATGTTGACATCTGTCCTTCACTCAACCTTATCTTCTTCAAAAAGGTCTCAACTTCGTGGTTTTCTTCATTTCCACACTGATTTGCTCCAAATGGAAGAATTTCTTGCCCAAAATCTCGCAACTTGGATTAACAACTTGGATGGCTCGGAAAAGCTTAATTTCCGGGCTTTCGGCATAAACGCACTATTCACTTTGCGCCGTACCCCGCTGCATTTTCCATTCCTCCATGCCGCGACAAGGTTTTGGAACCCGGTAACACATGTCTTTAGCTTTAGCGGGCAAGAGGTGTGTCCCACTTTTGAAGATTTCCGAACTCTAATGGAATCTGAGCGCGATGAGGAGATCCTGCCCCAACTTCGTTTTGGCCATGCTCAAGCCTTGGGAAAATGTGCGGGCTTTCAATGCCCGACGCTCGTTCTCTAATTTGTGACGGGACATTAGATGTTCCGAGCTTGGTTTGTCGCTTTTCTGAGACTGGTGATGCGCGGCGACCATCACTGGCAAGGTTTTCGGCGACACGCCCTTTGTTTATGCCTGCTATCCCATTTTCTGTTTATCTCTGGTTCTGGAGGGCCCAGTGTCCGGTTGATTGAGGTTGCCCAAGGCTTGAAGGAGGGCAAAAGCTGCATTGCCATGATCCTGGCTGAGACACTGCTGGGCTTAGACGCCTTTTATCGTCGAGAGACGATCAGATTAGCGGGGAGTCCACTATTACTACAGGTAACGTTTCCCACCCAATCTCTTATTTATGTTTGCTCACGTCACTCGGCTCTCAAGCTCGGTTTTTCTCACAAAAACCCTTTCCTCACTTTTTCCTCTCATCGTACATCTCTCTATTCTTTATTCTCTCATTTTTCATCCCTCCCCAGGTATGGTTGATGGATAAACTGCAGGTTGTGGACTCTTGTCCGGCATATTCAGCTCGTGGCTACTTCTTCAGGCAACGCCTAGTTGACGCCCTTGATGAGGGTTGGTGGTTTGAATGGATGTGCAATTGTCCGCAGACCGCATTGCTTGGCGGTGCCCTTGGCTCAATCTTCCGGTGATGAGTTACAGCATGACCCGTCAACCCGGGATCCAATTGATTGGCTTGACTCACTGTGTCTTCTATTTCCCATTCCGTATCCTGCGCCAGTTTGGTCATAATCAGACTTGTCCGCCGGAAGGGATAGAGTACCCGGTTACATTCCCGATTCGAGGCGCACAGCTGGCCCGGTATGCCACAGCATGGAGGACGAGAGAACTCCTGGCCCCGCTCCCGCTTTCAGTTGCACTTTGTCTGATGAGTGCTTGGATTGGCTTAATGAAGAGGCACAGATTGGGCCCAGCTTGGCATCAGAGGCTCCAGCTAGCTCTGGGAGGGGGCGCAGGGACATTTGACTTGACTATGCCCCGGGTTTATTGCTTTATTAGTACTTTCAAGTTTTCTTTATGAATGTAATAAAAAGCAACTTCATTGTATGCAAGAGCAAGAGAACTCTATTTGAAATCAATGAAATTGAAGGTTGTGGTACTGAAAATTTTCCGTTTTGGTCCAGAAATGGTCTTAGTTGTAAAAAGATTTATTTGAACAAAGTCAACTTTTATTAAAACTTTTCAAAACTATTTTCGATATGGATCAGAACTGGACACGCCTGAGATTGTCACTGAGATGCACAACCCCGATCCTGCAACTGGAAAGTTGCCCCTTGTTTGAATGTACCGCGGCACTGTGGCAACGGAAAGTTGCCCCTAGTCTGAATAGCACTGTACCGGAGATTGCGATAAATGCTGATGGACAAAGATGACCAAGATGATCAAATGGACAAAGTTGATCGGGGAAAAGTTTATGGCTGAACTTCAGGATGAAGCTGCCTACGTATCCCAAATGGGAATCAAGCCTTACGTAGTTCAGGCTTGGGTTCACTCGAGTATTTTCACTCTCCTTTTGCGCTCTAACTTTTGCCAAGGCCGCCCTTTGCGGGTTTTCAACCTTGCGAGCTCAGTTTTTATATTTTCTAATTTTTTGTGCTCTGAATTTTGCCTAGGTCGCCCTTTCGGGTTTTCGGCCTAGCGAGCCTCTCAGGGGTAATATTTCTTCAACTTGTCCATGTTGATCGGTTGGGAGAACTCTAGGCCATCTAGGTCCATCAGAACCACAGCTCCACCTGACCAGATAGACTTGATGATATAGGGACCAGTCCAATTGGGTCTGAACTTGCCCCTTGGGTCGTGGATGGGAGCTCGGTTGTCTTTGAGTACCAAATCTCCTTCCTTCAAGTTCCTAGACTTAACTTTTTGTTAAAAGCCCGGGCATTCTGCGTTGATATCCTTGGACATGGTACAGTGCTTTCTCCTTCTCTCATCAAAGCATGAGTTCCTCGAATCTGCTCTGCTGCCAATCTGCCTCGGCTATCTGACACTCAGCCAATACTCGTAGAGACGGAACCTCAATCTCTATAGGTAGAACGGCCTCCATCCCATAAACCAAGGAATACGGCGTCGCCCCGGTAGAAGTTCTAATTGAAGTTCGGTAGCCCCACAGAGCAAACGGCAACTTATCCGGCCAGTCCCGATAGGTTTCCACCATCTTCTGTAGTATGTGTTTGATGTTTTTGTTGGCGGCCTCAACTGCTCCGTTGGTCTGCGGCCGATATGTGGATGACTTATGAAAAGCCACATTGTACTTCTCCAACAATCAATCACCCCTCTTCTTGAAGTGAGAACCATTGTCCGAAATGATCTCATTCGGGACTCCATAACGGCAGATAATGTTGTTTCTGATAAACTTTGCGACATGCGAAGCCTTCAACACGGCATAAGATTGGGCCTCGACCCACTTTGTGAAATAGTCTATTGCTACCAAGATAAACTCATGCCCATTCGACCCTTTAGTAACAGCCCAATCACATCGATCCCCCAAACTGAAAATGGCCATGGCGACGTCATGTTGTACAGCTTTGACGGCGGGATGTTCATGCGGTTTGCGTGAATCTGGCATTTGTGGCATCGCCGAACAAAGCCGATACAATCTTCCTCCATGGTAGACCAGTAGTAGCCCTGTCTGAGGATCTTCGTGCCAGCATCACCCCATTCATATGTGCCCCACATTCTCCTCCATGGATGGCCTCCATCAGGCGCTTCGACTCTTCGGCTTCCACACACAGCTTGTGCATTCCCAGATGACCTCTTTTGTACAACTTACCCCGCAGATGATAAACTGAACAGCCATTCTTCTAATTGCCCTTTTGTCCTTGGCATTCGCCCCTGGTGGATATGCCTCCTTCCAAGAAGTTCCATATGTCGTAATACCAAGGGTTGTTATCCTGCACTTCATCTATGGCGGAGATTGACTCGTAGGCAGGTGCAAATTTCTGGTCAATAATGACTGGACGCATCCGGACCCCAGATGGGATGTCTATCATGGAAGATAGAGTTGCTAGCGAATCTGCGAACCTGTTGTTCTCTCTTACTAGGTGAGTGAAATTAGCTTTTCAAACCGCGGAATTAACAAATCCAAGGTCTGGTGGTAAATTATCATCTTTTCCTCTTTTACCTTCCAATCTCCTTTAGCTTGAGACACAACTAAGTTCGAATCCCCAATGACGTCCAATCGCCTTGCCCCTAGTTCTAGGGCAGCCTCTAGACCGGCAATACACGCCTCATACTCTGCCTCATTGTTCGAGACTTTGAATCTAAGCTTGAATGCTAAAGGGATACGGGAATCATCAGGCGCTATCAGCAACACCCCTATCCCATACCCGTGTTGATTTGACGCTCCGTCAAAGTACATTGTCCAAGTTTCATCTTCGATGTGCAGAATGGCTTCATCTGGGAACAGATACTCAACCGCTTCATCCCCTTCAACCGGGTGGTCGGCAAGGAACTCTGCTACTCGCTCTTCCTTTTACTGACTTGCGCGTCACATACTTGAGATCAAATTCGGAGAGCAACAGCAGCCAACGAGCTAGCCTACCCGTAAGCGCTGGTTTCTCGAAAAGATATTTGATGGGATCAAGTCGTGAAACCAACATTACAGAGTGAGCTAACAGGTAGTGCCGCAGCTTCCTGGTAGCCCATACCAAGGCCAAACAAGCCTTCTCCAACGGAGTGTAGCGGGTCTCGTAATCCAGCATCTTCTTGCTCAGATAGTAAATGGCCCTTTCCACTTTATCTTCCGACTCTTGTGCGAGCATGCAGCCCATTGTAGTTTCAGTCACTGACAGGTACAGTATCAACGGTTTCCCTGGCTTTGGTGGTGACAACACGGGTGGATTCTGTAGATATTCTTTAATCTGTTCAAATGCAGCTTGGCATCGGCCGTCCCATTGGAACTTCTTTCCTTTCTTCAGGAGACCAAAAAGTGGTTCACAAGTTAAGGTTAGTTTAGAGATAAACCGCCTTATGAATTGCACTTTACCCAGAAAGCCTCGCACCTCCTTTTCAGTCATTGGTGGTGGCATTTCTAAGATGGCCTTGATTTTGGAAGGGTCGACTTCGATGCCCCTTTGTGTAATCAGAAATCCTAGCATTTTCCCCGCTGTAACACCGAATGTACATTTCTGAGGATTCAACCGCAGCCGAAATTCCCTGATCCTTTGGAAAAACTTTTGTAAGGCGGCGTAGTGGCCCTCTCTTTCTTTGGACTTGACAATCATGTCGTCCACGTACACCTCGACCTCTTTATGGATCATGTCATGTAATATGGTGGTTGCAGCCCGTTGATACGTAGCCCCAGCGTTCTTCAACCCAAATGGCATTACTCTATAGCAATATGTACCCCACGGGGTGGTAAAAGCAGTCTTCTCCCGGTCTTCGGGTGCCATTACTATCTGATTATAACCTGAGAAACCATCCATGAACGAAAGCAAAGCATGCCCCGCTGTGAAATCTACCAACTCGTCGATATGCGGTAAGGGAAAGTCATCCTTCGGACTGGCTCTATTCAAATCCCTGAAGTCCACACATACTCGGATTCTGCCATCTTTCTTCGGCACTGGAACAATGTTGGCCAACCAAGTCGGGTATTCGGATACCAGCAGGAAGCCTGCGTCAATCTGCTTGGTGACCTCTTCTTGATCTTAATGGCCCAATCAGGGCGGATCCTTCTGAGCTTCTGTTTGACAGGTCGGGCCTCGGGGTCAAGAGGGATCCGGTGCTGTACAATCTCAGGATCGATTCCAGGCATGTCTTCGTAGGACCACGCGAAAACATCTTTGAAATCTTTTAATAAAGCGACTAAGCGCTCGCGTTCCTCCGAAGACAACGTGGACCCGATCTGGACCAGCCGCGGGTCCTTCTCAGTACCAATGTTCACGGTAGTGATTTCATCCATTAAGGGTTTAACAAACCTCTCCTGCTCTTGTTCAATTAGTCGTTGCAAAACCGGAGGAATTTCGTCCTCGTCGTTTTCATCAAAATTTTGAAAGTCCTGATTTAAGCAATAAACCAAAGGCACAGAAAAGTACTCGGAAACCACGGTCACCTCATTCTCATTAGATACTTCCGAATCGTCCAATTCTTCTGTTACAACAGACTCAAAAGAGAAAAAAAAAAAGACGACCTGGACAGGACTGTGGCATCCGGGTTACCACCCCCAGGAATACCGAACTCAGACTCAGACGAGCTGGAACCTGATTCCGACTCACAAGACTCGGTGGAATCAGATTCCGGCTCACTACCTGATCCGGTGCTGCTAGATAAAAATCCCTCCTCGTACTGCCAGGTGAGGGAGGTGCGATGGATGCATCCAAAATAGCTGTGGTAGGCCCGCAGCCGTTTCATCTCCAATCATAGACACCGAGGAGTTATCCCCCAAGCACAACTGGTCGATCGAAGGATCTGAAAGTAGACATGCCAGTGCTACCCCCATTTCAAACTCTGTGTCCGCAGACTCTGCTTCCTTGCTATGCTCGGTCTCAACCGCTGGGTCTGTCTGCTTTTCAACAACATCATCCCCAGATAATGTAGGTCAAAGAAAATTTCGAACCCCGGGACGCGCTTCTTCTCTGCGTTCCACCACGGCTCCGGAAAACCACAGAATGGAAAATCCTCCCCCTCCCGGACGAAGCGTCCGTTCAGGGTACCTCGGATGGGCCGATGCATCAATTCAAAGGGTTTCCCATCTGTTTTGCTTGGCTCTTGCAGCCGTCTCTTTTCCTTTTCTTACCCAATCTTCCTTGGTGGGCGTATATCCCAGGCCAAAGGTATGGGGGTTGTGCGGCACTCGGCCAACGCTGCATGCCTTTGCGGCCGCTCTTCCTAATCCCATCCCGGGGATGTATTGGAGCTTGTTCATGAGATACACTGCTTGGGCACTGACATACCCTCTCATTTGTAGCCATAACATTCCGTACGACCTGAGCCTCGGCCAAGGTAAAACCTGATATGAACACATCTTCCATGCCATGCTCGATTTCTAGAACAGGCGTGGATACCTCTGGTGGCGGGTGGATTGACGAATTCCCAAAGACATGGCTACTCCCTTCCCGTAGGGGTATTTCACCATTTGATGCAAAGTAGATGATACTGCCTTTACTGATGCAGCCACGGCCGTCCTAAAAGCAAGTTGAAGGTTGCAGGGACCTCTAGGACATGGAAATCTATCTCGTGCTGCCCCGGCCCAACCTTTGTCTGAACTTTAACTGTTCCCATTACTTCTCTACTTGTATTGTCATATGCCCGGATGACCTGGGCTGTTGGTACAAAATCCACGGTTTTCAAGCCAATTGCATATGCCGTCCTCGCTGGGCAGACATTAATGGCGGACCCGGTATCAACAAGCACCACCGGTATCCACTTATTTCTACACTCCACGGAGATGTAGAGGGGTTTATTATGATTCGTGCCCTCGGGCGGAAGTTCTTTGTCGGAAAAGGTCAGCATCGGGGTACCTCCCCCGGGAAGACCAATCCCACCAGCTGCTCTGGCGTGGTTTCTATTGAAAGCTTTGCTTTGTCCATGGCTGATAAAACAGCCTCTCTATGTACTGCGAAGCCATGAGCAGCCCCCAAATAGAGATGTCCGCCTGTATCTTTTTCAGCTGTTTGAGTACAGCTTCTTCTTCAAGCTGCTTCTCTTTTTGCTTCTCAGCTTCTCTGTCCTTTCCCGAGGCTTCCGGTTGATCTAAGTGTGGGGGTTTGAAATACCGCCCACTCCGTGTCATGTGGTCAACCTCTCCGAGGTACCAAGTGTTATCAGGTTGGTTATTCCCCCAATCTTCGTCGGTGTGAGCAAGACATAAATCTTCGTCTTCCCACCACATTCCATTAGCAGCCGACAGACACCTGTCCGGCTCTGGTACAGCTGTTCTTGTGCTCGCAGCACCTTCATCCACATACCTGAGTATTCTCGGTTCCTATGCACACAGCAGTTTCAACTCCCACATGGGCCTTTGCTTTCCTGATTCTCTCGGAATCTTCAAAACTTGCTTGTTCTGGCATGACTGACTGTTCAATCATCTCCGCACTCAAAATGTTCCAATCTCGGGCGAAATTCTCGACACCGGCGCCCCCGGCGATGTGTTCTGCTCTTCGACCCTCCCGGCCGTTACTGACTATTCCGCCCTACTGGGCCCTGCTCTGCCTGAAATTCTCCTATCACATCAGGTTGATCGTCCAACCACCCGGTAACTTCGCTGAATTCTCATAATCAAACCATGCGACTGTCGCATCCTCTGGGTCCTGGTCACTGTAAAACTGGAGTTCGGCAAGGTCCTCCCCCAGCTGTTACATCATCTGTTCCCTGCCCCAAATTATCTCCGTGAATCACACACAATTCTCCCTCTGTTGGCAATTCTACTCCGGGCCCATCTTGGCCTACTGATGAAATGTAGTCACCCGGACTATATGTTTTCTTGACACAAATTCCAAATCCCGCAGATTCTGACCCAACAATCCTCTTTTCCTTTGGGATTTCCTCTCTCCTGTTCTCGATGG